>CM030931.1:7796549-8216456 GCA_018136815.1 Isochrysis galbana
TGTCCCGGTCTTGTGTGACGCCCTGGCCCTAGGAAAGCATGTGGTTGTGGTCGCAAATTCTTTGCAGACGAACGATGATTGCGAGCGCGCCACGGGAGCAATGCACCGAATCTGTGGCGCACGAGTGGACATCTGGCTTTTCGGAGCGCCACCTGAGCTCGAGAACGCAGTCGAATCTGAGGGTGGCGGCGGTGCGCAACATCACGAGGCCGAGGCGCACCTCGCCTTGGCCATGCAATTTGGTGCCATCGCCACCGATGCCATCCGTGCCGCGCGTGACAGTGGCTGTTGCGATGTGCATCGGTGGCTGAGGGCGAAGAACTGCAAGATTGCGAGCTCTGCACATGAGCGCGTGCCTGTGCACTTGCGACTCATGCAATTATACAACGCAAGGACTCACACGCCTGGACATTTAGAGCGCGACATGGTGGCTATACGTGCATGGTTGAAGAGAGTACGTCTTGAAGCGCACGTGGAGCAAGTCCCTCTCAGTAACGGATTGGTTGAATGGCCGGAAGCGGGTTTGCATTCGCATAGCGTACCTCGCGAGATGCTCTCCGTATGCGTCCATGCGAGCTCTACGTCCCCTGAGGCTACATCAGATCGCCCCGGCATCATTTGGGGCACCGCTCCGGACCTACGATCCTCGATGGACCATTGGATTCATGATACGCACGTCGTTGGTGCTCTCAATGCAACGTTGCGTGAGCATTCTCGGGGCGCTGCACTCGTAATATTGCCCTTGCCGTTGCCCCAAGACACCTCGCAACAGCAAATTAATATCTCCAGCACTTCTCGAGGCGGAGCAGACGCATTTGCCGACGCGCTTACGTGGCTAACTGAAGGGCTACCACCGACGCTTCTATGTAAATCTAATGGCAGCATCGTCCTCACAACTGAAATCTGAATCTCGTACGTGATAGACAAGCGGCGTAGTTATGATTGCTACACAACATGCTTCTCATATTGCATTACTACCGCTCATGTGATTCTCATTTCGTGATGTGTGCTTTTGCTAATGATATGGGGTTTTTGATCTGCACAACGGCGTAGGCCTCAATCCTCACTCAACAAGGCTAGCGACAGGCCACCGCTACAACGATGATGGCTAGAGCGTTGCAATGGTGCACCACATACAACACACCGAGAGAGCCAAATGAGCTGTATTTTCCCACAAACACCAACGGTGCCATTGCCATCGCTCGCCCACACGTTGGCTCGCGCAGCTGGCGCCGCTAATTAGGCGCGCCCCCGGCCCCCGGCTCGGAGTCAGCGAGGAGTTTTGGGCATGTGTGGGATGTGGGGCGAGGAGCGAGGAGGGCATCGGACGGAGGTCGGCAGATGGAAGCAACTCAAAACAGGAGCCAGGTCAGGGATATTAGCAAGTTGAGCAAGAAGACGAAGCTCCCGACTGAACAAAAAACCCTTAACAAACTAGCCGCAACCTACTCTTATAAGTGGGGGTCAATGGGGCGCGGCGCGACCGTCACCGCCAGTTCTGTACTGTCAGAGCCCCAGCGCGTGTGCAAAGAAGGGGGAGGGGCGACAGGGAGGGGTAAAACCCACCATTTTCCTCGGCAATTTTTCGTGGAGGCAGGTAAGCCCCCGGGAGTTTTTTCTTGGGCTTCGGAGAACGGTCAAAAAATGCAGACCCCCCCACATGCTTCGGAGAACGGTCATCATTGTTTGACCGCCCTAGGAATGGGTTAGGAGGGCATTCCGCCCCTGGCATGCCATAAGCCATAAGCCATAAATATGTAAGTAAGGCGATGCCAGGAGGATGTGTGGTTCCGTGCCCACAGTAGGGGTAGGGGGGGAGTGGAGAGGGGGGGGGGGTCGTGCCCCTCCATGGCCATGGATGAACCAGGCATAAAAAATCTTGAAGGTATCTACTACGCTGCTAGCTGCTATGTGCACTACCTTTCGCTGGGATCCCCGCTTGACATCGCCCTTGCCCCACCCCCACTCTCCTTTCCGCTGCCCCCCTCGTTTCTTTTTCTTCGGTTTCGGGGGGTCGACCTATGTGCGCTACTTTGGGTCTGGCGTCGGGAGAGGGAGGGGGGGGGCGGGCCTCTTGGCGCATGATCGAGCGGCGGCGCGTTCTAGGGCACCTTGTTGTGGGTGCTGTGGGGGCCCAGCCAGACGACAGACGACGGCTTTCCCCATGGCCCCATGGGTTGTACTTTTGTGGGGCGGCGCGTCGCCCCGCTCGCCCAGGGGTTATCCCTAGTCGCTCATGTGGTTTTCGCTTTCGCTTTCGTGTTTGATTATATGTTCTATCCCTAGTCTTTGTGCTATAGCTATTAGTTTGGGGCTCGGTGCTAGTTCGTCGTTGTCTATACTGTCTCGAAAAGAGGGTGGAAGTCATTGACGTCGATGCGTTTCTTTGGTTGCCGGCCCATGGATGAACCAAGCATAAACTTAGTTGATATTTTCATATATAGTATGAAGAGACTAAGATCGGCAACTGGATGCGCGCTACGTTTCGCTCTCAATATGGCGTAAGCAAGCACGGGCGAGCAAAAGGACACTTAACATCAAGCACGAAATCTAGGGAAAGGGTATGAAACACGCAAGATAACAATCGAGCCGCGCTAGCTTCCGCGTGGAAAGAAGGAGCCACCAAATATGACATGCCAGTCACTGTCGCCTAGCAGCCAGTGGAACCACCCTGCTGGAATGTAGAGAGCTAGCACTGCGCCGTCGTCATGCATGTCAAGGCAAGGATAATCGCCTCCACTGGCACGCGACTTGTGGTTGTCGTCATGCACTCTTGGCTGCCCATGCACGTCCTCGGCGATGTCTATGTTGCTTGCATGCATGGAAAAGAAGTAGCCGCCGACGAGTGCAATACGGCGAAGAAGATCTGCAGGGGGGCTCTTTGGAAAGGTGTCATCGTCTCCAAACCACGCGCACTCGCCTGCCCCATGCTTCATGTTCAGGGTTGACTCGCATGCGCCGTCCTGCCTTCGTGCGGCCTCATGAGCTTCTTCTGGACTCTGTTTCGTGCTGCAACGTGCTGTTTCGTGCCCGTAAGCGTTCAAGACTGCCGATTCGGCGCACGATGGCGGGAGGAGCATCACATGTTTCACCCCCTTTGCAAGGCTCAAGCAGGTGCATACACACCTCCGATGAGGGCCATGCACGTCTCTGTGGATCCCGATTCCGGTCCTGCCGGAGCCCACAATCACTTGATCATATAGTGGCACGCTCATTGGTCCGGGACCCAAGCCTCGTGCGCCTTGAGCCGCCTTTGGCCACCACCTTGGATGCTGCATGTCTTGGCACACAAAGGTACACCAGTAGCGCTCCCCAGCAGCTTGCGCAGCGAGCAGAGTACGGCGCGCCTCCGCCCAGCTGCAGACGCCGGTTCCGCGCTCCGCAACGTCGACTTTCGGAAATTCATGCCGTTGCCCACTAAAGTACGCGGCCAAGCATTCCTCAAGTGAGGAGGGTACTGTGGGTATCGCACCTGTCTGCTGCGTGAGGAACGGAGTGTCGAGCTGCGGGCATTCCTTTGCTGGATTGCGCAAGAGCGGCGGGGGCAGCCAGCCCCGGACAGGTAGCGAGGCGGCGTCGAGCTTACATCGCGCCTCTGCGTACCGTTCGCACGCCATCGCCGCCTGCTCGGCCGCCTCCCCGATGCAGAGCGCCGCAAGCAGCTCACACACCTCTGCCGAGCGCTCAGCTGGCGATGCCGGTGGTGCGGGCTCGTGGGCGGGCGCCGCAAGCGAGGCAAGGGCGCGCTTGTGCGTGATGGAGCGTAAGTGCTGGCTCACTGCCTTGTCCGACCCGCCGATAGGCCCACAGAGCGAGCAGCGCCGAGTGGAGCCCTCGCGCACAATCCACTCGGACGGCGCCATGGAGGGGGGGGGGGAGGGGGGGAGGGGGGCGAGTTTTCTTCTTCACTTTCGCGCCTCTTTCCCCTTTCCTATTTCCTTCTGCCCTCGCTGGCCTTGGGTGCCCGCCACAGTCCCCTGTCTACCTGGGCCTTGTGACCAGGAAGGGCGGGGGGGAAGGTCAGTGCGAGTGCGGGCCCATGCGGCCCAGGGAGTGCGAGTCCTGACTCGCGCCCACTGGGGGCCTGGGTCAGGATGTTGGATGCTCAGCCCATGCCAGGAGGCAGGCATGAGAGTGACTGACGGGACCCCCCGGAGGGGGGTTAGTGCCCGGTGAAGGGGGCGCAGAGCGCCCCCATTGACCCCCACTTATAAAAGTAGGTTGCGACCCGCGCCCACTAGCGGCTAGGGGTCTGGGTCAGAATGATGAGTCCGCCCAACCCAAGGCAGGGGCTGAGGTTGGTTGTACGGGCCCACCCAGAGGGTGTCCGAGAGGCTGCAACCTCAGGTTTGGTTGTTTTTTTACGAATGCCCCGTGAAATGTATATAGAAATTAGAACTCCCCCCCTCCTCGCCCTTTGCCCTACCCCCTTCTGTACCCCGCCCCCCCCTTGTTTCTCCTCTCGCGCCAATGTCCCTCCTCCGTCCAGTGGACAGTGCATCGGAGCCCGAGGCGGAGTGCGCACACTTGAGCTCGCACGCATGCACCAGGGTCCC
Source organism: Isochrysis galbana (assembly GCA_018136815.1). Lineage (NCBI taxonomy): Eukaryota > Haptophyta > Isochrysidales > Isochrysidaceae > Isochrysis > Isochrysis galbana. Next base: position 7,801,106 of record CM030931.1, read on the forward strand.
TGGTGCCCACTGAGCGCCATGGGATGCCTGCACATGCGCACACCTCCTACCACCCTGGCAGAAACCCAGCGCTGCTGCTCGCGCAAGTTTGCGACAATGCATGATCTCAGGGCACCTCGACTGCAACCCCACTTCTACCTTTCGTGTCAGGATCTGGAATAACAATGCCCATATGACAACGAAGAGCTTCATTGGCTAATCCGCTCCATCCGCGATGTTTGTTTAGTTCAGTTCTAGGACCGAGTTTGCAAAAAATTGCAGTTCGAAGCCCTGGAATGATTCTGATTAATTCAATTGTCTTTGGAAATGTTGTCGAGTACTCTGCGTTCCAAACTCCAAAGCCATAGAGTGGAACTACCTTCCAATCATGACCCTCTTCTTTTGTGTAAAGATATTCTTCTGGCCAATCATAAATTTTGTACTCACTGCCAATAAACTCTCTTTCAATGAGTTCAAAGTTGTTTGCGAGCATCTCAAGATGCGGAAAGACTTTGTAGGGGTTCTGGTAAAACCGCTGACGACATCCAAAGTAATGCTTCACGCAATGCTTCCCGCCTAGAAATAGCGTAGATAACATTACAATGATAAACATGAAGATGACTTCTTTATTATTTGAAATTAATCCGCGCGGCCGACTCCCTCGTCCCGTGACAAGCAGCGACCCGTCTGCAACAATTGGACCCATAGGTGTTTGCATATAGGGACACATTTTTGGGGGGGTAAATTGTATAAGGTGTAGAAAAAGGCATTGCAGGGGGCTAAAAAAAGGGAACCTCAAGTTGCATCCAATAAAAGAATACAGCGGAATGGCTATTGAGTTACCCTATATGTCCCACACCTCCTCTTCTAAATTAGCCGATGATGATTTTAGATTACATGCAAGGCTCTTAATGTTTTGAATATCAATCAACATATCATCGATGGCACTTTCATCCATTTTATTGTGGTGTGAAATGTATTTCTGGAGAATAAGACCTAGCTTACTAGCGATACCAACTCGAAGACCTTGTCGTGAGATTTGTCATCAGGAGTCATCCTTAGTATATGTCTACGAAAATAATTGGCTCCTCAGGCCCATAGCCTTCACCGACTTGAGATGGGGCCTTTTGGTGAAACTCCACGCGGAAAGGTGTCAGATTAGTGCGCGGTTTTGGAAGGGAGTGCGCGGTTTCCTTAGGTTTGGGTGTTTTTTTACAAATGCCCCGTGGATATAAAAATTTCAGCCCCCCCCTACCCCCCCCCCTACCCCCCCCCTACACCCCCCGTGACAAGCTTGGACCCATAGGTGTTTGCATATAGGGACACATTTTGGGGGGGGGTAACTTGTATAGCAATGCAGGGGGCTAAAAAAAGGGAACCTCAAGTTGCATCCTCTCGCGTCCGCGATGGAGTGAGGGGGGCGCGAGGCCCCCGTTGACCCCCACTTATAAAAGCAGGACATCACATGTAGTAGTATCAAAAATAATGGCATGGAAAATGAACACAGTCACGAATCTATAAGCACACCGCGGAACAAGGCTGCCGCTAGCGATCGTGGTGTAGGAGAGCACTATTGCCCGAAAGAGCCACTATCGCGAATGGGCTCCATCGATGGAAGTGCATGGCATCGTGGCACCGCGGGCGAAGCGCGGCATTCCGAGCGGCGCTGACTGAGTAGTGCCCACTGCCCCACGTCCGCCAGAGTTGGCAGACCCCGACGAGCTTGTCGAGGCAAACGAACTGTAACTGCTTGTGGAGGAAATCGCACCCTCAGTCTTTGGTGAGCGGCGCTGGATTGACCCACCGCGGGGGTCATCGAGCGCACATAATAGTGTGGCGAGGTGCTTAGCGAGAGGCGTTAATACCTCCTTCCTTCCGCCCTTGCCGATGTAGTCAAGGCCGGAGACCAGGGCCTGAGAATGACTGCTGTGGCCCAGCCGAAGTTCTGTATCCAACTGATTTGTGCTAAACGGCGAGCGAGACTCCATCCCACGCGACACGCGGCCGAGAGCTGCCGAGGCGCGCTTCATCGCCGTGGTCACCTCGGGAATTTGAGAGAGTGGATATCCTAGGGGGTCGGCCCGGTGCCATAGGTTGAAGCGGCCGCCGAGTGAGAGCAGCGAGTGGGGAAGTGGGAAGGGTGGAATGTGCGGAGCATAGGGCGCCGCGGCAGCCATCACCTCCCAAGGTGGTGTGCTCTTGTCGGCAGCACGCGAGGCAAGCCAAAAGGGCAGAGGCGAGCCGATCGTCCAGAAGGAAACGAGCGTCTCCGAACGTGCAAGAGGAGATGAACAGCAGCCGGCGATCAGGTTGCCGCCACTCGTCATGTCCGGGGAGGCGCAGCCCGCACCATTTGTCCGAGCACAGCTGCAGTGTTGGCCAATGTGCTGCTCGAGGCCAGTGCCCTCTGCCCGAGGTGGGAAAACCGGTGATGAGCGGCAACATGGCGACTGTTCTCTTTCTGCCAGCTTACCCGCTCCAAGCCCAGCCCGCGAACCAGCCTGGAGAGCACAAAGGTGAGTTTCTGCAACCAGCGCACCACATCCATGCCCGACAACAACTAGAGGCGCATTGGGTCCAGTTTGATCCGCAAGCGCTGCGAGCGCCTGGGCGACGGCACGGTGCGCGCGACTGGAGGGCGCTTGGTTTACGCCAGCGTAAGAGGAGACGAACGCAAGCGTGCGCGAGAACTCCGAACGCGTCGGATCGGAGTGGATGGCCGTCTCTGCGGTTGTTCCGTGGTGTGTGCACATTTTGTGGTCTGCAACTGCGGCTACTGCGGTTGGCGAGGTGGAGGCGGCGGGGAGGGCGGGGGCGGAGGGGGCTGTGGAAGCGGCGGCACCACCTTCGGCGGCGATGGAGGCACTGTCCCCTTCCTTCATTACCGCATTCGACGACATGTCCGCATGGTCATCCCTCCCGTTAAGCTTGCAGGCGGCCACCGCGTCACGCACCGCCGACCACGCGGGCTCCCAGTGAGCCGTACGCACGACGAGGCGCGAGAGGGCGCGGGCAGCGTAATCTCTGGACGTTTCCCTCGCAACGGCAGTGCTCACCATCTCGCGCAGCCGGCGGAGCAGCGCCATCTCTGCCTCAAGTGTCACGTCGCTCGATGAGGAGAGAACGAGCAGCAGAGCCAGACTGCCTTGGGCCGGCCTCTCAGGCTCTGGGCTGGCACCTTGCGAGCTGGAGGGAGTCCCGTGTGACGAAGGCTGTTGCGACGAGGTGCGCCCCGACGACTCTCGCTCGGCCGACGTCAGCGCCGAATCGCTCTGGACGAGGGGCTCCGCCATCCCCCACCACGCTGCGCACCAGCCGTCGGCAGGTTTACTAGAGCTATGTACTCCGTAGGAAATTCCTAGCATCCCTGTCCTTCCCCTTGGTGATTTTTGACCATAGCTGTTTGGGGGCCCACCAAAGGCACTCAGCCATGGCCATGGAGGGTGGCCCGGCTGCAAGCACACCAACAGCTTCAGTTGCGCACCTTCACAGCCGGGACGACGGGCGGCCCATGGGCCTCGTCGGGCTGCTATCCTAATTTTATACTTTATTCTTGTCATTGTCATTGTGTACTTCCAGGGCAACCTACTTTTATAAGCGGGAGTCAATGGGGCAATGGGGGCCTCGCGCCCCCCTCATTCCATCGCGAACACCCCCCGGGGTGGGCCCGTACATTCAACCCCAGCCCCTGCCCTCTAGCAGGGGCTGGGCACTCATCAATCTAGCCCAGACCCCTCGTGGCTCGTGAGCGCAGGCTGCGAGCTGCACTCCCACGCCCACACCCGCGCTGGGCCTGCCCTCGAGCTGACTCCCCCCTGTCCCTGGTCGCCAGGTCGCCAGGCATACAGGGGACTTAAGGCGGCTCCCACGGCCAGCGAGACGAGCGTGGGAGAGGCAGGGGGGCCAAGGGCCAAGTCGCCGGGCGCTGAGGCGCTGAGCCCCAGCCTCCACTGCCCCCTAGCTTACCTTGTACCTTGTTGCTTGATGGCCCTCTGGGAGCCCGGCGACCGCCATCCATCGCTCGAGGCGCGTGCCCTTCGCATTCTTATGATGAGCAGAGAAGCGTGAGGCGCGCACCTGGACCGCCCTGCGCCCTCCGCCCCCTCTTGCCATCTCCATCTCCGAATCTTGTCTGCGAGATACTGACGAGCTCGAGGGTCGAAGGAGCAGATACGGCGAGGTCTCTCCACCCCCCCCTCCCCTTTCGGGTGCTCGCGATGGAATCCGTCCCAAAGCGGATCAGCGGACAGCGGATCAAAGCCCCGTTCCTATTGAAGGCTGGCTTCTTTTCTTCTTCCCCCCGTGGGAAGAAGGGGAAGGCTTGGCGCCAAAAGCTGCGCTCCCGCCTTCCCCTGGTGGAAGCCGCCTGCTGTTGGACGCCGTGAGGACAAGCGTGTGCTCGGTCACGGCGCGCGCGCGGGACGCGCGGGACGGGGGAGGGGGGGTCCTGAAGAGAAGAGAAATGGGCCTTGAAGAGATGAGAGTGGTCTGAGGGGGATACGCGAGAGCGCGCGCGGCTGGGGCTGGCCTCTCTCCTCTTCTCTCTCTCTCTCTCTATCTCCCTTTCTCTCCCCCTCCCTCTCTCCCTCTCTCTCTCCCTCTGTCTCTTTTATAGGCCCCACAAGGAGAAGAAGAAGGGGGAGGGGGGGGGGTTCCACGCGTCACATCGTCTTCTGGTGGGTGGGGTGGGGGGGAGGGGGAGGGGGAGGGGGGGGGGGTGGCTACAGGAGTGTGGATCTTCCCTCTTTCTCGATGGGGAAACGAGGAGAGAGAGGGAGGGAGGGAGGGAGGGAGAGGGGGGGGGGGGGGGGGGGAAGTTCTGGGCGGCGGCGGCGGCGGCGGCGGACGGCCGCAGGAAGCGCCGACTTCCTCCCGCCTTCCTCTCTCTCTCTCTCTCTCTCGCTCCCTCTCTCTCTCTCTCTCTCGCCCCCCCCTTCTCTCTCCCTCCTCTTCTCTTCTCTTCCTCTCTCCCCCTCTCTCTCCCTCTCCCCCCCCCTCTCTCTCCTCAACTCAAGATTCCACCCGCCAACACGCGCCACGTATCTCGGAGCCCGCACGCAGATCTTTCTTACTCGCGGCCGCTTCTTCACGTATCCGCAACAGGACCCCTGCGGCTGCAGGGGCAGTGAGTGTTGCAGAGTGTTTCACAGCCCATCTTTCTCCATCAGGAAGAGAGCCAATCCCCCCCCCTTTCTCTTCTCCTCACTCTCCCTTCTCACTCTCTCCTCTCCTCTCTCTCCCTTCTTTATTACTGCCCCCCCTCCCCACCCCCCTGGCAAAGAGGAGAGCGCGAGGGGGCGGAGCAGACGAGAGACGAGTGACTGTGTCTCGCTTGGCTCGAGGGGGGTGGGGCTTGGGGGCTTGGGGGCTTGTGGGCGTGTGGGTGCGGCGTGGAGCAGAGCGGGGCACGGCTCGACGCGACGCTGGGCGTGATGAGCAGCAATAGCAGTCCATCGATCACCTCATGGGCTAACGTTCAGCTCGTCATCATGCGCCACTCGGTGCACAAGGTGATTGGGGACGAGGGGCCCACTCACGACAGAGAGTACGTCGTCACCAACATGCGGCCCTTCACAGTCGACGTGCAGCTGATCGACCTATCGGGCGAGCGGGCGCAGGAGTGCTTTTATAACTTACCTGTCACCGTCTCGCTCTGCTATGAGAATGGCAAGCCTGTACGAGCCGCCTCTGGAACGGGGGTCTCCATCTCGGAGCCGCTCCTGCTCGGAGACGTCAAGACGATGCTCGTGCAGGGCCGTGGCACGCTCAAGATACAGATGGGCAAAGACGCGCTTACATCCAAGCTTGGGCGGCAGCGCATGCGCATCAAGATAGAGCCAAGCGAGGAATCCCTCCGACAATACCCAATGCTCACGGTGCTGAGCGAGGCGCTGCGGTCGGTAACCAAGCTTGAGAGGCGAACATCTGCCGCCCCAGAGCCGGAGAATCGGCAGCCGCTACCGCCGCTGTGGAGCTCGTCGAATGACAGCCTCCCCCTCGTCGATGCTTCGCCGCTCACCTCGCCGCGCAGTCACCTGGACAGGCCGGGCAACATGCTTGGGTCCGACCCAGCGGGCTCCTCTGCCATGTCAATGTATAGCCCCGAGCCCATCTCGCGGTGCTCGAGTGTTAGCGACTACGGCAGCATGGCCGCCATCAGTGACGCGTCGACCGTGCACCATGATGTAACTGTCCCCCACAAGGACAGAGAAGTCGCGTTGCTCAAACAGCAACTCTCTCAGGTGCGCGACGGATACCAGAAGGCCATCTCCAAGCTTCACCGACAACTTTCGGACGAGCACAGCCAAAACATGAATATCAAGCAGATCCTCGCGTATCAGCAGCAGCAGATGCAGCAGCTCGCGCAGCAGAATGAGGCGATCCTGAAGGAGGTGGCGGAGCTGCGCAAACAGCAAATCGACATGTTCTGAGCCTGGCGCTCGTCTCCGTGGCATTGCCGGCGCCACGGCAGTGGTCACCTTGACGCAGGTGTCTCGCATGCGGTGGCGTTAACGATGAGCCCGCTGCGTGACCATCTTGTACCCAACTGTGAATTAGGAATCGTGTAATGACGCACGTTCCTGCTATTTTCGAACCGACTAAACTGTGCCTCGCGAGCATGGTTCGGCTCTTGATGTATGCGACTCATGAATCTCAGGGAAGACCTTGCTGGTGTGGCAAGGCAAGGTGATGCGAAGCATGGCGAGGCGCGTCCATTCGATGCTAACGAAGGGCGCATTCGTGTTGCCGCTTCGTCTGTGTGCTGCTTCTCCTTTTCGAATTCTGTCATGTGTGTGCGGCCGTGCGCAATCATAGATTGCGTCACACCTGCCTTCGTGCTCCCGCCACGTTGGCTAGGTCATCTTGCTGGCTGCATAGGCCCTTGAGCCTAGGAGCCGGCTCCACCCAGCCTTTTGCGATCAGCCCTGTGGGGAGGAGCACGCAGGAGCCATACCTGCCAAGCCGCCAACACCAATGCGAGCAAGGCTCGCGTTGAACATTCTTCTTGCTCAATATTTCTTGTTGGGCCGAGCCCATGCTATTACATGACGGCACATTTTCAAGATCCGCTGAGGTGCGAGGCGGCGCGCGGCCTTTCCCCGCCCCCCCTCTCATTCAATTTGCGCGACATACGTGAAGAGGACGGCAAGTCAATGTGACTGCGAGGAAAAGGAGACAACCCAGCAGTCCATTGTTATGCCATTGGCCGTTACCGAAGCTAGGTGGCCTACGTGTGCGATAATTGGTAGCTAGTGCAGTGCAATACTAGTAGAAGCAGTGTTTGGAGGTCACATAGACTGCTCATGAACTTTATTCATGCACACGAGACCGTCGTGGTGAACAAACCGGTTGGGTTTGTTTACGACATTGGTCGCAGGTTCGTGGAAACTTGTAACTTGTGTACTACTACCCCTAGCTCTACGGTTAAAATGTGTGCTAATTTATGGATATGGACGGTAGCGCTAATCGCAACGTGCTCCTCCCCCCCTCGCGAGGCGGCAGGGTTTCTTGCCTCCACACGTATGAAGTGGTACCAGGAACTAACTTTATAGATGGTCGCCATGGACCATGGAGCGCGCCGGCGCGACTCCCCTGTCCTTCGTTCGGGCCCCCCACCGAGGGCGGCCCCCCAGTACCCAGTACCCATGGCCCATGGACCAGTACACACACACACACACACACACACACACACACACACACACACACACACACACACACACACACACACACACACACACACACACACACACACACACACACACACACACACACACACACACACACACACACACACACACACACACACACACACCACACACCACACACACACCACACACACAATTGAGGCTAGAAAGAGGCTGCAACGTCAAGTTTGGTTGTATTTTGGCAACTAACTGCCCCCATTTGGGTGTCACAAAATAAGGGAACCTCGAGTTGCACCTTCTAAATGCCATCTATAGTAACCCGCTGAGGGCGGGGGAGAAGAAGTGCAAGGGGGACCGGGTGACGAATTGGGCAGACCCCTAAGGTCTGAGGGCAATGAGGAAGGGGCAAAACCGGCGGCAGGCGCGGCGGTAGGAACGATTTCGGAGACGCTGACGGGCTGAAGGGCTGAAGCCCACGCCACCAACGCTTGGGCTCATGCTGACGCCTGAGCCCCGCTCCGCATCTCCCTTTTCCGCGTCTCTCACACCGCTCGCCCCGTTGCCGGTTCTCGCAGTGGGGGGGGGGTCGTGGATAAAGGGAGCCTCTCCGCGCCGCACGCTCTACCCTTAGAGCGCGCCCCCTTTCCCGCGCCCTGTCTCCCCTCCCCTTCCGCCGCGCGTTCTATCTTTAGAGCGTGTCTCCCCCACACCCCGTTCCTCCCCTCTCCTCCCGCCCCGAGTTCCCGCGCACGCAACTCACGGCCGGGATCCCTTCCTTCCGTTCCCTCGTTTCCTCCTCCCGACGTTCCCTTGTTTCCTTGGCCAGAGAGGGCCGGAGAGTTCCCGCGTCTCGCCGCCTCCCACAGTCCCTCCAGCGCCCGCCCCCTTCCCGCTCCATTAGTTTTCCCTCTGTTCCCATAGTTTTCCCGAGAGTGTTCCCATCGTCCCGTGTTTTTTTACGCCTTCTTCTTCTGCTTCCCGCGGCATCGCCAGGACGCCCCGCTCGTGGTCCCTTCTGTCTCCCGGTCTGCTCTCGTTCGTCATGCCCGGCCATGGATTGCCCGTGCCGTCCCGTGTGCTCCCTTCCCGTGCTGCCTCCACTCGCTCGTCCCGTCCCTCTCGCTCTGCACTTCTTACATCTCATGTTACAGACCCACAGCCACAACCTCACATAGACCTACCACAACCATTACACACCCCACCACAGATCCTTTTCTTGGGCTGTCTACCCATGCCCGCCTGGGAGAAGGCAGAGGTTGAGGTTGATTGTGCAGGCCCCATAGGGGGTTGTCTGCGATAGAATGAGGGGGGCGCGAGGCCCCCATTGACAATCTATTGACCGGCCATTGACCCCCACTTAAAAAAAAACTTCTGAAGATTCAGGGCTACACACCTACAAGTTACGGGACTCCCCTTCGCTAACTACACCGCCCTTATCTTCCCTCCCTCCACCTCTTCCCCTGCCCCCCTTCTTTCCTTTTTCTTCGGTTTCCGGGGTCCGGCCTCGGTGCGCTACCTGAGGCCTGGTTCAGAGTGTGGGGTCCGGGCAGGCCTATTGGATTTTGTCGTTGTTGTCGTGTGTGTCTGTCTGGTCTCATTTTGTTTGTTTGGGTTATGTCTAGGTTCCATTGTCTCCGTCATCAACTTTGGTTGGTGTGACGGTTTTTCAATCTCCTTTGTTCCCTTGTTCCTTGGTCCCCTCGACAGCGTGTGCAATCCTCAGCTTGGAGGCTAGTTCCACTAGCTCCGCGCCTTTGTCGTTCGCCTTGCACCACCGCTTCTCCCTGCCGCCCTTCTTGCCCACAAACGCTTCTGCCGTATGAGGGGCAGTCACTCCCAGGAGGCCTCCCACGTCTGCCCGTCCGCCTCCAGCAGCCTCCCGCGCAGCCAGCCAGCACTGCGCATCATCATCACCAGCACCCCTTCATCTACCGCCGCCTGTGCCGCCCCATCGCCCTCCAGATTGTGCACAGAGCACAGCCGCGCCGTGCTGGTCGCCTTCTTGCCGCGCTGCACGCTGGACACATGCAGCGCGGGCGGGGAAGCCCCGGGTAGCCGCTGCAGCCGCGCCATCACATCCATCAACTCCCTGGGCCTCCATCCCCTACGGATCACCGAACTCCAATGCCCCATACATGGAGCGAGGGCCCGTAGAGGCGGGCAGGTGGGCAGCCAACGCGCCCGCCACCCGCCGTCTCGCGCCAGAGTTAGAAAACCTTAAGAACCACCTTAAGTCCGCCTTTGTCGTTCCTATTGAAAACGGGTCTCAAGTCGTTCATGTCTATCCTTTTCTTAGGCTGTCTTCCCATGCCCGCTTGGGCGGTTCTCGCCGAGTCGGTTTCTTGTGCGAAGAGGAGTGCTTTACTTAGTATGGTGTATCTCTCTACTATTCTTATTAGTATTGATTCCTCCGAGAAGTTTATGCCGTCGTAGTGTATCCTATAGAAGTCCGTGATTATGTATCTCCACGCTAGTAGGTATAGTACGTATATCACTTTCGGGGCGTCTCCCTTTGGGTAGATGAATAGGTTGTCTACAATGGTTTCTTCTCTGCTCCTTTCTATCTTAGGTGTGAAGCGTGCGACTTTATTCAGCTCGCCTAGTATGTTGGTTATCCCGGGGCACTCACCTAGGTGTGTCGAGGATTCGTCTGTTTCCCCACATATGCGGCACGTATTGGCCCTGTCCGGAAAGCGGTTGTACGTGCCCACTCGTCTGTGTGTGATGTGTTTGAAGTGTAGGTGCATGTCCCTCGCCGTTACCATTGGCGAGGTGTATAGCCTCGCCAGGTGCGCCCATGTGCATCCCCGGGTATTTGGAGTTTTTCCTCCCATTTGGCCGGCCCGCCCTGTGAGGCGTTTGCGTTTGCGGTCTTTCCGTTGGAGGGTTGGAGGGCCTCGGTTAGATGTTCTACTCCGGTGCCGTCTAGCGGCGTTTTGCCGTCTAGCGTGTACTCGTCCGCTAGCGGGTATTCTAGTCTTTTGTTGGTTTTGTATCCTTCTCCCCATTGCGCCGGTGGGGATGTGTCTAGATTTGTGGGTGCGGCGGGTAGTCTATTCCCGATTATAGGTGTGCCTAGGTATGAGAGCTCCGCCTCATACCACCTTCCCTTGAAATTCGCGTAGTATTCTCCGTCTAACGTGATTCGTAGTTCGGGCTGCGGTTCCTCCGGGTCTTGTTGGTTGCCGGTTATATCTCGCCGTGTAGGTGCGCTTTCCGTTCCGGACGCGCTTTCCGCCGTCATCAATGTCGCCGTGGCGTGGCTAACTAGTGTATCCCACGTTTCCAAGAATTTGTCTCTCGGGATATATTCTCCCTGAAATTGTATATACGTGTCGTTGTTTCTGAGGTATTGCGCGCACTCTTCGCTGGTATAGGGCGTGCTCGCTTCGTGGTCTTTGAAGACGTTATGTAAGGCGTTGCATTCTAGCTTGTTCCATAGCTTCGCCCACGTGGGGTTCAGCTTGGGGCCCGGGTGCGTTGGGCTGCCCCACATGGGTTGTGAGAGTGCTCCTTCCCTGCTCACTTTTAGGGACGTGAGTTCTAGTTCGCGGATGTTGTTAAGCGCCTGTTTCCAGAACGGGCGCGGCCCGCTGGCTCCTGCGCCCACCTGGTCGGGCGGGTCGTCTCGGCGCGGTCGCTTCGGCGACAGTGGCGTGTCCATGAACGCTTCGTCCATGGCGGCGAGGGCGGCGGCAGCGAGGGCGGGAGGCGGCGCGCGCTCCATGACCCTATCAGTTTACTGATAGTTGAATTGACCCCCACTTACATAAGTAGGCGTTGAGCGCGTGTTGATGAGGGCTTGCGGGGGCGGGGGGGGGGAAGGGCCGGGGAGGTGTGGGTGTAAGTGGGTGTAGAACGCTTGCTGCGTGAAGGTAATGCGTCCAGAGCCGCGTGAAAAATATTACTAGTATAAGGTTTGTTTCCTCCTCACAATGAGATACTGTAAGGTCAACATAGGACGAAATCAAACGAATGGAGACAGCCCTGGAGAGTGTGTGTGTTGGACAATGGAAGCGCGCCATGTAGTGCCGTCGGGAGTCATGGGGGACGATTGCTCTAGCATTGCTGTCGATGACGGCACACCTCACGGCCTTTCCAGAAACGAGTGTCTCATTTGGCCTCCAAGGTGAGATGAGCGCTCGGGCGCGCTGCCCACCTAGAGCACCTTGCAAATGCAGCCACTCAAGACACGCTCCAGCACGGGAGGACGCCGCGGGTCATATCAGACTTAAAACGGAGGCGGTGCGTCGAATGTACTGAGCCATGACAATGATTGGATCGCCAAGAGAATTCCATCCGCGGCAGACAGCCAAAGAGGGAGCGCACCGGTACGGGGGATGTTGACAATAGCCAAAAGAAACCTTCCGCAACGAGCGTTGGTCTCCCGGGTCAATGACCAAAAGATGAAGGCCATGCACATCTTCTCTATTTCTCCCTCTTCGTCACCATGCCCCCGGCATTACCATTGGCCAGTCCGCGCTCTATCCCATGATGGGCGGAGAGGCCGGTCGTAGTTTCAGCCAGCGACCGTTCTAGGGCAGAACACCGCTCCACCACCTGAGGCTCAACACGTCACAAGCTAGACGCACGGTTGCTTCGGCGTTCCACACAGCGCCCTGCCGGCGCACGCGCGAAGCAGTTCACTAAGAGATGAAAGTTTTGCAGCATGGGGCGGCAGCGGCGCTGCCTGCCATCGCTCGTACACAGGACATGGGGACAAGCGCAGCACAAATCGTCGGCGCCACATCACATCTCAGCAAAAACCTGACGACAGGAGACAAAGGGTTTGAGAGATGCACCGCGTGTGCAGTCGGTGGCGTGTGCAGCACAAGACCATGGGGGAAGGGCCGAAAGCGCCGAGCCGCGGCGCGTTGGCTCGATGCGGTTCGAATTCCGACACAAACCGTATCAACACTGCAGGCATAGCAAGTCGCTCCCCCCCCCCCCCCCCCAAAGCCCCATCGCTCTCAACGCGCGCTCACGACTTGCCCCCTCCTCAGTGCTGCGCACCTCGTCAATTAGCCGGTCATCTCCGGGAGCCGATCCCTGACCGGCTTGGTTAAAGAACATGGTCGATGCACCCTGCTGCGGCGATGCCCCATTCGCAGACGGCCCAGCCGCTGCTCCATTACGGCCCCGCTGTGATGCTGTGGCTGACCCTCGACCTTGCGCAGCTGCCTCCCCTCGTTCCTCCCTCCGCTGCTCTCGCGTGGCCTCCTCGCGCGTCTCACGCTCGAGAACCTCGCCGATCCGTACGATGAGCTCCTTTTTGGGCCCCGATAGTGGGGCATCGCGATAGTACAGAAATGACTTGAGCTCTTTGACGCTGAAGCGATCCAACGTGCCCTTAACCGCAGCGCCCTGGACATCAGCCTCTGAAACCTCCACCAGCCAGGCGGGTGGAAGACCCCCGCGAGTTCGGCGTGTCTTTACGCCCTTGGGCGCACGTGAGGGCCCGCCGTACGACGTGGCCGACGCAGCGTAATATGATGGAGGGGGGGATGGGACCGCGGCTGTGCCTGCAGCCGTGGCAGGACTGACTGAGGCGCCATCGGTACGAGATGTCGATGACGAGAAGTAGGGAAGCTCTTTGGACTGGCCTTCGCCCAGCAGCTTAGTGAGCTCGTCAAGGTCCAGCTCCGAATCATCGACTGCGTCCAATTCTTCGCCTCCAACCCTGGATGGTGATGGTGGAGGTGCCGCCGGAGCAGATGGTGGAGCACGCGTCTTGCGGGGAGGCGGGGGTGCTGCCATTTCCGGTTCATCAAAGTCTTCCTCCTCGTCGTCGTCGTCGAAATCGCCTCCCTGCCCTCGGATGAAGTCGTCGAGCTGGTCGTCCTCGTCATCCTCGTCAGGGAAGCCCATGTCGAAGACCGGCACGAAATCCACCTCCTCATCATTCCACATGGACCAGCCCGTAAACCCCTGTCCCGGAGTGGGAAGTTGCGCAGCATCGAGGGCATCCCAGTTCTCGGGGGCATCACCTTCGAAGAGGGGGACATCTAGCGCTGCATGCTCACTTGGAATCCTCCCAGACTCTGACTCTATAGGCAGTGTCTCCTCCATGCACCATGCCTCGTAGCCGCCGCGCACCGAGGCGGCGGACATGCCAAGTGAAAGGAGGCGCTCTGCTGCAACTTGCGAGACAACGCCAACCTCACAGAGTAGCAGCAGCCTCGAGTCGGCGCCAAACTGCGCCTGCACGTCGGATTCGAAACTCTGACGGAAATGAAACAGTAGACCGGAAGGTCCAGGCTCCCCTGCCGGGATGTTAACAGAGCCTGTGCGGCGGGGAACCGGGAGAGAAGGGGGGAAGGTGAAGGGGTTGAACGGCGCAAATGGCAGCGCAAGGTTTGCCTGGGGCGAAGTGGGAAGGGAGGGAGGGGGCGGGCAGACACACGAGGCACGATCGCGATATCCAAAAGCAATTGAGGCGCGTAGAGGCAGTGTGGTCGCACCGGGTGTGTGCCCATTCGCAAACTGCTCGGCCGTGCGCAGGTCGACAATGGTCGCCATGCCAGTCCGCGCGTGCTCAAACGCCTGCCGGATGTCGACCTCCACAGCCGCGGCACCATGGAGAACGCCGGCATCGCTGTCATCGAGCCATGCGGACGCGAGATCAGCGTCTGGCCCCCCCTGCGTCTCGGCGCACGCGACGAGCGCCCGGCTCGCACGGGCGGGTCTCCGGCGGAGGACAGCCCGGTGTGTGCGAGCTGCCTGCAGCTGCATCCCTCCCACTCTAGGGTTTCCGGGAGCGGCGTGTGTGGCAAGCGGGTGTGCGGGTGGGAAGAGTGCACAGAGGATGAGCTGGAGCATCGCGCGCGTTCGCGCGCCGCCCTGCCGCCGCGGCGTGGCGGAGGAGGGAGGTGTGGCGGCCATCGGCACGCGGGGGTGGAAGGGGGGGGGGCGACGACGCCTCTCTCTCTCTCTCCCTGCGGATAGAGGGGGGGTGAGGGGGGAAGGGGTGAGGGGAAGGGGGGAGGGGGGGGGGGGGCAGGAAGGGGGCGGCGGGGGAAGGGGGAAAAGGGGGAAAGGGGGGGGCGGGGAAGGCGCCGGTCGAGGCGAGGCCGAACGGGAGAGGGCGGGGGTGGACGGGGGGGGGGGGGGAACGGGGCGTACCGGGGGGGGGGAGGGAGGGAGGGAGGGTCCGGCCGCTCGGCGCCCTTGCTCGCGCCTCGCGCCCTGTCGGCTGTTGTAGTTCGCGAAGTCTTACTCCTACCAGCTACCAGCTAGCTACCCCTCGTTGCCAAAATTCTGACATTGGTAAAGTCTGGCGTTCCGCTCTCTTCCCCGCCCCTCCGGGACTCTCAGCCCCCCTCCCCCTGGCGAGGGCGAGATCGCCCCCTCCCGTCCCCTCCGCTCCGCTTCATCTCGACACCTTGTGCAAACCCCGCGATATTGGATAAATCGTGCTGTTTAAGTGAATGCCGCGAGCTTGTCGCCCGAACGCGATTCCAGCGGAGAGCCCTCGTGTATACTGTATTGATATTGAGTTATATCGTATATGTATTGAAAAGACAAAGGGCAGAGTTTCCCGCCTTTATCTGTCAAGACATGTCGGAAGCTCCGCCCTTGGAGGCAGCTCAAGAGGCGACCACACCCGACCACACAGCCACAAGCACGTACGCACCACCAAGCAAGAAGGAGCAAGCATCGCGGGAGGCCGCCATATCCGTGCTCACGGGACGATTCAGCTCGGTAAGGCAGGCCCTGCAGCAGTCAACGCTCTCCGAGGCGAGCGAGTACTGCACGTACAAAATTTTGAAAGAGCTGAAGGCCGACCCCGCTGCGGGCGCACTCATCAATATGGACAAGCGTGAGAAGCAGCAGCAGGCCGCCGCAGCCGTCGCAGCGTCGCTCACGGCCGCTCTGATCGAAAACGAGGAGGCAGTGACCTACGAATCGCTGCAAGAAGCGTGGAAGTCAAATATTGAAGCAGGCAGTGCTGGAAGCATATCTCTTTCTGAAACTTTCAACGATACCACTTAGAAAATCATAAAACTACTTTTATGATTCGCTGTTGACAGTTCCCCCCCCGCGTGCAACCGCCGGCAGCGACAACGTACCGCACCTGTCGCTTGCCGGCCAGGCCATGGAGAGCCGCTCGCCAACATGATGTCAACATGGCAGCGGGGCACCCTCCCGCTGCTGCCCGAGCCGATGCAGCCGTCAGCCGTGCACACAGCTGCAGGCCTACAGCCTATGCCAGGCCGCTCGGTGCGCGTCCCCGACGCGCATCGCACCAGGTTCAACGGGCTCTACATCGACGGCTTCAACGGCCTGTCGTATTCCATACGATGACAGGCTTTTCCTTTAAGCCTTAGGGTCTTAGGGTCTCGTCGATTGGTGTTCCGCCTCTTCTCTTACTTTCTCTCGATGTCATCAAATGTTCCATGACCGTCTTTTGTCTTCTCTCGTCTATCGGTCATAGCTCCCCCAGCGAGATCTGCCTAGGGGTAGGCATCTTTATCCGGATATTTGTCTTGGATATCTCTGGGGGGGGGTCCCAAATGGATGTATCTCGGATACTTCCTGGATATTTGGGGGGGTGGGGGGGTGGGGGGGAGATAATTTTAGCCTTTTGGGGGGGGCGGGGGGCACTAACACTAACATTGACCATGCAGATGTGAAGGTGAAGGAATTCACCAAGCAGGTGCTTGGGTGGTGGGCATCTAACAGGCTAACCACACCAAGTTCCCAACTTGGGCCTTAGCTGCAAGGGTGGCTCTTTGTCTGAGCCCCAAACCCAGCTTCTTCAGAACGTGTGTTTTCATTGTTGCAATGTTCGTTTGGCGTTTGTTGCTGATCGGGCTAGTACCTTAGCTGATCAAGTGGAACGTTTGACGACAGGTTTGGACAGTCAGCTCCAAGAACCAAGAATTACGCAAGTTTGGCCGACAAGTTTGGGCGAATTCGAATTCCGCTAAAAGTATTTACCTGACCCTAATTAGGGGGCCCAGGTGAGGAGGGGTTGGTTAGAGCGACAAGCTGACCAGCGTCCAGCGTGGAGCGTGGGCCAGGGCGTGCGATCTATGCCTATGCCCAGCTCTCCGGGCATAGATGGGGTAACAGCTTATCAGCTCTCAAGGTTATGGAGCTATCACTAATATCAGCACTAATATCAGCTCTCATGAGAGTTGTCCCAACCAACAACAAAACTCCCCTGTGCGCGCACGCGTGTGTTGATTTACGCTCTCCACAATCCACACAAAAACTCTCTCTCTCTCCTCTAGCGTTAGCGTAGATTGGTACTACTAGCTACTAGTTGGATGAACCTAACGCATCTTAGGGATTGAGGATAGACGATAGAGCGTAGCAGCCAAGCACCAAGCAGCCGACCGACGGAGGCTACTACGTACTACGTACGTATGTATATGTATGATGTATGCTGAAGTATCGATGTTGATGGAGGGGGGGGAGGCGACGATTCTAATAGTAAAAGGAGTCATAGTAGTAGATCAGCCCCTTTAAGATTAGTCTAGCAGCCGACAACTAATATCAGTGATTTGGCAGTTTGGAGCTATTACTCTTACTGAGAGCTCATAACAGTACTCTTACCCCATCTAAGTCTCCGGGAGAGCCTGGGCGTCTGGGCGGTCTGGGTGAGTCCCCCTGCATGCCAAGAGGCAAGAGGCAGCGCAGGGGGGTGGTTGGTTCTCGCCCCCCATGAGGGGAGTCGAGAGAGTGGGGGAGGGCGCGAGGCCCCCTTCCATGGCGACCAATCACAAGATTAGTCTCGCCAGAACCTAAAGTACGACTCTATCAATAGAACGACGCTACAGGAGCGACTACATACAGCGCAGAAACTGCCATGAATTCACATCTGTAGAAGATTTCCTGAGCCTCCCAGAAACAACTTTTCGTGGGTTCTTCGTGGGGAGCGAGCGAAAAGCCGCCAGCCGTTAGAGGTGAGGGTGAAGAAGGGGTGAAGAACAGAGCACAAAAAAAAAGAGGGAGAGGGTGGGAGGAGAGAGGTCGTCGGGAAATGAGGGAGCAGCGGGGGAAGGAGAGGGAGAGAGAGAGAGGAGAGAGGGAGAAGAGGGAGAGGAGCCAGAGAAAGGAATTCGAAGGGAGAGAAGAAGAGAGAGACAAGAGAGAGAAGAAAAGTAATAGGTAGAGGGAGAGGCCAGAGGGAGAGACGAAAAAGAGACAGAGAGAGAGAGGATGAGAAAGACGGAAGAGACGAGAAAATGGAAGAGGAGAGAGAGAGAGCAGGGAGAGAGAAGAGAAAGACAGCAGAGGAGAGAGAGGAGGGCTGTGGGACGTTGGTGGTGGAGGTTGTTTAGGTGGAGGAGGGTGGCGACGGAGGAGGTGTCTGTTGGCGCCATCTGCGTGTGGCGGCGCGAGGCGAAGGGGAGGGAAGGGCGGGAGAGGGCGGAGGGAGGGAGGGTGGGGGGGGGGGGGGGGGAGGGACACGGTGGAGGGACAGTGGGTTGGAGGGTGGGGAAGGGTCTGTGGGTGGAGAGAGGGAGGAGGGGGCTTGGGCAAAGGGGAGGGGGGGGGGAGGTGATAGGTTGAGCTGCCGTTGAGCGCTTTCGTGAGGGCAGCGGAAGGGAGGGCATGGGCTGCGGAGCCTCGCGTGCCGTGAGAGCGCTGGACGAGCCGCCGCTCCGCCCTCCGGCCGATGACTGGGAGGCGCGGCTCGCCCGCTCCAGCCTCCTCTCTCCCGTCGAGGCCGAGGCACCGACCGCCTCCTCGAGGGAGGACCTCTTCAGCGGGGGAAGGGAGGCGCCGGCGGAGACGTGGTGCGCGCAGACGCCGAGTGGAGAGGAGCGATGGCCTGTGAGTGCACGAGCTCGCAGCGTTGATGCAGCGGAGGCGGGGCCTGCAGGAGTTCTCGCGGCGGGCGGCGTGAGGGATATGCTCGGCAACCCTTTGTGCGCCTCGAGCGAACGGCAGGGCGCGCTGTTGAGCGTCTCGCGCAAGCCCTCACGCCCAGCCACTCCGTCCGCGAGCGGACTGCTCACGCAGGGAGTCATCGGCGCGGGCGCAGCGCGGAGCAGGGCGTCACTCGCTCGGTCGGACGCTGGTGGGCGCGCACTCTCTCGACCCACGACGGCAGGGTCTCATGCACTGGATTGGATGATAGAGACGGGTAGCGGAACGCCACCGCCCACAGCTGGCTCGGCGATGAACCACGACGTCCATGGATGGGGCACGTTGCCAGGTGACGAGGATGAACGTGCCTCGTTGACCGACTGCATGTGCCTCTCGAGCCCGTTGATGAGCGGCCTCGGCGGTCAGGTGCAGATGCTAGTGCTGGATGGGCCATCGGCACCCCCACCACTCGGAGCTTCGCTCCATGGGGAGGACAAGAGGGGCTATTCTCAGTGTAAATCGGCGACGACCACCACCGCAGTTGAGGGTCTCACGGATGCTGCATCGCCAGCCCTTGCTCCCGAGTCCTCTCATACAAATTTCTTGCCCAACGCCCTTCCTCTCCCTGGCCGTGATATAGTATGCGCGCTGTCGCTCCGTGGCGCCACATCCGACGCTATCTCGTTGTCCTTATCCGCCTTTGTACGCGGACCGGCCTCGTCACTGGGCACCGCGCTCAGACAGCTCGGCCCTACCGACGGTATGCTCGTGTTTCAGCTGCAGATGGCAATGGCGGCAGACCAAGCAGATTGCACGCCGGGGCGACTACAGGCCGGGCCAATCACCGGAGTCGGAGCATCGTTGGGCGCATGCGCCGAAGCTGGTCACGCAGGCTTGATCACCTCGCCACCACGCACGCCGGGACAGTGCGCGGCAAGCTTCAGCGCATCTACTGCCACCGCGGCCGCCCCCGTGGCCTCCGCTGCCAATGCTGCCTACAGCATCTCCACAAGCAATGGCGCCACTTGTACGGGGAGGACAGCAGCTCACTATCGGGATGTCTACACGGGCACTTCGGTGTGCTATGATGTTGTCGCGCTCACGCCGAGTCATGCGTACATCTTCCGCCTGCGCGCACAACTATGCTCCAGCCTCAAGTCACGCACCCGTCGCGACGGCTGGAGCGAATGGGCCTATGAGCGCTTCGCATGTGACTGTGCACCGCCTCAAGCCCCGGCACCACTACAGCTAACTGCCAATGGGGCGACACCGCGCTCGCTTCGGGTACTCTGCACCGAGATTCATCAGATCAATGGCGACCACGTGCACAGCGTGCGTCTCGAGCTGCAATCAGGGCCGCCGGGCAATGAGGAGACGATCTACCGCTCCTTCACGGGCATTGCAGCTGGCGAGCGCAGTGTCGAGCTCAACGTGACTGACCTGACACCTCGAACGCAGTACAGGCTGCGCGCACGTGCAGCCAACACGAAGGGAGAGGGCCCATGGTCGCGGCCGGTTTCTCTCACCACTCTCGGCGAAAGCCTCCCGGTGATGTCTCCGCCGATGGCGCTTCGTCGGGGCTCATGCGAACTTGCCATTACATGGTCCCAACCGCTAGGAATGGAGGGAGGAGACGGAGACCATACGTTTGAGCTTGAGATGACCAGTGCTGTCACCGCTGGTACGGCTGCTTTGTCTTGCGGGGTGGCGCCACTTGAGGTGGGCGCTGACTCGGCCACGGCATGGCGGCCGGTGTACCGAGGCGTCGGTACACAGTGCGTCGTCCGTAACCTTCGGCCGGCCACCGTGCACCGTTTCCGCATCCGTTGTGTGCGATGTGCAAATTCAACTCACAACCGTGAAGATAGAGTTGGGGGTCGTGCAGGAGATAGCGCAGCCGAGAGCTCACCCGCGGACTTCGACGACGATGGCGTCATCGCCCTCACAGAGTGGTCGGAGCCGCTTGCGATTACGACAGGCGCGAGCGTGCCGGCTGCTCCACTTCCACCGGCAGTCTTGGGGCGGGCTGTGGAAGGAGCGGAGGTGGCCTGGATCGCGCCCGATCCTCATGGAAGCACAATTGTCAAGCATGAGCTGCGGATCGAGCGCGAGGGCCCTACCATGTGTGGTATGAGACGGAACCACAGTGCATCTTCAGCAGCGCACCGCACCGACGCGCACACGCGCACAAGGCGAGAATGCGTCTCCGCTAGCGGGGCTGAGTGTGGGCAGGTCAGCATTGTCACGGCAGTGGCATTGCCCGACGTGGGAGCGGGAGGCACGCGCGTTGTCGCTCGACTGGAGTGTAGTGTCTTGCCCGCTGGCTCGCGACTACGTCTCAGCGCCCGAGCCACCAATGCTATCGGAGCAGGGCCTTGGTCGGAAGCCTCGTTCGTCGAGGTGGAGGCTAGACCTCTCGGCGCTCCGACAGAGGTCACACAGGACGAGAGGCACGCGTCCGTCATCACCTTGCGCTGGCTTCCCCCCGAAACGAATGGCACGCCACTAACCACGGCGGAGGTGGCGATAGTGCTGCTTGGTCCTTGTGAAGCGCCTGCCGAGAGACTGAAGGGGATCGCTGCTCCAATTGACGATGGCGAGTTCGCTGCCGCTGCGCATAGTCCAGTCCATCCGACTGGTGGCATGTCGAAGGCTGTCGTGGAGGCGTCTACGGCCTCGGGATGTCCTTGCGATTCGCTCGCCGCAAGGTCCTTTGGCGCATCTTCCATCGTCGCTCCTCCACCGGAGGCATCTGAGGAGTGGCGCGTGGTATGGACCGGCAAATCATCAGCGGAGGGAGCGAGAGGGTGCGCACGCTTGAAAGATCTGCGTTCCGGCTGCGCGTACGCTTGCAGGGTGCGCGTGCACAACACTTTGTGCGAGGGTGCTTGGTCGGAGCCTGTTGTGGTGTACACAGTGAGCGGCACGCTGAGCACACCGGGAGTTCCAACAGTGATCTCGAAGACGTCGACGACCATGCATTTGCGATGGGCTGCAGCTTATCGTGCGGGCGGTCGTACCGGAGGCGCGGGAGACGCTGCTGGGGATGTCACAAGACCTCATGGAGAAGGAGTATCGGCAGCGGTGTCCCCCAACACCAAGCGCTCTCAGAGTCGAAACACGTCGCGCTGGCAGCTACAAATGAATGGCGGTGTGCGTGTCAAGTACAACTCCGACGGTTTGAGCGCGGGCCGTGGCGCGTTAGACGACAGTAGTCTCTTTTCATCTGGCTGCGATTTCAGCTCGGGGTTGCTGCCCGTTACGTTGCACCGTTCTCACCTGCGTGCTGCCGAAGGCGATCGTGGAGGCGCCACTAGATTAAGAGCCGTGGGAGAGAAAGGCCAACGTCTCCGCCCTCCCCAAGGGCAGGCTCTCCGTCATCGTTTGCCTCCGATGTTGAACGGCTCAGCCTTGACGCCAAGTGCTTCTGCAAGCGGAGAAAAGGAGACGAACTCCGCCGCTCAACAAAGCCAGCGCCCCACTGGTCACACCTCGGCGGGTGAGCACAAATCGAGCAGCGCCTCAAGTGGACTTTTTGGTGGTCGAGCGTCTCTTAGTATTACGGAGGGGACAGTGGTGGAGGAAGACATCCGAGAGGATATTGACCAGGTTCCAGAAGATTTCCTCATGGATTCTCCTGCCGGCAGTCCCAACATGGAATCCCCGGGCTGCCGCAGTTCGTCTTTTCTCGGACACAGTCCATGGCCTGAAGGGGGATTTTGGCCGTCTAGAGACGTAGCATCTCTCGGCCGAACCCCCACAGATACCATGCCACCCGAGGTGGTTCAGGAGGAAGAATTTGAGGAGCCTTTGATAGTGGCCGGCGCCGTGGAAAGCGACGGCAGTCCAGCTGGGGATACTACACGTATGAGAAACGAAACATTGGTTTTAGGCAGTCCTGACGAGAGGTCAGACGCAAGCAACGATGGAGGCGGCCGACGGCAGTCGAACGATTCCGAAGGCGCGTCAGGGCCATTGTCTCCACCTAGTGCGCTGATGCCCGCTCAGCATGGGCAAACAGTTAAGAATCGGAAGTCGGATGCGGAGGAGGATGTGGGAAGCAATACCGACCAAGACTTCATAACTTTGTACGAGGGTCCGGCGCATGACTTCACAGTAGCGTCTTTGGCCCCCGCTTGCAGGTGCGGGGCAAGGCCGAGCGAGGGACAACCTGCGTTGCTGGTCTCGTCATGCGGACGCTATCAGCCTCACCACATATTCGCCTGCTTTACGATAGGTACTCATTCCGTGTTCGCTACATTAGTGAGAGCGGTGCGATGACAGAGTGGTCACCACTCCTCACTGTGGAGACGGACACCGCGGACTCTTCTCATCGGATCACATTCGACCAGATCGAATGCTTTGAGGTGCTTGGGGAGGGGGGCTTCTCCGTTGTGCACCGTGGTCGCTACAAGGGCCAGGTATGCTTTCAGTTTCAGCCTCGGCGAGCCCTGCTAGCAAAGCTCGCTCTACGCCGCCTCGATTTCACGAGAGGCGACGGGCATGATGCTTCTGTATTTGGATCTCTACTCTCGTCTGGGCCTTGCCTCGTCGTGAAGTGAGTTCCGTTTAATCGTCGTGGTCAAATCGGGCCGCACCATCCCTGATTTACCTCGCATGTTGGCTCGCCTCCCGCGCAGGCGGTCGCCGTGAAGCGGCTCAAGTATCAACATCTGAATGAAGACCTGATGTCTAACTTCAACCAGGAGCTTGCCATCCTTTCGCGCGTGCGTCATCGCAACGTCGTCGCCTTTGTTGGCGCCGTGACTGAGCAACCAAATCTGTGCGTTGTCATGGAGTACATGGAAGCTGGCACACTCCACGATGCCATTCACAAGAAGGCAATGCAGCTAACTCTTCCAAAGTTGCTAGAGGTGCGTACTCTCAGTCGCCGCGGGCACCCATTGCACTCCTTGGTCGCCATGTGAGATGGTCTAAGAACGGATGGCATCTTAGCGGCCATGCTCATGCACGAGATGCTCCCCCCCCCCTCCCAACCCCCCCCCCCCCTCACCTTTCATCACGGTCCCGGCCGCCGATCCGCACGATCAGGTAGCACTCGATGTTGCGAACGGATGCCATTATCTCCATCGCCAAAAACCAATGATCGTGCATAGAGATTTAAAAAGTCAGAACATTCTGTTGACCAAGGATGGCCGATGCAAGATAGCTGACTTTGGCCTTTCGAAAATCTTCCAGAATGAGGTGGCGGGCATGACTGGCCAAATAGGTACGTTGTTGCGCAGCGCCACTTGAGAAACATCCTGCGCGCCGGCGTAATCGCCATAGCTGACCTGCACTCTAACGCTCCGGTTTTCCATTTCCTTTCTCCCAAAACGTAGGGACTCCTGGTTGGACTGCACCCGAGGTGTACAAACATGGCTCTTACGACCAAAAGGTAGATGTCTATTCTTTCGGCATCGTTCTCGCGGAATGCCTCTCCTGCGAGAAGCCATACACCGGGATGGATGCGATGCAAGTAGCCTTCGCCACAGTCTACCGAAATAAGAGACCCGTATTGCCACCCACCACTCCACCTGCGATCGACAAACTGACGCGCCTCTGCTGGGATGCTGACCCGAAGAAAAGGCCCGTGTTCGCCAAGATCATCGAACAATTACAAGGATTCAAAAGGGCGATGATCATGAATGGCGGCACGGTAGGCGTCAATAGTATTGTTGCCGTAGGTTTAGGTTCCGAGCGAGACTCGCCCGCTCGGGCGGAGAGCCGCGGCTCAAACTTTCGATCGTCATCAGGTGTCATCTCTTCCTCGAGCGAGGTTCTCCGAAACGGACGGATCAGCAATGAGAGCCCTCAGCGCATACCATCGGCCCATCGTGCTGTACGCAAGTCCGTGTTTCCAGCTAGAGGTGCCCAAATCAACGAAGATAGCGAGGCCTCTAGCTCGACGCGCACAGTGAGCAACGGGAACAATAGCGCTGCCAAGAGTACGTCGTCAAGCCTCGGAGGTGGCGGCGGTCCGTCACCAAGTTGTCTACGCCCGACGCGTGACGGCTCGCGGCTTGGAGCACAGACAAACAAGTCGCTTCCAGCAAGGTCTGTGCTTGGGGGGGGCGGTCGATCGGCCTCGCAGACCAAATCGACATCTTCGACAGTGCCTGAGAATAGAAGGGGTAGCGCAACACGCAGGCCGGCGTAGTTGCATGGCCATGCGGCCGCACGAACTCTACCTTTCCCTGAACCCCCCACCCCTTGATTTTTGGCAACCACTACCATGTATTTCCGCGTGACCGACATGCCTGCCTCATGATTATCTGTGTCTTCCACTACACACGACGGTAGCCTGCACGTGTCTATCGATCACTTGTCTTTTCCCTTTGTTGTACGCAGCGTCCCCCCCCTCCCCTGGCGAGGCGGCATGCTTCCACACATATGCAGTGGTACCAGCGGCTGAGCCGGAGAACATAGAGACATGTCGTTGCAGGCGACAAGCCCTATTGAGAAAGCCCTTGCACCGGCGCCCGATGTTCGCAACCTTTTACTAAGAAAAGGTAAAAAGTGCGTGGGCCATCAATATCGGGACCGAGTTGGGGTCGTTTGCCACCCGAAGGGGCTCCATGGTGGCTTCTAGCCATCGACGCTGGTGCGAGTTGGCGTCACCCTTCGCAGCGCCGGGTCCGTCGAGGTGGACGCCGATGGCGCGCAGAAGGCCACAGGAGCGCTCAAGCGATAGCGCTGAGCGTACAAAAGCTACCGGACCAAGAGAAGACACGCGGGGGGGGGGAAGAAGAGAATACGCGGGAAAAGAAAGGGATGACAGCGGGCGGAGACACTCAGTGGGAACGGGGAGAGAGGGGAGGAGAGACGAGGCGAGAAATGGGAAAGAGGGACGCGAGGGGACGATCCTATCGGGAGCGGGCGGGAAAAGCGAGCGTGATACGGAACTAGACGACGAAGGGGAGTCATGCGAGGAAACCTAATGGCGGGAAAGATGCGAAGAGGTATGAACAACCCCCCCCACCCGCAACATACCTATTTTTCGGTGAGCGGAGCTCTCGCTCCGCCCACCCCCTTCTCCGCGCTCTCTCTCCCCTCTCCTGCGGCACGCGCGATGGCGCGCCTGCGGCAGGCCTGCAGCTGCCCCTGGCGACCCCTGGAGGCTCCTGGAGGCCAGCTCTGGGGGCAGAGGAGGCTGGGGCTGGGCCATGGCCTCCCCTGCCTCTCCCTCGCTGGCGCTCCTGAGCCTCAGTCAGGGGTCCCCAATCTGCACCCGTCTGCCTGTCGACCAGGGGGGGAGGGCTAGATCCAGACGTGGAAAACTCCGCGGCACTAGCAGCACCACTCCGCCGTGGCGCACCTTCTTCGGGCCGGCAACCACCCCTGGCAGGCCGCCCACGACGCTCTGCTGCAGGAAGGTGCGTGTCGGGGATCTCGTCAGGCATGGGATAGTTATTGCTGTTAACTTCGCTGAGGGCGCGGAGTGTGTCGACTGTGAGAATAGAGGACGTGGCGTCGAATTTCACGTTGAAAACGATCATGGAAGCGCGAGAAATGCAGGCCTTCTTTAGCTTGGTTCTGCCACCTTCCTGCTCCTTCGTGAGGGCGAATGAGCCCCAGAGGCGGCGGGCTTTGGAGAGCAACAAGCTGGCGCGAGACAAGAGCAGACCGGGCTGCAAGCCAAGTTACCGAAGCATCTATGGCCTTCCTTTTGCGCCGACGCTCGCTGCTCATAAGGTTTGAGATTATCGGAGCACGTGCACTCGTCCCGCTGCCACTGCAGCTCGACGCAGGCGTTGGCACACCTGCAGCAGCACATGCATCCATGCCACCGCTCGTGCAGGCGTCTCGATCGGCGTCCGCTATGCGCATTCCGCCCTCCCCGTTCATCGACGGCGTTTCTGCGCCACTGCTGAAGTCGGGCGTGCAAAGGGCCACCTCTGCTGCCCCGGCAGCATCCGGGCCGTTCGTCGCTGCAGCACTCTCGCAAGCTGCACCACTCCCGCAACACTGGGAATGCGTGACGCTAAGCCTTCGCCTTCTGAAGGAGCCCAGCCGGAGAGCGCCTGACTCACCACTGGTTGCCAAATCTGCGACACCACTGACTTCGGGCGCTCGACTGGCGACCTCTACGGCCTCAGCAGCATCCTCGCAGTTTGTCGCTGCAGCACTCCAGCAACCCCGGGAGTGCGCAACGCTACCCCTTCGCCATCTGAAGGAGCCTAGGCCCGAGACATGACCATTAATGCAAGCCGGGGCGCTCAGATGACCCGCCCGCCCGCCCCCGGGCTCTGCCGGGGTCTCTGCAGGGCCTGCTGGGACATCTTCACCTGCGTCTTCACCTGCGTCGGCGTGCGGCATCGGCCAGCGGCTCAGTGCAGCCGCCGATATTCCCAGTTGTAATTATTTTTTATTTATTACGGGAACCATGGTGGCAGGTATCTCGAGGCCTATGTCAGATCTAGCTAATACGTCTATTTGGGCCGATCTTATGCTGGGTATTGCACTCAAGTATATAGATATCATCTCAATTATGCTATTGTCTATCCTGCATTGGACCTTGAGACATCTACTATCTAGTATCGCTTCGGCCGTGTCCGGCAGAAGGGTTGCTCTCGGTGAGGTGTCGCGCACCGCGATGCCTACTCCGCTCGCCGGGTCGGATGGCCTGAGCCTCAGTCGTTCCCAATCTGCACCTGTCTGCCTGTCGAACAGGGGGGGAGGGGGGGTTGGAGCTGGAGCGATGGGCTGGCCACGACAGGCCAGGACGCGCGAGGCAGGCGAGCCTGCTACTGAGAGAGTGGGTCAGCAGGGATGTGTGCTCCTAGCAAGCCATCAGGCATGCCAGGAGGATGGGTGGTTCCTCCCCCATGGCAGGGGAGGAGTGGAGAGAGGGTGGGGGGCGTGCCCGTGCGCCCGTGCCCCCCGGCCATGGGCAAACTAAGTACAAACTTAGTTGTGGATTGGGGCCCTAACAAACATTCCTGACTAAAAAAAAACCCTTCTAACATTCTTACCGCTCTCGCGGCGAATGGAACCACTACCTACTACACGTAGCACGTAGCATACTTTCTACATCCCCACTCCCCCGGCCCTTCTCCCCCCGCCATAAGGCGGCTCCCCCCGTGCACTACTAGGGGGATAGGGGTGAAGGGCTTAGATATGGTCCGGTGGCCCGCGCCCCCCCCCGGTGATCATTCCCCCCCTTCCTCCTGTGTCTCCGAGTGGGCGGCCTACTCTGTCCCGACTTATCCTGTAAACAGGTGCGGGACTTACCAATTTTTCGGTGAGCGGAGCTCTCGCTCGCGCCCACCCCCTTCTCCGCGCTCTCTCTCCCCTCTCCTGCGGCACGCGCGATGGCGCGCCTGCGGCAGGCCTGCAGCTGCCCTCTGGCGGCCCCTGGAGGCTCCTGGAGGCCAGCTCAGGGGGCAGAGGAGGCTGGGGCTGGGTCCTGGCCTCCCCTGCCTCTCCCTCGCTGGCGCTCCTGGGCCTCTGGGGCCCCCACTCTGCACCTGTCTGCCTGTCGACCAGGGGGGGAGGGGGGGTTGGAGCGATGGGCTGGCCACGACAGGCCAGGACGAGCGAGGCAGGCGTGCCTGCCAGGGAGAGAGTGGGTCAGCAGGGCAGTGGCCTCCTGGCAAGCCATCAGGCGTGCCAGGAGGATGAGTGGTTCCTCCCCCATGGCAGGGGAGGAGTGGAGAGAGGGGGGGGCTCGTGCCCCCCCATGGGGCAACCAAGTATAAACTTAGTTGCAAACATTCCTGACTAGCTCGCCGCAGAGGTCTACCTGCGCGCGACGAAATCACGCTTGCTATGGGCAACTTAACTCGGGCTCCAGTGGCCCTTTCGCGCGCTGCCAATGCGACCCACAGTGGGGGACATGGCGCGCGGCAACGGCTGCGGTCACTGCTCACTGCGGTAAAGAGTCAAAAGAGTTATTGAGTAAATTTCATCCGCATGTCTGATAATCTACCTTTCTGCTGCCGTCTGCTGGTTGCCGTCTCGCCCAAATCCAAATCCAGTGACACCAACCATATCTGGCCATATTGAGATTGACTTTGATGAAGTGGGCAAATACGAATGGCCATGGACAGCTCTCTCTCGAGAGTGTGCAGCGAAACGCAGCAATAGAAAGCGAACGAACAGACAAGTCTCACTTATGTGATAGAGGAGCCGTGCAGCATTGCCGCTAGCCTATGTAGAACACAACAGGCCTGCGCCTTGCTCTAATGGCTCCAAGCCAATATGTGTGAATCTGTGACGTTTGTGCAGTATTCATGTTTGGATAGGACTGTGCTCGAGTCGCAGTTGGTCCATTGGTGGAGAAAATCTCGAACCGCCATTTTGATCATCACGAGCACGATGCCCAGCACGATGACTCCCAGCATAAACCGCTCAAACGGTCCCATCGCGCCTGCTTCGGTGTCGGTGGCGCTCTGGCGTGGAGAGGAGTCGTCAAGGATGAGCTCGGAATCGGAGTCGTCATCTCTGGGCTGGGGCGGCTCGGAGCAGATGTGCTGGAACTGCGTGCTCGCCCGCTGCGAGCGGCAGCTCGCGCGCGGCGAGATGCGTGGTGCCGACAGGGTTTCCGGTGCGCAGCAGCCGTGGAGGGCCGGCGCGGAGGGGGGGGGGGGGGGGGAAGAGAGCGAGGGCGGGCAGCCCGTTGTCGTCTCGCACTCTAAAAAAAAACTCCCCCCCTTGCGCGTGCCTCACTCTCACGGCTCATGGGCGAGCAGTGAGCAGTGTTGTATTCAAGCCAGTTTGGCATGAGACATGAATATTTCGTTATGGGCGCGATCCTTCTTCGCTACAGACCGTCTTCTGTGTTTGGCGTGGTCGCGCAACGCATGCAGATTCGGACTCTCCCTGGGCTCAAGTTCTAGTTCGCCGATCTTCGTCTCAAATTCGATTGAGTTTTATATTTGTTGTTATTACGGTATAATTGTCTCGACTCTTTTAAGGCAAGAAATGGAGATGGTAGAAATTGGCCCCCTTGTCGCATTCGCGAGCCTCTGCAGGCTATTTCGCTAATTCTCCGCTCTACCGTTATAACCGCGATGGTAAATCGTCAATCCTCGTTCTGCGCTTCTATCAATCACTACACTTGATTTATTGTAATGTTGGCCTACTCCCATTATATCCACGCACAGGCGCACAGGGCGGCGCCATCACATATCATTCGAGGCTTCTCCTTCATCTTCCCTCCTCCCCTGAGTCTCTCCTCCCCTCCCGCCCTCTTCCCTTCCTCGCTCCCTCCCTCCTCCTCTCTGTCTCTATCTCGCTCTCTCCATCTCTCTATCATCCCTCTCTTTCTCTCTCCCTCCCCCCCTCCCCCCCCTTCTTTCTCTCTTTCTCTCGTTATTCACGCCTCCTCGAGCTGTTCAAGGAGTCCCCTCGAGTCCCACTTAGGGAAGAGCACCCATGAGGGCTCTGCTGATTGCCTCCACCCTTTGCCTCGCCCAGGGCTTCCACGTGGGCGTGCACCCGGCTGGCGCGGTCAGCCGCGCGAGGAGCGTGAGCATGCGTAGCTGGACCGCTGCCGACATGCAGTTTGCCTCGCTCCCCCTGCCCGAGGAGGTGGAGAGCCTGCTGAGCGCTGACACCGACCGCAAGACGACCAGCCAGATGTGGGCCGCCTTCAGTAAGTGCTACGAGACGGAGGACGAGGCGGTGGAGGCGGCCAAGCGGAACACAGGCACTATCCTCCCCTACCTCAACTCGCCAAGCAATATTATCGGCTCCTACGCGTATATTGTTGAAGAGCTGGGACTCGAGCAAGCGCGAGAGGTCTGCAAGCAGAACCCTGGCGTCCTGCAGTGCGACCCGCGCGCGTTGCGGCAGACTTCGGGCGAGGAGATCGCGCGGGCTGCCAAGGTGGTGGACAACTTCGAGCGGCTCAAACTCCCTCCTGCGGTGAGTGCAGCGCCTAGTCTGCCCTGATCTTGCCTGGCTTCTCTTGAGCTGACAATGAGCCTCTCCACTCATAGATTCGCAACAATCTGGACAAGGTCCTTTTTTTTACTGGAGCAGGCATCGTAGCCAAACGCCTGCTGATTGACTGCGTCGATCGCGCATGCGGAGGCTCGCCGCTACCGTAGGGCTCTACCACTAGTTGATCCTAGCCAATGAGATTATGCAACAAGTGAGAATGTGTCTGCACCATGGGCCGGTGCTACTACCTGTGTCCATCATAGTCCATCAAAAGATTTCGCCTCATGGCGTGAATGAAGGTTTATGAATCCTCCACATTAGTGACACGACGACATGACAGCGGAGCGATCTTTAAGAATATTGAGCTGCGCTAGTCGTAGCCATTCTTGTGGCTTCATCAACACTCACTGTGTTGTGTGTTGCCGGCGCAAGACCGGCATCCACTGAGCCGCCATTGCACCGGCAATGCCCACATATAAAACAACTGAGCGTTAGTACCACTACTCCCACTAGCCCGGTACTATCACGACACCCCTCAGCGCACTTGCCCGCACGCCTTAAAAAAAAACCTTTTAATATTCTCGCCACGCGCGCGGCACCGGCTTTCGTTTCTGTAGCCACGCCCTCCTCCTTCCCACTCCCTAACTTCCCGCCTTGCGGCAACTCCCCTTGTGCTCTACGTCGGGGCTCAGGTTGTTGGGGGGGGTCAGGTTGGGCGGGGTGCACTTGTCCCCAGCGAAGGTACTCGCCTCCCTCCTGGTTCGCTGAGTGACATGTTTCTTTCCGTTGTTGTGTGAGCGTCGTGTCGTCGTTGGTTTTTCTGTTATCGTTCTGTCTTCTCGTGCCCTAAGTCCATTCGGGGCGAAGTATAGTTGGGTCCTAGGCGAGGCGTTCGGCAAGGCCGAGCGCTTCTGCTACTAGGCCGAGGTTATCGCTCATTCTCAAGCGGCCTTTGACATCTTCTATGAAGGTAGGAGCGCTGAGCTCCACCGGAGTTTTGATTTTAGGTTTCCTTCCTTGGGCCGCCTTACGCGTTCTCGCGGTGTTGTGGAGGCTCGGCGTAGCTCGGCCTCTCACCAGGGTGGTAAATCTCATGAGCGTTGCTTCTAGAGTTGGTATATAGTGGAAGTTGTATGACTCGAACTCTACTTTATAAAAGTCTTTAATTATGTGTTTCCATGCTATTATGTAGAGGGTCTTCAGGCTATCAGGGGTGGTAGCGCCGGGATATGCAAATAGCCTGTCTTTGACTTTTTGTGTGCGCGACCTATTTGGGCGAGGCGTGTAGTTGGTAAGGGTGTCTATGGTTTCGAATATTTTCTTCGTCGCGGGGCACCATGCTAAGTGGCACGAATCTTCGCGGTGGCGGCGGCATAGTCGGCACATATTCGTGTGGCTTTTCGCAAATCTGTTTCTAGTGCCGATTCTTCTGTGGGTGATATGTTTAAAATGTGGGTGTTTGTCTTCATGTGTGAGCAGCGGGAGTGTGTATAGCCTTGCTATGTGTTTCCATTCTTCTTTCGTGACATCTAGGCGTTTATCCCATGCAAGCTTCGCCGCTTGTGGGGCGTTCTTCGCGGTTGTTTTGAGCGCGGCTCGCGTAATGTCCGAGACCGCGATTGCGTCAAGCGCGAGTTTGCCTTTTTGCATAGCGTACTCGTCCGCTAGGGGGTATTCCATGTATCTCGGTCCTTTGTATCCGCCTTCCCATCGGGCCGGCGTGTGGTAGCGTTGAATCTCTCCGGCGTCCGCCACTCCTCCGGTGGCGGATATTTCTCCTAGGTAGTCCGTGTCCGTATGTAGCCATATATTGTTGAGTTTGCTGATGTAGCGCTCGTCCTCAGAGACCTTAATCTGTTCGTGTGTCGGGGTCTCCGTCGACCGGGGGTGGGCGTCTACTCCGTTTTCGTCTACGTCCGTTGTTTCCGAAGTCGGGCGTTCTCTCGATCGTCCGAGTACACTTATAGCGTGGCTGACTATCGCGTCCCAGGTGTTTAAAAACTCCTTCTTTTGGATGGTTCGACCTTCGTGTACGAACGTTTCGGGTAGTTGCTCGACATACGCCGAGCATTCTTCCTTGCTGTATGGCGTCGTAAGGGCGTCATCCTTGAATACGTTGTGGATTACATTGGTGTGTAAGGATTCCCACAGACGTGCCCAAGGGGCTCGTATCGCCGGAGGGGGAATGTGCGGGTTGTGCCATATGGGCTGCGACAGTGCGCCTTCCCTCGTGAGGAAGGACGGCCTTATGTCCATCTCTCTGAAGTTTGCAATGGCTTCCCTCCAAAAGATCGGGAGCGCGGGGTTTCCTTTAATGCTGCCCGTCAAGATTTTGATCGGGATCGTGGAGAGGACAGCACCCCTGCCCAGTCCGGTCCGGCAAAACCAGGCGTCCAATCCGTGTTTCCATATTGCCTTCCTAGCATTAAGATAGTTTAGTATCCATTTAGCTTGGAGGGCCTTCACATGGGACGGCCAGTGTAGGAGTCCCAACCCCAATGTTCTGGTCGCGCTTTTGCCGTGCGATGTGGCGTAGTGCGGGCATCTAATCCACTTGTTTCTATTGTGTGTAAACGGGCTCGACCAAAGGACCGCATCCGCCGCCTTTTGAACTCGAGTGTGAAACCACTTGGGGGCGGCTAGCGTCTGTAACCAATATCTAGGCATACCGTATATTATGTAGTTGACTACCGTCGCTCTCCCAAAGATCGTCATGTAGTTGGTGGCCGGCGCTAGTTTCGCTACCTTTTCGTCGATTTTGTCGGCTAGTTTCGACCAGAAGGGCTTGAGGGCCTCTGGCGCGCCCAATGGGACGCCCAAGATGGTTAGATATTCGTCGTTGTCTGTCCAATTATATTTTCGCATATCCCATGGGGCTGACGGGCTTCAGCCGTGCGACCTGTTTCCGTCCGAAGTCGATTACGTTCCCCACTTCGACGGGGATGCCGATCTCGTCCAAGACCTTGGTTGGGACCTGATTATCGCGCACCCGCCGTGCACCTATCTCTCGAACGCTGGCCTGAGGTGGATCCATTCCAACCCGCAGCGCATGTCCGATACGATCTCTGCCGCGGCTCAATTTCGCCGTCGCTTGAACGCCAGGGCTCCGTTCCTGGCGGTGGAAAACCCGAAGATGCACCACTACGCCGAATCGCTACTCGGAGGTCGCGAAGCTACGCAATACGTCCATCCATGGCAACATGGGACGGGACACACTAAGGCTACGGGGCTCTACCTTTCGCCTAGCCTTCCCCCGCTCGTGCCGACTTGCGTTGTTCCTGGTCGCGAGCGCGCAATGGCAAACCTCCCTATGTCTCCTCATCGCAGCGTGATGCGCAGCCGCACCTACGTGGGCATCGCCGGTGCGATGGCGATGCAGTGGATGCCCGTCGTTTTGGACTATTGCCGCCGTACTCCTTCTCGTCCGGCCACGTCCGCCGCCTCTCTCCTATCTCAAGCGCGCGATCGACAATCCAGCCAAGTGGCTCAGGCTGGTTCCAGTTCCAATTCCGAGCCTTCGAATGTTTCGAGCGTCGCCGCGATCGATAGGGAGTGGCGGCCGTGGCTAGGGTCGCCCCGCTCGCCGTTGTTACCCGTCCGTCCCGCTCGGATGATTCGCAAGGTCCGCAACCGCTGGCGTGTATGGACGGCGGTACGCGGTGCGCAAGGCTCGATCTCGTATGCCTGGCTGCCGTTGTCTCCGTCGCTAGCGTCGGCTCTCGACGCAGAAGTCCGCCTTCACTCGTCCGCGGTAGAGGAGGAGCCGTTGCCGATCCTTGCTCCCTCTCCCCCTCCCACGTCCTCGTCGCCGTTCGTGCCGATGCCTCCGCTCTTGGAGACATGTGCCTCCGTTTCTTTCCCGGACACATTTACTCCAGAGGCCCCGGGAGTTTTTTATGGGCTTTGGGGGACGGTCAAAAAATGCAGCCCCCCCCACATGTTAGTAGTTATAAATCAGTGTTTGACCGCCCTATCCTGCACTGCGCCGTGTCAGGGCTAGTTTTTCTAGTGTGATGGTTATGAAAGGGGAAGGGGGCCCTGGGAGCTTTCCTCACCTTACCTACCTCCTTGTCCCGGGCGCCGCTTGTATGTGTATGTCGTGATGCTGTTGTCGTGACTAGGCGACCTCCTGACTCCTAACTCTAGCCGGATCGTGCCAATTATTTCTCTTATTTTGTAAAATGTTGTACTTATAAATGATGACCTAATATCAGGTATCAAGGTTGATGGACCTTGTATCATGATATCAGGACCTAATATTAGGCTGATGGAGCAACTAGGGAGCACTCAATTGTCGCGAAGCACCTTCAAAGGTGCTTCTTGTGCCGCCGCTTGAGAGATAATATATCATAAGTCACTTTTCATCGCCCTATATAAAAGACTATGGATTGGCCCCGGCCAGCTTTTTGCGTCCAACCTGCCCAAATTCCAAATTTCCTTCGAAAATGTTGGGGGTTTTGCACAGAGATTTTCGGATAGGGATAGGGCTGCCCCCATTTTTTCGTGAAATTTTTAGTTTTGTTTTTGTTTGTGCTTCGAGTTTCGAGGCCCACCGGCCAGCACTGGCCACTGGCAATGGCAAGGGGCGAGGTGCGAGGAGTCACGCTTTCCGCGCGCGTGCCACGGTCACGATGCCTCAATCCATCGAGTCAGTGAGCCGATGAAGACGACCAGCGACCAGCTTATAGCTTATCGTAACCCGACGAAATTCCAGGCAACCACTCCTTTCTCTCTCCCTCTCCCCTCTCCCCACCTCGCCCCGCCGGCGCCAGCGCCCCGCCCCGTGACCCCAAATTTCGCGTTGTCCCCTTGGCTTCCCGCTTCCCGCCCAAGTTTCGGTCAAATTCAAATTTCTCTCCCTCGAGCTAACCGCTAACCGCTAACCCAATTTTTTTCGAAAAAAATCACAAAAACCTGGCCGGGGCCAAACTATGGACATTTGACATTTGATGGCTCATACCTCATATCTACAAGGCCGAGCGCGCGGCGAGACTATTCAGAAGTTTTTTTATGGCTCATACCGAGCCCGTCCCATAATCGACGGAACGTGACCTTACGAGTATCAACTTGCAACTTGCTAGGCTTTTCTTTTGTTTTCCATGGTGGTGTCTGGCTCGGACTGACGGCCGGCGCGAAGGAACCGTCTGCCGATGGCGCCGACGGCGCCTCTCGACGGCTACCTGGGGGCGCTCGCACGTGCGCAGGGGGTGGAGATTCGCGAGACGGAGCACAAGGGTCGCGCGCTCTACGCCGAGCGTCCCATCCGCGCGATGGAGCTCGTTCTGTGTGACCGGCCGCTCTGCTGGCTGCAGGCGTCGCCACAACGCTCACTGCTCATGTGTGCTGCCTGCGCCAGACCGCTCGGCTCTATGCGCGCGCAATTGAGCGGGCTGCTTGAAGCGCACGGGATCGACACGACCCACCTTCCAGATCAGCTCCCAGTCCTCGACAACACGGCTGTCCGACCTGCGCTCCGTGTGCATGATGGCGAGGGGATGGCGGCCTGCTGGGCGTGCTCCGAGGAGTGTGCGGCGCGGCTGCGACTCGATCTCGCCGGCGGCCTTATCGATCATGGTGCGTGGACAAGGATGACTCGCCAACTTTCCGCCACTGGGAACGACTTTCTCGTGCTTGCCGCTCAGCTGCTGCGAAGTGTGGTGGTGCTCTACGTCAGTTCACCGCCAAGTGTCCGAGCGGACGGATCATCCCATTTGTGCCCGATGCTCGGCCTCGTCTCACCTGCCGAGCTGCAGGTCCACACCAGCACAGCCGAGCTCCAGGCTTCCCTTCGCGCCGTTCGCGCCTGCTTCCGACGCGCCATTGCTCGTTGGCCGGAGCTCGTCGGATGTCCGCCCTCGGGTTGCGCGAATCTTTGTGAAAGTGGCATCTTCAGCCTCCCAATGTGGAAGCGATGCGTGGGCGCGGTGCGCGCTAACGCAATCCGAGTGGCGGTGCCCTCCCCTCTCGTGCGCTTCATGGAATCCGTCGAGGCTCTGGAACCGTCTTCCGCTGAACGGGGTCTGTTGTGCGAGCAGCTGTGGCCTCTGCTGCTGCAAGCCCAAGAAACGCATGCCAGCAGCACCTCGGCCTCTGATGATGAGAACTCCAAGAACGACGGGGAAAATGCTGTCGAGCTGAGCGAAGGCTCGGCTGACAGCAGCCAGGTGCATGCATCTGATAGTGGTGACAGCGACAACGACGCTGAGGACGATGAGCAGGTCCTCTTCTCTTGGGGTTCTGCACCCACAGTATCAAGTCTACCCGCAGGAGAAAGCACCTGCGCCGGCCCGAGCCAACGGCCGGCATCTCGATGTATCAGCTCGCGCCTCTTCCGTTCGCACGACGGGATTGCGATCTACCCGCTGTTGAGCATGGCGAACCACTCCTGTAGGCCAAATGCTCAGGTGTGCGCATACGTAGAGCCCGGCTCGCCATAGACAGGCTGTGTCATCGCGTAGTAGGAGATGCGATCTCCCGCCTCTGCGCGGTCACCGTTCCTTCCATCCCGGCTCGCACAGGTCGTCTACATCGATGACAACACAGCGCTTCTCATGGCCACAACTGACATTCTCGAAGGGGAGGAGGTGCGCTCGGCTCGATCGTCTGATTTGATATTGCCCGCGCCAACCGTTTGTCGACGTCCACCGCTCAACTCGTTGTTTATGAGCTTGTGGAAGGCTCGATAGCATCACGCCCATCATTTGTTTATCGTAGGTCTGCATACAGTATGTCTCCCATCATCTGCCGTACTCGAAACGGCAGGCGGAGCTGGAGAGGCGATATGCTTTTCGATGTTCTTGCCTACTCTGTAAAATAGAGGGCCGTGGGGGCTTGCACGCAGAAGGAGGCGTGACAGAATCGTCAAAGGGCAACAGCTCGTGTGTCGTTAAACGAGAGACCCGCAGGTCGCAAGCCGGACGTGAGTACGAAACTGTGCGTATTGCCGGGTCGAGCCAAAGTGATAGCCTGCACGACGTCGGTCGTAGCAAAAGGGAAGGGGAGCCAAGAGTATCCCCTTTGAATGTACCAGCGAAGCGTACCTGCAGCAGGCAAGGGAGGGGGGAGAGAAGGCCATAAGGAATGGTGCCTCTCACCCCTATTTTATGCGGGAAATGCTCGAAATCATAGAATATTGACTATGCTCGTGCACGCATGTAGCATTGCAGCTATCCACGTCATGCTTACCCTCTCCCTCTGCTTACGCCTCCGTCTCTCTTCGTTCTTGAATCTCGTCGTCTCTCGTCGTTCTCGAATCTCGCCATCGTGGTATGTCTATCGCCCCGCGATGTTTGTGGAGTTGCACCTTGCGAAATCATAGCTTCAATTCAGATGACTTACGTGGTAGAAATAAATACCATACTTGCAAGTCATTAAAGTGACGCGTTGGCGTTGGAAGTTGGAAGTTGCCACACCCACACGCAACCAAGCGAGTGTCGCCGCAACGGTTGCTTACGCCGCGGCTGCGGGGAGGCAAGAAATGCCCCGCCGCCTCACTTGTGGGGGGAAACGCTGCGAGCGATTAGAGCGATTAAAAACTTCATAATATTCTTACCGCACTCGCGGCGAATGGAACCACTACCTGCACACGTAGTATACTTTCTACACCCCCACTCCCCCCGGCCCTTCCCCCCCCCCCGCCATCAGGCGGCTCCCCCCGTGCACTACGTAGGGGGATTGGGGTGAAGGGCTTAGATATGGTCCGGTGCCTGCGCCCCCCTCCGGTGATCCGTTCCCCCCTTCCCCCCTTCCTCCTATGCCTACCGGGCTGGCGGCGGCCTCAGACCCGACTTATCCTGTAAACAGGTGCGGGACTTACCTATTTTTCGGTGACGGTGAGCGGAGCTCTCGCTCGCGCTCACCCCCTTCTCCGCGCTTTCTCTCCCCTCTCGTGCGGCACGCGCAATGGCGCGCCTGCGACAGGCATGTAGCTGCCCCTGGCGACCTTTGGAGGCTCCTGGAGGCCAGCTCGGGGGCGGCAGAGGAGGTTGGGGTTGGGCCCTAGCCTCCCCTGCCTCTCCCTCGCTGGCGCTCCTGAGCCTCAGTCAGGGGTCCCCAATCTGCGACCTATCTGCCTGTTGAACAGGGGGGGTGGGGGGGTTGGAGCGGTGGGCTGGCCACGACAGGCCAGGACGCGCGAGGCAGGCAAGCCTGCCAGTGAGAGAGTGCCGGATCAGCGGGGCAGTCTGCTCTTGGCAAGCCATCAGGCATGCCAGGAGCATGGGTGGTTCCTCCCCCATGGCAGGGGAGGAGTGGAGAGAAGGGGGGGCTCGTAGCTCGTACCCCCCAATGGGCGAACTAAGTATAAAATTAGTTGCGATTAGAGCGATTAGGCGGGGAGAGATCAAAGACGCAGAGCATAAGTTGCAGGGGTTTCACAAACGCTCAAAGTCCGGATCCCCATCCCTAAAATAATTCACACGACAGCAAAAACAACGACGCTCCACACAACAACAACAATGTAAGCACACGCATACATTATACAATATCAATATTGACATTGAAGGTCGATTCGCAGTGTTGGAGTACTATGGAGCTGAGCTATGACCTGCCCTTTGCAGCTATAGCAGCTACACCATACTCTCTCTCTTGCAACACAACTCCAAGAAAAACAGGCGCGGACGCGGGCACTATACAAAAACTGATTCGTAGTGCTCAAGGAAATAATGGCTTCTGAGCGAGATCATCTGGACTAGCAAGTCGTCGCAAGAAAAGAGTTAACTAGGTGATGCTCTTGCGCACGGCTATGGCTCCACTTTGGATTGGTCAACACTCTATTGGCGCGACCACGTGCCAACACTCTATATCGTTGATCCTCCGGAGCTCTCCATACCATCAGATGACTGCAGTGTTGTGGAAACCGGCTCTAGTCTTGGCGCAGCAGAGGCTCGAGCACGTTCAAGGGCGGCAGCGGCCGCCTCTACTGCTTCCTTCTCTGCTGCGGCAGTAGCTGCGGCTTCAGCCGCCAAGTGCTTTGGCTTAGGCATGCGCGGGACCCGTGCATGCAACTCACTACAGTGAGGGATGTGGCGTGCAGCGGCATCCTCGTTAAAACGACGATGGCAATGAGGGCACTCGACTCGTCGATCCGGATCACGTCGACAGACGATGGTTGACGACTCGCGCAAAGAGCCGGACAAGGAACTGAGTCCGGACCCGCCTCGGACAGATCCGTTGGGCTCACCGTCGCCATCGCCGAGCAGTGCCGGCTGCGCCTTGGGTTCACGTCGGCCGGCGCGCCGCGGTTCTGGCGCCCTTACCCAGGTGTCCCCACTGGCTGTTGTGGAGTCAGTCGCCACTGTATCCATCGAATTACTCGAGAGATTGCTCATTCCGTCATATCGGCGGATGCCCGATCTCGCTGTGAGCGACGATGGCGCGCGGCTTCGTTGGCAAACCTCAACATGCCGACCGAGTCTCGCCTTTGCAAAGGCACGAGAGCAATGCGGGCAAGACTCGAATTCCACTTGCACCACCTCATCATCTGTGGGCAAGGCCACGGCCGCATTGATGGGTTTCTCGTCGCGTAAGTTGGCTGCTGCCTGCCGCCGAAGATGATCGTCGCCATGCGTGCCCTCCTCCGCCGATTGCCCTACCGACGCTGCCTCTGGCCTACTTCTGAGTTCATCTTTATCACGTCGCCTCGAGGGCGCCGGCGGCAGCGTAGGTACGCTGTCGTCGTCTTGATCCAGCCAAATCGGACGATTCTGTGTCCATACGTGCCGTTGACTCGGCTCCGCCGATGCACCGATGGCACGCGGTTTTGGTGATGTCAGGGACATTGCCACTGGACCATCCGACCCGAGCAAGATTGGTGCGCGCCGCCCTACCGCAGGTGACCCTGCTGCGCTCGCGGACTGCTGGTCCAACCTCAAGGTGCCTAGTGATGCTCCAATATTCGAGGAAAACCGAGTAGGTGTGGCTGTTCGCAGATCCAGCCCCTCCGGTTGTGCACGTGTCATGGCATCCCCGTCCACACCTTCATTACGTTGCAGGCCGTAGGGATGCCGGTTGCTCATAGATACTTTCCTCAGATTGTTGTCGCCATTAGCTTGATATCCTGTCAACCCTGTAGCGTGATCAACCGCAGGCCTGTCCTTGCCGCGCGGTCGCAGCCCACCGGACTGCGCCCCAGGCGGCGCCACCTCTCGCCTCTCCTCTAGCCAGGACGGGCGCTTCCCTACCGAGGTGGACCGCCGCGTCGCATCGCCCCTGTAGTGGGGCGGGCTCATGATCGATGGCGCGCCATCATTTGACTCAAGCCAGACAGGAATTGATCGCACTCCAGCTGCACCGCCAGCCGCACTTACGTCGACTTGACGAATGGAAGACAGGCTGCTTTGCGAGCCCAAACCGGGCGCCGAGAATTTCGGAGGCGTGCGCGTCGAGCCTCGGGAGCGCTTGCCGTCAGGATAGACCGAGGAGCGCTCTGCGGCCGGCTGGCCAGGCAATTCGCCACGCGGCGCGGGCTGTAGCTGCTGCGGATTCTCGCTCCTTTGCGGTGGATGGCCTACATGCCGCGCGCGCCTCCCATGCTGCGCAGGAGTGCTGGATGGAGTGGAGAGCAGCTCCGAGTGAGGAAGGGATGCAATCGCTGCGCTCAGTGTGATCTGGTCGAATGGGCTGTTCGGAAGGCGCAGCACAGCCGAGTCCATCTCAGCTCTCTCTACCCCCCCCCCCGCTCTTCCTCCCCCCTCCCCCCCTGCTCTTCCTCCCTCCCTTCTCTATCTCGTTCCAGACCTACACGTACGCAGGAGCAGTCAGTCTCCTCGCCCGCGTGAGAGGCCGCGAGCGAGAGGACGCCGAGAGAGAGGCCGCCTGCCTCCCACCACCAGTGGCCCTCCGCGTGTGGAGAGAGTAACTGGAGAAGGATTGAGAAAGAGAGGAGAAGTGTTTGGCCCAGCCTATATTGGGCCCAGTGACTGTGAGAAGAGCGGTGTAGATCAGAGTAACCATTGGAGGCTAGCTAGCGAAACGAGTCGGTGACGAGTGACAATACCACGTTGCCACACCGTACTCCGGAGCCGGAGGAGTAGAACCACTCCTACAAAACAACTCAGGCTAGACACTCCCCCACAGCGATATTCGATATCGCTGCACAAACTCAAACTTTTTCATTGAGAAGGGAAGAACGGTGACGGAGGAAGGTGTTCTTGTCAAGGCATTTAGTAAAAATGTCGGCGGTCATCATCGAAGTAGATATCCAGTGTGGGACAGAGATGTGATGGAGAAATTGTTCTCGAGCATATAGCAGCCAGCGAACATAGTGGCGAGTACGAGCCGTTACTCCGGGGTTCTTGATCGAGTCACGAGTCGCTGAGTTGTCAGTGAAGATGCGGATTGGAAGTTGCTGGGGGTTGTCAAGAAATTCAAACAGATGGAGAGTAAATTGAAGGTTCCGAGCGGCTAGCGCATATACAGCGGTTTCAGCTTCAGCAGATGATTGGGCGACTAGCTTGAGTTTCTTGGATTGGTATGAAATCGATGCTCCCCCATACTTGATGGTGTAGCCGGCAAAGGGTTTGGCTAAAGAGCCCCAAGATGAGTCAGCATATACTTCCAGAGTCCCTTTTGATCCTTCGTAGGTGAGTCCAAGGTTTTTGGTATGATGAAGATAGCTGACAACACTGAGGGCGGCGTCATAATTTTGGGGAGACGGGTCCTGCATAAACTGGCAAAGGAAAGAGACATGAAACGAGATGTCTGGGCGAGTGATGGTTACCCATAACAGCGAACCCATAAGTTGCAGGTAGGACTTAGATCGCATACGAGACCTGTCGACGTCTGAGTTAGCTCCCGATAGCTTGTGAAATTCTTCAATTCGCGACTGACATATGGGAGTGGTGAATGATTTGCTTGTGCGTTCGCTTAGGAAATTGGTAGCTACCTCTTCAATGTATTTGGTTTGGCATAGAGTTATCTCACGGACCGACCGATGACGGGTGATTTCAAAGCCAAGGAATCGAGAAGGCTCACCAATGATGCTTACATTAAACCTTTTGGAGTATTGACAGATAAATTCGTCGACTAATCCTCGGCGCCCCTTGGGAAATCTGACCAGCATGTTGTCAACATACAAGGCTAAGTAGATAGTGGAGCCATCTTCGTTCTGACGCTTGAAGAAATTAGGTTCAACAACAGATTGTTGGAAGCCAATTTTGGTGAGAGTAGCCGTATTGGTGATCATGTATTGGTAGCCAGCTTGTTTCGTGCCCTCAAGCGGCGCAAGTAACAAGCATGCAGCATAATTCGGGTCCTCAAATCCGGTTGGTTGGACTATGTAGAGCGGGTTTCCATCCATATCAGCTGACGAGAACGCCTTCACGGTGTCTATTTCCAAAAGATCGTCATCTGCTTCATTGGTGAGAGCTAAGAAGATCCTAGAACTCTCATGTCGCAGTGTCCCGCAGAAGGTTTCGGTGAAGTCGACCCCTGGCACCTGGCTGTAGCCACATGCAACCCATCTGGCCTTGAAGCGCTCAACAGAGCCGTCCGGGTTGTACTTGACCTTGTACACCCACTTACCTTTCATTGGTTTGCGTCCAGCAGGGATCTCTTCTGCCTTGACCAGTTTCCAGGCCCTGTTGGTCTCATACTTCCCGGTGACATCCTCCTGCATCGCCTCACGCCATTTCTCTGCATAAACTGGGTCGCTGACGGCCTCCTTGAACGACCGGGGCTCTGGGATGGGTCCAGTAGGAGTTGCTGCCATGAGTGCCTGTGCAATTTCTGGAGACACAGACATGGATGACTCCCCCACGACCGAAGCGGTCGCAGATGACGAGGTGGCAGCAGCGAGAGGGTCGGTGCCGGCGGGGATGACGGCCGAGGATGGCAGGAGCGGCGGCGGGGCTCGTTCGAGTGCGGAGAGTCGGCGTGATGGGGTGGGGAGGGAGGCACCATCGGTGGCGCGACGGACGAGGGGGGGGGGCATTGCGGGCGAAGAACGGCGGGAGACTTCAGCGAAGGACGTGAAAGAAGATTCCTGAAAGCATACGTCAACGGCAGTGGTTATTCTACGAAGCGAGGGTATATATACGAAGAAACCACGACGACGAGCGTCCCAGCCGAGATGTACTGCGGGGAAGCGCCGAGGAGCAAGCTTGGGAACAGGGTCTGCAACATGTACGAAGCAATCGCAAAGCATTACGCGAAAACGAGTCAGCGGAGTGGGAGGGCGTCGGGGGTCTGCTCTGCCCCACGGAACTTCGGGCGGAGAGAATGCATAGGATGGGAGAGAATTCGAGATAGCAACCGCCTGTGACATGAGAAAAGGCCACAAGGTGGTGAAGAAAACATCGTGACCCGCATGCGCCAACATGACGCGCATGCTGCGGAGCAATACCCCCCAGCC
Source organism: Isochrysis galbana (assembly GCA_018136815.1). Lineage (NCBI taxonomy): Eukaryota > Haptophyta > Isochrysidales > Isochrysidaceae > Isochrysis > Isochrysis galbana. Next base: position 7,844,792 of record CM030931.1, read on the forward strand.
TCTCTCCGCGATTCCATTGGTCTGTGGGGAGTCTGCAATAGAAAAGGAACGACGAATGCCGAGCTCCGAGCAGAAAGCGTCGATTGATGACGCAGTGAATTCGGTGCCATTATCCGTGTGCCATTGATCAACAACGCCCGGTATGGACGTTTTAGTTAGAAGATAGGCGTGGTCCCCGACATACGTCTGAGCTGCAAGGAGGACATCGGAAGAAGATTTGTGCTTCAGGAAGTAAACAGCCGCGAGCCGTGAGTACATGTCAATGAAGATGATAGCAAAACGAAGTCCAGACGGCGAGGGAGGGAAAGGCCCGCATGTATCAGATACAACTTTCTCGCCGAAATGTTTGTATTGTTGTGTATTGGGCGGGATTCTTTTGTGCGGCGAGCGGCGTTGGTTTTCAAAGCATGCTTTACAATCTAACTTCTGGGTTGAAGCGTGGGCATTGGAGACTCCTCTCGAGAGCATGGCAGAACGAATTCGGTGAACGTTGAAATGGCCGAGCCTAGCATGCCACAAGTATGGAGACGGCGGCTCGTCATTAGTATCTGCGATGGCGGCCAGAGCAGTGTCGAAATTGAGAATGTAGTGATGGCCTGAAGCAGCCATAGAGGCCAATTCCCCACCGGGTAATTGGAGATGGCACTCTTGGTTTAGAAATGTGGAGATGTTATCGTTCTCATACCCAGCTCGACAGCTGAAGAGCCTAGCCGCCAGGCCAGGGACAACCCTGACCCCGGTGAGGCGGACGGGGACACGCCTATGGACATAGGCACCGTCCGCGAGACGAAGGCGCGTATCAACAACGATTGTCATGTCGCCAATTTTGGAGATGGGTAGGCGGCGTCCGTCGCCAATAACTATGAAGGTGCCCGGGTTGTCATCAGTGACACGGTCTAGTTCGGTCTCATCGGCAATACAGTGTTTCGTGGCCCCACAATCAACTATGAAGGATAGCTGCCGGGCGTTGGCTGAGTGTGAGAGCAGCGCGGTGTCGAGGCCGGCCGTACACGGATATGCATTCTGAAACCAAGCTAACATTCGCCGAAGGAGAGCCCAGATGTTATGTAAACAGCCTCGCAAACAATAACAATAAAGCGATGAGGATGAGGGTTCGATTCCGTCTCCGGGCGGGTATGAAACTGATAGATTCGAGGTCTGAACAGCAAAGGCGGTGTCGTCAATAATGTCACTCCATTCATCCCCAGCGGCCAAGTGGACGGCGTCGGAAGGCGCGTTGGTAGTATTAGTATTAGAATCATTCGCCTCAGTGGCATCAGATAACACGTAGGCCGAGTTTCCTCGGCCTCGCCCTTGCTTTGTGTGTTGTGAATTGTTACCTTTGCCCCTTCCTCGACTCGCTTTTGCCCGTGTGGCGGTATGGGACTGCAGGGCGGCTATCCAATCGTGGATAGTGACGGAGTGATCAGCCGGAGTTGGACACACGTTCGCCTGATGCCCAGAACCTTGACAGCGATAGCACCTAGCCGCCTTTAGTGCCTGGCTAGACGTCAGGATGGCCCTTTGTGGCGGAGGTTCCGACTTCGCCACTAGTGCCGTTTCTTTCGAGTATGAGGCATCGGGACGGACACCACCACCTGTCGCCCGCCTGCCTCCTTCCTTCGGAATTGATATGGCTCCTTGATTGAATTTGATCTTCCATAGAGGTTGTAAATCAGCTTTGAGTTTGAGCGCATCCCTCTCGTTGTTAGACCAATACTTGCGCTGAGAGGGAGGAGCAGCTATCTCTTCTTGACATTTGTGAGCCAAAGACTCAGATATGTCCGGTGTGATGCAAGAGAGAACTTTGATGACTAGTTGATCGTTCGATTTTTGTTTATTTGAGGGCCTTTTCGCATTGAGACTATGAAGATGCGCGATAAGGTTGGTAATGGAGTGTTCATTAATACCGATCATGAGGAGGGAGACTGAGTCCCACTCAACATCATGCTCCATTAATGTGAGGTCGTCGACATCTTGATGACATTGCTGATAGAGGATCCTATACGCTTTAGCCCCATCATGAGGAGCCTGGGACGTTAGCATCTCGCGTATGTTAGAGTTAGAGATGTGCTCCATAAGGTAGGAGAACAAGATCCTCTTCCTTTTAATGTGGTCATTGAGTTGCTGCCTTGCTGCCGTCCTAACCGACCCATCAGCATTGTGAAATTGAAACATTGGCAGTCCACCGAAGATCGCTCGGTCAGCGCTAGGGTCCTGTTCAATATAGCCCCCAACGTCAAGTCCCAACATACAGGTCGTGAGGTCCGCATCACCAATGTAGTCTCGTGAGAACGCGTTGCCAAAGTCGCGGCAGAAGAGCTCAAAAGGACGGCCAGGAGTGCCGTCGAATGGTCGACAACGAAACTTGCGGGAGTCATAGTCATCCAAGTTAGACTCTCCCATCATAAATGCACAATCAACTTGGGAATCAATTTCAATATCGGGTTGTTGTATTTGTTGTTGATGTTGACGCGTCGGGTCCGGCGAGGAGTATGGGGTTGCATTCGGCGCCGAGTTGTGCTCATGGGGAGGCATCATAGCCTCAGCAGGTCGATGAGGTATGAAAAAATTGAGAGATGGGTTTAGCGAATTCGTCCAGCTGCCACAACCCAATGGAAGCTGCAGCAAAATAAATGACGTGCGAAGGTGAGACTCGACCCACACTCCTTCGGCGGTAAGCGTACATTTCAGGGAGACCGACCAGTAGGCCGCCGTAGACGAGTTCTCCGCAGTGCCATCACAAAAGCTTTCATACTGTGGGAAAAGCTGCAATTGGTCACCGTCAACCAGAGATGGTTTTGGAAAGGTCTTGAGGCTCAGTGCGTCGGAGAATTCGTAGTGTTGACCGTGCGAGGGTTGTGACAGTGCTTGTTGGATCCATTCCTGGATCTGAGAGCTAACATCCGCTCCCTTGAGCTGGATTTGGGGGTTGAACAAACCTTTGGAGGTGAAAAGGTGTTCGGTTTCTGGGATTGGTCCAACCTTGTGTTGGGTGAAGAGACCTGGGGTGCGCGCGCTCAATCGCGCCCTCTCGGCGGGGGTACCATGTTTGGCCCAGCCTATATTGGGCCCAGTGACTGTGAGAAGAGCGGTGTAGATCAGAGTAACCATTGGAGGCTAGCTAGCGAAACGAGTCGGTGACGAGTGACAATACCACGTTGCCACACCGTACTCCGGAGCCGGAGGAGTAGAACCACTCCTACAAAACAACTCAGGCTAGACAAGAAGAAGAACGATGGAAGCCAAGACACACACCGAATCCAAGAAGAAGGATAACCATACGAAAGGAGAGAAAGATACGATCAGAGACATTCGTCCGAATCGAAGGTGTCCCCCGGCCGTTTGAAGATCTTTTTCAGCAGGAGAGTTCTCCCACTCTAAAGTACTCCCTGAGAGAGAGAGAGAGAGAGGTGGAAGCACCCCCGCGGTCCCAGGCGGAACGAACCCACCACCGGACAGCAGAGAGAGCAGAGAGAGAACGGCAACAGCAACGTCGGAACGAGCACGAATAATAGGAAGACGCTCTATTATTATGGTTAGGAGTACAAGTATTCTGCTTGTGAAGAGGCTTTGGTTGTTTGTTTCGTCGTGCGTGCAGCTCGGCGCGGCGCGGCCGGCACGCTATTGAAATATGGTTCATTCTATGACCGAGGGACTGAGGGACTCGAGTAGCACGAGCTGGCCTGATCGCCCAACACAACCTCAATGCAGGCGCGCTGGCGCTAGCGGAGCTTTTTGGTTCATCCAGTTCGAATGGGGGACACACCAAGCATCAATTTTTTCAAGTTTAAATGGCAATTGGCGATGCGCGATGTGCGATGCCACGATGCCACCCAAGCCGCAAACCGCCATAATCCACAATATAATAAAATAACTGAGTAGTAGTGCCGCTACTGCTACTGCCACTAGCCATGCACCAACACGCCAAACGCCAAGCTACGACACACATTACCGCATTAATATTAATATGAGTAGTAAGACCTAAGACCCAAGGTGTGAACGGGCGTTGTTGTGAACCCCCACAGAAAAGAGGGAGTGGTGATTTGATGATGATTGAAGGAGGATGGCCTCTCTTAACTGTATGATGTGTGGGTTTGTAGAACTAATTATACCTCATACTCATACTCATACATACCTCTCTGGCTCTCTAGCCTAGATGTTAAACACGGTGGGTCAGGTCTAGAAACACACCAAAAACAGCTGTTTTTGGCTTTTTTGGAAACACGGTGAAACACAGTACCGAAAACAGCGGGTCATATACATATATAGTGTATTATACATATATATTTATATCCATCTCCCGTAGCCCGTAGGCTCACAGCTCACAGCTACCGGTAGTTCCTGTGGGAGTGTATAATTGTAATTGTAACTGTCAAGCATGATTGTGATTGTGATTGATGATTGATTGTCTTGCATCCAACTAGGTGGTAGTGGTAGGTGGTAGGTGGTGGTAGCAAGTGGTGTAGTGGTGCAGGTGGCAGGTGGGAGGCCAGGCAATCAGGTGGCGGGATTGATTATGCTATGGCTATGGCCTCGCTCGCACGCTCACTCACCGCGCGCGCGCAGCGCGCAACCCTCTCTCTGCCCTCTGTTCCGGACATGGGGGTCTCCTAGAAACACGGTGAAAAACACTGTTTTTGACTTCCGTAGAAACACACTGTTCCTGTGTTTAACATCTAGGCTCTCTAGGGCCAAGTAAAAGCTTAGGGCGGTCAAACACGGCTTTTCAAGTACTAATATTGGGGGGGGGTCGACATTTTTGACTGTGAGTGGAAAGCCCCGGCGAAAGCGGCTCGGAGGGTCTCCCCGCCTTTTCGTTTTCAGAATCCTCGTCCGAAAAGACGGTGCGAAGTCCCGTCGGACCCCCCCCCCTTGCACACGCTCTGGCGGCTCACACGAGCCGAACTGGACGTCGCTCCCACTGAGAGATGTGTTTCTTTCACTTAAAAGGTTCCTAGACATATATTAAATTAGGGGTCCGATGCCCCATATTGCCTATAAAGCAAATTTCAAACCCTGGTGCCCCAGCGATGACGTCCGCGCATGCACATGCGCACCACACACGGCTCGCACACGGCCGATTCGGCCGTCAGAGGATGCTCCTTGACGGTCCCGACCCTCGCCCCGCAGGATTCGCTCTGGCTCGCGACTGACGAGGAGCTGGAACACAAGGACGCCATGGCGCTCGACCCTGCTCGCTGGTCGACAAAAGTTTGTTGGCCGCTGGCTGGACAGGTGCGCTGCCGATCGCGCCCGCTCTGGCGCAGGTCGACCGAGCCCGTACCTACAATGCCTTTGCCGCCCCAAACGGCAGGTTCCCGACTCGTCTTTCGACTCTGTGAGGCAGGGAGAACACTTGCCGCCAATGCTCAACCAGAGCATCGGCGGCAGGTGTTCTCTCTATGTTTTCGTCGGCTCGTCGGCTTTTCACGTGCATCATAGGGCTGGTAGTGTGACTGGCGGAGTGGAGTGGCTGTGGCTGTGGCAGTGGACTGGGGCTCTAAAGATTCTTGAGACAGGGAATGGGGCTCTCCAGGGGCGACCGTGCTCACGGAGGGCTGAGCACAGGGAGCACTGGGACACTGGGACCGGAGGGAGGCATGGCACCGGCGGGGTTGAGTGATTTGGCCATATGGTCCAAGTCCCACCACTTGGAGGAGCGTGTGGCGCGGTCGGCGGCCGCTGAGTCGAAGAAAAGATTTTCAACGAATTTGTCGAGTTTATTCGTTGTGGTGTTGTACCCTTGAGCGGCGTCGTCGAGCGCGCTATGGTTGTAGAAGTTGGAGTGGTCGAGTGGTCTCTCGGCGGGGGTACCACGTTAGAAATTGTAGTCTTGTAAGAGATCTTGTTGGCTAGCATCCCTAGCCACATACACCGGACGAGCCATGCACCAACCGCGCACACCCCCATCGCGGGGTAGGGGCTCCGTTGCCGATGAGGCACGGTCCCTCAGCACTAGGATTAAACTAGGACAACAAGCAACAAGAAAACTCTGACAGAGGTCCTGAGGACTTGATTCACAGCGTTGCCGGTAAGATGGTCGGGAAGGGAGGGCAACGGAGGAGCGAGGGAGAGGCTCGCGCGGGACGGGCGGCGGGAGCGAGGGACCCAGGCAGGCAGGGAGGGAAGGAAGGGAAGGGGTAGGGGAAGGAAGGGTAGGAGGCGGAAGAGAGGGCAGGGGGGAGGGGGGGGGAGGGAGCAGAGGTGGAAGGGAGAGAACAGTAGTGGCGTGCGTACACGTGCAGGAGAGAAGGGAGTGGACCCGGCGGGCAGCGACGACCGATGGGTTCGCACGATTGGCGCGAGGAGATTCGCCGGCGCGTGCGCCGCGACCACGAGGAGGCGGAGCGGCGGCTCTCGCAGTTGGACTCAGCCACGTGGCGAGCGCGCCTACAAGTCGTAAAGGCTCAGATGGCTGGCTCGAGCGACAAGGTGCATCTCGCCGAGGAGGAGATGCGGCAAGCGCTCCAGTCACTCGGCGTCACCAGCCGGAGGGACAGCGCAGCCAGCCAGTGCAGCTCATGTTTTAGCCCCGGAAGCCCAACAACGCCTGCCCGCTTCGCGGGCGCCTCTGGTTTAAGCGTTGGCGTGAGCGGCGCTGCAATGCCAGGTGACTTACCATCGACCACTCTCACCCGCACGTCACGCAGCAGTTTGGGCATGCGCGAGGACGCTGCTAGCGACTTGAGCGACTTGCTACGTACCTTGCGAGCCGAGCACCGTGACACCGACACAGGCGCATCGAGCCTGTTGTACGAGCTACGCAGAGCTCGCGGAATAGTCCTCATGCGCCTCCTGGCTGGATGGAATCGCCATCGTGCCACACTCACCTTGGCGGCTTGGCGGCGGGCTGCACTCGCGAAAGCTCGGCCTGCAGTTCCGCCCCGGGAGCAGCAGGCGCACGAGTGGTACGCCGCCCTACATCAGTCTCGCGCGGAGATAGCGCAACTACAAGCCGAGAATCATGAGCTCAAGTGTCACGTCGAAAACGCACAGGCCGAGCACGCCAGGCAGCTCACAAGGCGTGATGAAGCTGTGCAGGACGCCGAGTGCGCTCTCGAGTTGGCACGGGCTGCGGAAGCTGAGGCTCGAGCGGCGCACCACACCGCACAGGCGGCGGCGAAAGAGGAGATGGAGGAGCTCGCCATCGTTATCCGCATGCTGAAGGAGTCAGAAGCCGAGACAGCTAGCGAGCTCGCGCAGACACAGCGCGCCTTATCGCGGCTGAGTTCATCCGCCAAGGAAGGGCGGCAGCTGCAGGACAAAGTTCTCGCGGGCGATGGAGCCGACGACATTGTAATAGCAGCCCTGACCCGACCGGGAGTTGCGGCGGAGCGCGCCCAAGGCGTCGCCGAGGGCCGCATCGCCGTGCAACGAGAGATGTCGACCGTGGTGGAGCAGCTAATGGCGGAGCGGCGAAGAGCTGATGCGAGCGAAAGGTGCCCCTATCCCATCCTCGTGCTGCGTAATGCGTCTCATTGACGAGAGGGCATGCTTCCCTTTCGCAAGTTTGGCCCAGGATAGCCTGTATCCAGGGCTCGGCTGCCGCCCTCACCGTCAACCACCTTTTGCGCACAACATGGGAAGGAACGGTGCCTCGCTCCTTTGTTTTCACCGGCCTTCGCGCTGCACTTGACTCTCTCAGGGATGCCATTGAGCAGATGGAGGTGGCCAAAAAAACGGCAGCCGCTGCTCTCGTGCGCGAGGAGGCATTGAAGGCGGAGCTTCAATACCTGAGGTCTAGGATCGATGTTGAAAGGACGCTCGCAGCGCGGCAACGGGAGTTGGCTGCTACGGAAGACAAGTGCGTAGGCCCAGAAATGGACGTCGTCGGTCAAGGCTCTCGGCAAATACCAGCGTTTGGTGTGGGTGCCTATACTGCGCTGGGACGTGTTGACTCACCCGAGACTAATCCAGTTCTCTGGCTTTCCTTGTCTTCGCCGCCGCTGACTACTGATGACCCATCCACGAGGTCAGCGAAGCGATTGTCGGGCACGCCATTATCGATTGCGGGCATGCGCAGTCCAGATGTTACGGAGGTGCCGTCAGACTCATTACCTGTATTGTCTGCCGCACGTGAGGCCGCAGCACGAGAGGAAACAGCAGCACGTGGCCTAGAGGCGGCACGCGAGGCAGGGGCGCGCGAGGCGGCAGAAATGCGGGCAGCCCAAGCGCTTCGGCGGGCGGAGACGGCGGAGGCGGCTGCGGCGGCTGCGGCACGCGAACACGAGGCTGCGGCTCGGGCTTTCAGTGATGCTCTTGACGGAGCGATGGCTCGCACTGCGCAGGCCATGGCGCGGGCCTCGGCCGCCGAGTCGCAGCTACGGACCTGGGAAGAAGCAAGCGTGCCGCCCGAGTCGTTTGGAACCGCCGTGGATGCCAGATATTTGGAGCGGAATTGGTCGACAAAGTCGGAAATTGCCAAGTTGCGCCAGCAGCTCTCACAGACGAACGATTTGGTCGCTGCGGTCGAGCGGCGAGCAGATGCCCATGCCGCACGTGCAGCCGCTGCGGACGCGATGACCTCCACCCTTCGCTCGCGTCTAAGTGCATCCGAGGACGCCCTCGACGCCCTATCGGCGCAAGCGGCCTCGGCAAGGCGCGATGAAAGGGCGAGGCTCGAGGAGGTGCGCGTAGGCCTTGAACGCGCCGCGGCGGGAGCGGCGAAGAGCCACGCTGCGGATGCCGCCGGGATCCTTGCGCTGAGTGAGATGCTTGACGAAGCACAAAAGAAGCTTGAGGAGGCCGAAAAGGATATCTCCACTCTCGTTGGCATCTCCGAAGGACGCGCACACGTCGCTGCAACGGTGGCGGAGGCGACGGCCACTGCCGCAGCTGCCGAGGAGGCGAAGCGCAGGCTGTGCCTCATGAGAGAAGAGGCAGCCGCAAAACTGGTGGAGGTCAAAGCCGAAGTGGACGTCGCGACAGCGGAGGCAGCTGAGGCGCGGGCGGTGGCGGCAGCAGCGTCCGGTCGGGCGGAGGCAGCCGAGGCTGCATTGGCACGGGCAGTGGCCGAGATTGGCAGGCTTCAGCATGCAGCACGCACCTCACAGGAACACTCGCAGGCCGCAGTCTCGTGCTCCTCTACGGCTGACACGGCCTCGTCGCCCTCCGATGACGACAAGACCGGAGTCGGCTGTGCTAAATCCTCATCCTTCGAGGCTCAACTAAGTGCGCAGCGCGATAGGCTCGAATCTACTTTAGTGGCATATAACGAGGCGCAGAAGACAATTCAGGCGCTGGAGGCGAAGAATGCTGAGTCGGAGGCGAGAGCTGAAGCAACGGCAGAAGAGGCATTAGCCGCAGTGTCATCGCAGGTGCAGGCGCGTGAGGCTACCGAAGCTGAGCTGGCACGAGTGCGCGTAGAATTTTTGGAGGCCCGTGCGGAGCTCGACGAGGCCCATCACGCAATGAGGCGCGCGGCCGTCCGACGATCGCTCCAATTGCGCGATAGCTGGCGCGAAGACATCTCGGGTTTGGATAGCGCGTGGCGCTCGCGGCTCGAAAGCGCACAGGCGGTCCTTGGCAACAGGATGGTGGCCGCCTCATCGCAAAGGCTTTTGCAGCGGACCTTTCACGCATTGCGTACCCACTCTTGGCGTGACGCAAAAGCGATTCAGAGGGAGTTCCCTCTCCAGTGCAGAGCTGGGAATGTGCTTGCCGAGCCATCTGATCCCTCGCAATCTTTGTCACAGAGCGCTCACGTTGACGTTCTGGAGGAGACAACGCCGCGTCCTGTTGATATGCCCGATGAGGATGACGCCCGTCTCAGAAGGGAGATCTCCATACAATCGTCCGCAGCGGAGGCGCATGGCGAGGCGTCGTCGGCCGCTCGAACATCCGCCTCGAGAACTTCAGAGACGGAAGAGGCGCACCGTATCCAACGTGCCCGCACTGCTGCGCTCGCACTGTCGTCTCGCCACTCTCGACGCTCTCTATTGCTCCTCGTGATCGGTGGGTGGCGCCGCGAGGCCATTCGATCCCGCGTCGCGCGGAGCGCAGCAGGCGCTCAAGCACGCGCAGACTCGGCGCTCTCTGAACGCGAGGTGGCGACGGCGCGGCTCAAGGACGCGACAGCGCGGATGGCCGCTGCCATCACCGCACAACGTGTCGCTGAGAAAGCAGAAGCGCAGGCGTCCGCTCGCGAAGCATACGCAGTGGCATCCCGGGATGCCGCGTTGGCCGAGCTTGCTCGCACAAGGCAAGAGATGGCGGATGGACTTGCCGCGTTGAAGAGCCGTGCGGCAGCGGCGCGGGCCGCCCAGCGCGACGCAGAGCGGGGCGAGGCGCAGGCGGTGGCTCGGATCACCGCGGCGGAGGCGCGCGCCAAGGAGGCGGTGGCGCGCGCCAAGGAGGCGGAAGCGCGCGCCAAGGAGGCGGAGGCGGCGCTGAAGGCAATGGCCCGCACTCAGTGAGTCGGATGCGAAGCGGATTCATGAAAACGTGTCAAAAGTGGAGTTGTAAGTCGACACGAGCCACTTGAGAGTAACAACATTTGGAGGTCGAGCTCAAAGCTTATATCTTGTATATTGGGGACAACTGACGAGATTGGCACCACTATGGCAGCAACCGTAGCGGCGAGCGGCGAGATAAACATGACCCTAACCCCACCCGGGCACACCCCCACGTAAGGTGTAACCTATCTCTTGCCTATTTCTTTTTCTCTCGCCCACCGCAAGGGTACGATGAGCAAGGGTACGATGATAGGGACTATGACTATCGAAATGCGAAATCTCGCGCACGCCCTACACCCTAGTTTACGCACCTACACACCGAGCATATACATATACATATTACACATACTACATCTGTTGCGTTAGGGGGAGCGCTCGAACGCCCTCCATGCCTCACGACACGCTCTATTCTTAGAACGTGTCTTCCCTCCCGGCGCCCCGCTCTTCCCTCTCCTCTCTCTCTCCGCGCCCGCATGCAGCCGAGATCCCTTCCTCGCGTTTCCCCATATAATCCCGGTCTTCCCCTTGTTTCCTTGGCCATCGAGGGTCGGGGTTTTCCCGCGTCTCGCCCCCTCCCCGCCCCGCCAGTGCCCCGTCCCTCTCGTCCATATCTTCTATCCTTTCCCTGTTCCTAAGGTTTTCCGTCCCCCTCCCCCTCCCCCCCCCCCCCCGTGTCCATTCTGTCCCGTCTTTTGTCAAAACTTTTGTCTTCCTGGCGCTATGCGCTATCGCTCCGGAGCACCCTCTGTCCCCTCGTCCCTCTGTCCCTCTCGTGTGTTCCCGTCCGTCGTGTACTGTCATGCAGGCTGAGAACTGGTACTCTTCATGTCATGCCGAGCCCCTGAACACCCTGAGCTCACACTCGCAGTCCCTGAATAATTTTTTTTCCAACTGGGAAGGTGCGAGTCCGAAGTTTTTTCTTCAGTGAAGGTGCAGGTGAAGGTGAGGGTGCAAGAAATGCAGGTGAAGGTGAAGACACGGTGAACGGGGCGCGCTGGGCGGCCAGTAGCCCCCCAAGGTGGCTGTTGATCGTGCCCGTTTGGGTAAGAGAAGACGGGGGCGCTAGAACTAGGAGGGAAGGGCCGCGGCTCGCCGCGGCCACTCGCCTCGGCGAGAGAGATTAGCGTTTCTGGGCTCCCATGCACGAGTGCCCCCCCCCCCCCCCCGCGTTGTTTTTACCCGAAAGGGGTTTTCCCCCAGCGTGGACTCGAGGAGAGGACGTGCTGGGGTGCGCGGGGTCGGTGCGTGCACTGGGGGGAGGACAAATATCGAGCTGGCTCGTCAGGCATGGCGGGATTCCGGGACGAAAAAGTTGTGTCCAATTTGCTAGTGGGGTTGGCTAGGATATAACATTAACTATTTTATTTATTTGTCTTCCTGACGCTATGCGCTATCGCTCCGGAGCAACCTCTATCCCCTCGTCCCTTTGTCCCTCTCGTGTGTGTTCCCGTCCGTCGTGTACTGTCATGCAGGCTGAGAACCGGTACTCTTCATGTCATGCCGAGCCCCTGAACACCCTCAGCTCACACTCGCAGTCCCTGCACTCTCACACACACAACTCCACACCAGACACAGTATCACCACTCCAGTCACAGCCAGGCCCAGTCACCAACACACCAGCCACAACCTTCGAACAACAACATCAAAATTTTTAGCCGTGTACCGTGTACAAATAACAAAAAACAAATAAGAATACTAGATATGGATACGAGAGGAAGAGTGCCGGATGCTCTTTGCGCCGACTCCTAGAGCAAGAGCAAAGATTCGTGTTTCCATAGGAGTAGGAGATCTTTGCTAGTCTCTAGCGCGACATCGACGGTAGCGAGGGCTCACTTTACACTAGTATCCACTACTCACTATGATTGTTTTCTCCTTGCTCATCATCACATCATCACTCTAGATAGAGATTTCCGATCCAAAGAAAGAGTCGCAACGACTTGCGCCGAGCCGCCAGCCGCAGCAGGAGGCCACAACCGCGCGCGCGCGGAGGGAGGGGCGAGGGGGGGGGGGGGGGCGGAGGATCCGCGCGGGGCCGTGTTGGGGGGGGGGGGGGATTTCGGATTTCGGAGGGAGACGAAACCGGAGGTCGGTCGGCCGGGCGCGGGGGGAGGGGACGCCGACCAGCAGACCGCCCCCCCCCCCCCCCCCCCCCCCCCCGCCCCCTTCTCCCTGCTGATTGATGAATGAGGAGGGATGGTATTACATGTACTACTTTTTTAAAACGCCTGTGGACGGCCTCACTGAAGCAGTCACTCATCTCCGTTGGAGCCACCCACGACGACTTTCACCTACCACGCCTTCTCTTTCTGTAACTGCAGGGTGCAATCGGCCGATATTTTCCCTCGCACACACCCCTCCCCCCTCTCCTTCCCCCTTCCCCCACTTCCAGTATGGCCCTCCCGCTCGGCCGCGCCCGCCTCGCCACGCCGCTGCTCCGTGGGCGGGGGGCAGCGTCAGTGGCATCGCGCCTCGACCTCGGCCTTCCCGCGCGCTACGGCCTCTTCATCGGCGGCGAGTTCACTGAGCCTGCCAACGGTGGCTACTTTGACAACAAGTCGCCCGTCGACGGCAAGACCTTCATCCAGGCGGCCAGAGGGACCAAGGCAGACGTCGACCGGGCAGTGCAGGCGGCACACACAGCCTACTGGTCCAGCTGGTCTAAGGCATCCGTCGCCGATCGATCCAACCTGCTCCTTAAGATCGCCGACATCATTGAGGTCAACAAGGATAGGCTGGCGCGTTGCGAGACGCTCGACAACGGCAAGGCTCTACGGGAGAGCCTTGCAGCGGACTTGCCACTGGTGATTGATCACTGGCGTTACTTTGCTGGAGTCATTCGTGCCGAGGAGGGCACGGCCACCGAGATCGATGCGAACACCCTCTCTATGTGCATCCAAGAGCCGCTCGGCGTCGTTGGCCAAATCATCCCATGGAATTGTGAGGCGTGTGGTAGGCGGTAGATGAGCCCCCTCCGTCCCTGCGACCGCTCGTTGCTTAATCCCGACGTTATCTCTTCCCTCCCTTGCAGTTCCGTTACTTATGGCCACATGGAAGCTAGCCCCCGCCCTAGCGGCTGGCAATTGTGTAGTCTTGAAACCGGCAGAGCAGACGCCCACATCGATCATGCTGCTCATTGAGCTCCTCAAGGATGCACTTCCACCGGGAGTGGTGAACGTGGTCACCGGGTACGGAGACGAAGCGGGCGAGGCGCTGGCAAGTCACAATGGAATCGCCAAGCTGGCTTTCACCGGCTCGACCGCTACCGGCACACGCATCCTTCAGGAGGCGGCGAAGAATCTTATTCCAACCACACTTGAGCTGGGCGGCAAGTCACCCAACATCTTCTTCTCGTCAATCTGTGAGGCGGACGACCATCTGCTCGACAAGGCTGTCGAGGGTGCAGTGCTTTTTGCGCTTAATCAGGGCGAGATCTGCACATGTCAATCGCGCCTTCTTGTACAAGAGGACATTTATGACAAGTGAGTCTGGCAAGCCTTGTAGTCTGCGTTGTGGTAGAGCAGCAACCGAGGCATGCTTTGGTGCCAACATGGCGCTCCACCCGATTTTCTTGGCGCAGATTCATGGCCAAGGTTGTGGCGCGCACCGAGGCGATCAAGACGGGTGACCCATTCGACGAAGCGACGATGATGGGAGCGCAGGTCTCACTGGCTCAGCACGAGCGCATTCTGAAGTACATTGAACTAGGCAAGTCGGAAGGGGCCAAAGTTCTCACTGGCGGTGCAGCGAACGACGCGTTCGAGGGCGGCTACTACATCAAACCAACCATCCTCAGCGGAACGAACGACATGCGCGTCTTCCAGGAGGAGATCTTTGGCCCAGTGACAAGTGTTACAACCTTCCGCACGGAGGAAGAGGCGATCAAAATCGCCAATGACAACATTTACGGCCTTGGCGCGGGCGTCTGGACGCGCGACGCGCATCAAGCCTATCAAGTACCGCGCGCCATCCAGGCCGGTCGCGTGTGGGTCAATTGCTACCACATGTACCCGGCGCATGCACCGTTCGGTGGGTACAAAAAGTCTGGTTTTGGGCGGGAGACGCACAAGATGATGCTCAACCACTACCGTCAAACCAAAAACATGCTCATCTCATTCGATAAAAACAAGCTAGGCTTCTTCTGAGTAGTCCAAGATGCACTCCTCTCGGTAAGATAGCAAAAGTCCGCGGGGGATATCTTCACTCCAACTCTCCGCTTTCCTTGCCCATTTTGAAGATGGCCTTCATCGGAAAAGTGTTCCATGTTGCGCCTCACGCACCGGGACGCCAACGTGCCCTCCTCCCTCCTCTTTGTCGTGGATAATAGCAGTGGATTTCGCGTTTGCGTTGGAGCGCGAAGTCATTGTCTTGGGCAGTGCGAAAAATACGCCACCGCTGTGTGCTATTTGCGTCGCATTCGCATGGCCCACAAAAACGCAGTTTGTCCCCGGCACCCGGGGACTTAGCCTCCAAGGCCGCATTGGCCTGAAAACTTTTAGTAGTAGTAAATTACTCGTAGAACACTCGCGCGTCCAGAACTATCATATAATAAAACAACTGAGCGTTAGTACCACTACTGCCACTAGCCCGGTACTATCACGACACCCCTCAGCGCACTTGCCCGCACGCCTTGAAGTGATGGCACAGACACATACTCATATGCATCCCTACAAATCTCCCCCCTCGCAAACCCCCGGCTCCCATTATAACTCCCCACAAGTTACAATGGGGGAAAGAGATCAAGAAAACCCAGTGAGGCGGACCGACCTACGTCGGGCGACTCACAGGGGGAAAACACGGGGGGGGGGGAGGGTCCTCTCGTCCATGAAGCGGAACGGCCCTTACAGCTCTCGCCGCGAGCGGTCCTTGAGGAATAAAAGACTGCGCCTCGAGATACCTGCCACAAGGGTTCTCGTAGGCGCCTTGAGCCTCTCCTTCCTCATCTCCCACCTGTCGCCAGCCGCCCCTCTCCGCCCGTTTACTCACGTAAACGGGTCCCATTTATTAACGCACTTCATGGGGGGGGGTGCAAAACCCCCCTCTCCCTCTCTCCGTTCTCCTCCACCTCTGTGTCCCTGCCCCCCCCCTCGGGCCTAGATTTGCCACCATCTCCTCATCATCTCCAAGAGAAACTTGTAACTCTAGGCGCGCGCGAGGGCGGGGGGGGGGGCACCTGAAATAGTGCACGTCGGGTACAGAAATGAACTTCACTACCACCGGGGCGGTGGAGGAACGAGGTCAGTTCCCTTCGGTCCCCTCAGTCAGTTCCTCTCGGCCCCCTCAGTCAGCCCCGCTGCGCGTCCTCGCAGACCAGTTGGGCGCGGAGACGCAGAGAGTCACAAAGCCCGTCGGACCCCGTGCTCGTCCACTCTCAGCATCTGCGGAGCATGCGCACCCTCGTCCTGCTCAGTGGTCTCGGCGCCGCCACCGCTCTCTCATGCGGTGACCCTGAGGCGCAAAACTTCCTCTACCGTGCTGACGGTCTATATGACTCCAAGCTGTGCGCGTATGAGCTAGTCTACTACTGCAACGACCCAACGGCAAACAATTACCAGTCGGGTGAGCGATTGTCACCATCCATGCTCCGCCCCAAGCGTAACGCCGCCCCACAGTGGTGGCACATGCTGTCGAGGCCCTATGGCACACGGGGACAGCGAGCGAGTACACGTGCGAGTCTTCGAATGGAGACCTCCTTGCAGTCACCCGCCATTGCCCTGGTGAACTGCGGTCACGCTTGTTATGATCATTCCATGCAGTGGAGGCTTCTGAGCGCAAACTCCCTTCACTGTTACGTTGTGCAGCCTCTTCAGAAGCGCACCGCGATTACTTCCCACGTGCGTGGACTTGCACGTACGATATTGTTGCGTGCAGGGACCCTACAGCCGCCAACTACCACGCGCTCGCCGACACGCAAGACTCATCCAAATGCGCCTACGGAGGCTGCACTAATCCGGATGCCACCAACTACAATTCGTTGGTGCGCTCCGCCTTTTCTACGCTAGCCTTCCCACTGGTCATTGCGACAAACTTATATGGACCGACCTTTGCATGACAGGCGACTTACCACGATGGTACCTGTACGTACGACAAGGTTGGATGTACGGTGAGAGACGTCCTCCGTGCTTCCGAATTTGATTCATTTGTCATATCGTCTCACAACTCCTCTCCGTCTGTCCGCTTCCTAGGACCCATCAGCGGCCAATTACCACTCGGCATTCACCATCTCCTGTCAGGCTTTCGCCCCGCCACCAGCAATTCCAAGTCCCGCTCCCCCGCCCCCCCCCCCGCCGCCGCCTGCCCCGAGCCCGCCACCACCACCACCATCACCTCCGCCCTTGCCCCCACCCCCATCCCCCCCGCCATCTCAACCGCCCTCTGCACCCCTCCCCTTGACACCTCCTCCATCGCCGACCCCTCCGTTGCCGCCTCCCTTTTCGCCCCCGCCTCCACCCCGAACACCACCACCCTCCCCGCCGCCACCTTCACCGCCTCCACCTTCGCCACCACCCCTCCAGCCGCCGCCGCCTTTGTTGCCGCCCTCACCCCCGCCATTCCCGCCGGTGGTGGGGCGGCGGCTTCTTTTCTTTCAGGGCTCGCACCCGCCGCCCTCGCCGCCCTCGCCGCCCTCGCCGCCCTCGCCGCCCTCGCCGCCCTCGCCGCCCTCAGTTCCGCCACCCTCGCCATCGCCGCCATCGCCGCCACCGCCCTCGCCGCCGCCGCAATCGCCACCCGTGTTTCCTTTGCCGCCGCCACCCTCACCGCCGCCACCCTCGTCGCCCTCGTCGCCCTCGCCGCCGCCGCCCTTACCACCGCCGCCGTCCCCGCCGCCACCCTCACCGCCGCCACCCTCACCGCCGCCACCCTCGCCGCCGCCACCTTCGCCGCCACCACTTCCACAACTTCCACCACCTCCATCTCCACCTCCATCTCCACCTCCATCGCGACCGCCGCGCTCGCCGCCGCCCCCATCGCCACCCCCACCATCGCCGCCACCGTCACCCCCGCCGCCATCGCCGCCGCCGCCATCACCGCCGCCGCCATCGCCGCCGCCGCCATCGCCGCCATCGCCGCCACCGTCGCCTATTCAGCCGATTCCACCATCGCCGCCGCCCTTCTCTCCACCGCCATCGCCACTACCACCACCGCCATTGCTACCGCCATCGCCGCCACCACCATCGCCGCCGCCACTACCATCGCCGCCACCGCCGCCGCCCTCACCGAAGCCGCCGCGCGTGGCTCCCTATCCTCCGCCCTTCTTGCCGCCGCCAGGCCCCCCTCCGGCACCGCCGCCCTCGCCGCCGCCGCCCTCGCCGCCGCTGCCCTCGCCACCACCGCCCTCGCCGCCGCCGCCCTCACCGTCGCCCCCCTCATTGCCGCCTAGCCCGCCGCCGCCCAGCCCGCCGCCGCCGCCGTTCTCGCCTTATCCCTCTCCACCACCGATCCCCCCTCCGCTTCCGCCGCCGACACCGTCGCCCTCACCCTCGCCGCCCTTCTCACCACCACCTTTTCCGCGGACCCCTACCCCATCGCCGCCTTCCTACCCCACCCCGTCCCCGCCGCCGCCATCCCCGCCACCTCCATTCCCACCCTCAACGCCGCCATCCCCGCCATCCGCGCCACCGCCGCCCTGCCCGCCGCTGTCCCCCCCGTCTCCGCCCTCCCCGCCACTGCTACCACCGCTGCCGCCCTCTCTGCCTCCACCACTACCACCGCCTCTGCCGCCGCCGCCATCACCTTCGCCACCTCCGCTACCATCGTCTCCACCTGCACATCCACCTTCGCCTTTCTCTCCACCCTCGCCCCCGTCATCACCGCCGCCGCCGCCGCCGACATCGCCGCCGCCGCCGCCCAACCCGCCACCACCTGGCACTTGCTGCCAGTACACGGGATGCACGCATTCAATGGCGCTCAATTACGACCCCTTTGTGCCGCTTTCGGACTTGCGTAAGTGCGTATGGGGCTCTGACTACTACAATCGTGTCGGCTGCACCGACCCTCGCGCAATCAACTATGACTCTCACGCAACTACCTGTCTCCCTGCACATCCAGTGCCGCCTTCGCCGCCGCCACCGCCTCCCTCGCCGCCATCATCCCCGCCTTTGCCGCCGCCGCCATCACCATTACTTCCGCCCCCATCATCTCCCCCTTCGGCGCCGCCGCCGTCGCCGTCGCCACCACCACCGTCGCCGCCGCCGCCGCCGCCGCCGCCGCCGCCGCCGCCATTAGCGCCCCCATCGCCGCCGCCTCCGGTGCTTCCCATTCCGCCATCGCCGCCGCCGCCACCGCCGTCACCGCCGCCGCCATCGCCACCACCCCCGCCGCCGCCATCGCCGCCGCCATCGCCGCCGCCATTTCCACCCCCACCATCACCGCCGCCACCATTCCCACCGCCTTCTCCACCACCGCCTTCTCCCCCCCCGCCTTCGTCCCCGCCGCCCTCACCGCCGCCGCCGTCAGCCCCGCCACCATCGCCTCCTCCGCCCCGCCCGCCACCCTTCCCACCGCCCTCCTCACCCTTTCCATCGCCACCACCACCCTCCCCACCGCCGCCCTCACCGCCACCACCCTCACCGCCGCCCCCCTCTCCGCCGCCGCTCGTGCCGCCTCCTCCCTCGCCCCCGCCACCTTCCCCTCTGCCACCCTCGCCCTCGCCCCCGCCACCGTCGCCCCCGCCGCCGTCGCCTCCGCCCTTCCCACCTCCCGCTGACCCATCCACGCCACCGCCGCCGCTGCTCTCGCCATCACCCCCGTCGCCATCACCCCAGCCATTGCCGCCGCCGCCATCGCCTCGGCCGCCATCGCCCCCGCCATCGCCGCCGCCACCAT
Organism: Isochrysis galbana; assembly: GCA_018136815.1. Classification (NCBI taxonomy): domain Eukaryota; phylum Haptophyta; order Isochrysidales; family Isochrysidaceae; genus Isochrysis; species Isochrysis galbana. Next base: position 7,864,072 of record CM030931.1, read on the forward strand.
CGCCGCCGCCACCATTGCTCCCGCCGCCATCGCCGCCACCATTGCCTCCACCATCGCCGCCGCCATCGCCGCCACCCCCCTCGCCGCCCCCCTTGCCGCCCCCTTCGCCACCGCCGCTGCCGCCACCCCCTATAGAAGGCTGCGAGAAGGTGTGTCTGTACGTCACCAACTCGCTCGACGAGACGGTACCGATGCTGTGGGTCAACACCGTCCCTCTGCCAGAGGACAGTCGCTTTGGCCACATGCAGCCTGTGATAGCGTCCGGAGCGTCGATGGAGTCGGATTACACCAACCTCATCTGGGGTTCCGATAGCAACGTCTCAGATACGCAGACTGCCACATTAACGAGTGCTGATGGCCACGCGACACCGTACTACAACGATAACGTCCGCATTTTCGAGGGCTCGTCGGACGATGGCAATTTTTCCTCCATCGCTATCCCCGACGGTTCCCTAGTTATGAACACGATCTACGATGCTACACCCGACCAAGGCTCGGGTGGCGACGCGCCTATCTTTGGCTACGCCAAGTGTCAGTGGCTTCGGCACACTCGCGGTGAGCTACCTGGGGCAAAGTGCTCTGCTATGTGGGGCGGCAGCCTTGTGGATGGCTACGTCTTCCAGTCAGCCTCCGGCACCATGGAGTGTGGCCGCCTACTCGCCATCAATAACCAGGCGATGGACGCCTATCAGGCCATCGCCACTGGCCGCTGTCCTCGCGGTTAACCTGTCAACACGGCAAACTACATCCCTGCATGGACGCGCCGATTGCTCGTCGGCGGCTGTATGATCCCCATCGACCCGCAGTACGACTCTTCCGCTGAGGTGCATGTTCCCCAGGCTTGCTCCTCTCCCGCTGATTACAAGAAAGGTTGTCTCTTTCCGACGGCAATCAACTTCGATCCCATTGCTGTTCAATCTGGGCTCTGCGAGTGGCCTACCGTTGGTTGCATGGACCCGACGTCATACAATTACAACTCGTTGGCTACCGTTTCCGGCCCATGCATTCCCAAGGTTGCCGGCTGCTCCATTTTTCAGGGCTTGTATACCGGCCAACCCGACGCTGACAAGCTCGTCGACGGAGGTCCATATTCAGACAAGTTCGTTGGCGAGCTACCATTTGACCGGCTTCCACTAGGTGTATGGAACGCCACCACTACTTACAATCGCACAACCGCTCTCTCGTACAGTGCCGACGCGACCGACCCGGCTGACTGCGTCATTGTGATCGAGGGCTGCATGGACCCCACTTCTGTCAACTACGATTCGATGGCCACCTTCGACTCGGGCAATTGGTGTCGTCCTTACTCGCTAGGCTGCATGGATGATCGGGAGTCGATCAATTTCGACTCCGACCACACTGTTGACTCAGACTGCATCGGAAAGGCACTCGGCTGCACCGACCCTGCGGCCGTCAATTACAACTTTAAGGCAACCTTCGATGACGGCTCATGCAAAGCGACGCTCGTCGGCTGCGGCCACCCCAAGGCGGTCAATTACGGCTCGTCTGTCACCGTGCACAACGCAACAGAGTGCGTTTGGTACAATCCCTCGCCGCCCGCCCCGCCCGCCCCGCCGCTAGCGCCGGGAGGGGAGTCCAAGACGTATATTGTTGTCGAAGTCGTTGCCACTTTCAACACTGAGGTGTCGGGTGTCCTACAGCCGTGTTCCACCAAAGGCCCCGGCTGGAATAAAGCGGCCTGCTTTGCCGATACAATCACGCGGCTCTCGTGTGGCAGGTCTTCCACGCATACGGTGACAGCTGGCTCCGCTGTGGTGACGGCGCGCGTCGCTTTCGACTCGGAGGAGGAGGCAAATGCCGGCATGACTACCATGTCCAACACAGATCCAAGCACGATAAATACGGATGGTTTGGGGGTGCCTTCTGCCCTCACAGCCACCCGCCTAGGGACGGTGCGCTTCGCATACAGCCCAATTGCCGTCGAACAGATTTCGAATACGAGCGCCATCATTGGCGCGACTATCGGAGGCGTGGTCGTCCTCGTGTTGATTGCTAGTTTGTCATGGTATTGGTTCAAGCGGGGGCATGGGAGTGTCAAGAAGCGCTCGTCGGTCACGCCCGGTGAGTAAAGGTCGTGCCTATTTGCCCGTTCAATGTGTCAAAATGAGTTGTGTGTTGTGTGTGCGAGTGCATGCGCAACCATTCCTAGGCAATCGACGCCCCGTGGAATTACACTTGTAGTACCAGAAAAAGCCGGGCGCGACCTCTACCATGCATAACCGCTAGCTGCGACGCTAGTTGCGTTGGCAGTGAATGGTTTTCTTGGGTTGTGCACCGCTCCGGCGAGGCTGCCAGCAAAGAAGGAGTCATCTTAGCAGACTCCGTTCTCTTAGGTGAATGTTTCTGGTGTGTGCTCGTGAGTCTGCGTATTCTGTTGTTCTCAGCATCGGTTTCCGTCGCTGTTCCCTGCACCGCTGCACTCTAGCAGCCTAGGCTCCCTCCCTCTCCCTGAGGTTCCCTTAGGGAAAGCTGACAATCTCAGGTGTCGTTCCGTCCCAACTATGGGACAAATCGAATGGAGCCATCAAATGTCCACTGTCATTTATACAACAATAAAGTCGCGTTCCGTCAAAAGAGGACCACAATCTGTTTTCTTTTTAGTTATGAACAATAGTGGTACAAAACAAAGCTGTGCATAGAAACTTTTTTTAACATAAAGTCGCCGTATACGAGATGTTTCGTTTACGCAGCACATGTGATTACTTGCAATCATTGAGCACGCCGTGCGTATGCGCATCGACTTCCCCCTCGCGAGGGCGCCGTGCGTGCGCATAGAAACTTTTTTCCCCAAGGCCCACATTAACGTAAAGTAGCCATATACGAGACGTTTCGTTTGCGCAGCACGTGTGATTGCTTGCAATCATTGTGCACGCCGTGCGTATGCACATCGGCTTCCCCCCCCGCGGGGCGCCGTGCGTGCGCATAGCAACTTCCAGGAAGGTGCACGCCGTGCGTTCACTCTTTCCGCGGGGGGACTCTGGACGCAGAGGCGGTCGGGAACCGCGGGGGCACCCCTGGGACCGGGGAAAATATTACCGTATATTGCGAAAACACTAACGTAAACAATCGAGGTCTTGGGGTCTCTCCGCTCCCCCGGGGCCCCCTCCCCCGGGTCCCCTCCTCCCCCTCTCATCGACCTACCAGAGAGAGACGGCTCCTACTGCCTGCCTCCCTCCTCCCTCCTCGCTCACCCTCCAGCTCTCTCCTCGCCCTCGTCTTCCTCACGATGGTGGCGACTCGGCGCGCATCGGTACGGTCCTCCGTCCTCTCGTCTCGTGCTCCTGCTCGCTGGTTTCGTTCGACTCGCTCGACACCGCCACCTGTCGACTGGACGCCGAGCGCAAGCGCTGCTCGCACGACTCGTTCCTCTTCCTGCTCCAAGGGCGCGGCGGAGGAGGCGGATCCTGTTCGCGTTCCTGATGCCGAGGAGGAGGCCCTTTCCCCGACCGATGAGGCCACCACCACCACCACCGACGAGGACTCCGGGCCTGTGGGAGGAGAAGAGGAGAACGAGGACTGTGCGTCGGACGCTCCAGGTCTTCTTGTTCCCATCGCGCCCACATTCTCACGTGCCATCTCCAAAGATGGAGCATCTTTACAGATGGCTGATCTCCATCTTCGAGGTGCGTTTGTGCGCAAGATGTTTACTTTGGATCTAAGAGACGTACGCATCTAATAGATTGGCTTTTAGCATTGTTGAGAGAGCCTTGTCCGCAAGATGTGCCTCAGCCACCTTCGAGATGGGCGCATTTCAAGAAATGGGCGTGCAGCATCTCTTCCATGCAATCACATTTGAAATGTAACTAAGCCATATCAAGGACGCGCACATCTCGATAGAAAAGCAAATGGCATCTCTCGGATGGAACGCATCCTGATAGGAATCCTGATGACGAGCCCGAGCCATGCCCCTGCGGCCGGCCGTCGTGGGGCCGGACGGCAATCCTCTCCGGGTCCGCGGCTATGCCACTCTCGTCTTCTCCCTCGCTGCGATCTGCCGCGCTCGATGCCACGCTCGCTGCCCAGGCTGACGCTGTAGCTGACACGTTGCGCACTCACGCTTCCCCGACCCGCTTTCTTCCAGGGGACCGGGTGGTTCGCACGACTCCGGGCCATCGCAACAAGCTGCTCTATCACTATACAGTGGACCGTACCGTGTCGCCGAGGCGCTCGGTGGCGGTCGCTACCGTCTACGCGATCAAGAAAATCGCCTTCTCTCTGAGGAGGTGCATGTTACTAACCTCCGCCCCTACTACACGCTCACAGACAAAGACCCACTCCAAGACGATGAGTTCATAGTGCCCCCGGTGATTCGAGGTGGCTCGCCTTCATTTGGTCTCCTTTCCCTCCGGTTTCTTCCATTGCCTCATGGGGGGGAGGGGGAGTCTCCTAAGTTTGCATTCGCTGTGGATAATCGCTTGGTCACGGTCCTGATGACAAAGACGACCACCGCTACGAGCGCGGCGACTACCGTCAGTGTGACCAACAAGGCGGTCAGCATTACTTTGTCGAATATGAAGCGGAGGGCTAGCTGTGTTGGTGTTTCCACCGAGTCCGCACTGCACTCGACGTCGAGCGAGCGCACCGGGTGCGTCCACCCGATCGCCTTCAGGTCGACGTCTTCGCGGGGGTGGACGGCGCTTCACTTCGCGGCGCGCGACGTCCGGGCGGCGAGCCTCGTGCCGGAGCTCATCCGCCGTGGCGCCGACCCGAACGCGCCGTGCAAGAGGGGGCGGACGCCGCTGACGGTGGCTGTGTGGAAGGGCAATGGCGACGGTCCCAAGGGAGCCACGCGGCGGCGAGGAGGAGAGAATCTGGGGCGGGGCGGGGCCGCGCGGCGGGCACTAAGACTGGGTGGTTCCACGTGGGAAAGAAAACTGAGTGTGCAGCGTGAGGCGCGTACGGAGGTAGGGGGGAACCAAACAACGGGGCTAGGGGTTGTTGGGTTCTCCGACGCCCCCTCCCTCCTTCCATGGCATTGGCCCCAAATCTCAAAAAGAGGGACTAGGGGGTTGTTGGGTTCTCCGACGGCCCCTCCCTCCTTCCTTGGCATTGGCCCCGAATCTCAAAAGGTGGAAGGTGGGGCTAGGGGGGTTGTTGGCGGGTTCTCCGACGGCCCCTCCCTCCTTCCTTGGCATTGGCCCCAAATCTCAAAAGGTGGGACTAGGGGGTTGTTGGGTTCTCCGATGACCATATGCCAATTCTAAATCTGCCATGCAGGTTATAGCGGAAGCATTGGACAGCATCAGTCCGCCGCCGCCGGTTGGGGGCTCCCTGTCCGACCTAAGTTTGTTGACGTACACTAACGAATGTAAGTTCTTATTAAATTCATTAGATTTCAAGCACAATACGAAAATTGAAGACACCTTACACGCCATTTGCGAGATTGATAAACCATTCACACTGGTTTATATTAGACACACTCTCTTGAGCAAGAAATTCACTGAGAAAACAATCCTCGATATGAGTCGTGATGTTCTGCTTGGTACAATCAAAACTTATGTCAATTTGGAATTAACTCCCCACCTCCAAGAATTGTTAGAAGGTGTCGATTCGGGTTCAGCTCCCGTAAAGATTGAAACCACAAGGCCCAGCAACATCAAATACAAAAAAGCTCGGCCCTAGGACACCGGGTTTCACGGCCACTTTTTTGGGGGGGAGGGGCCCGGATTTTCTCCCACGTTCAGGGCCTGGCTAAATGCGCGAGGGGGACGACCCGCATATTTGGAAACGAGGGGTACCAAATGAAGGCAAACGACCTCGTTTCCCCCTTCCTCGAGGGGGACGACCCGCATATTTGGAAACGAGGGGTACCAAATGAAGGCAAACGACCTCGTTCCCCCCTTCCTCCTCTGCCTACCGGGCTGGTGGCGGCCTCAGACCCGACTTATCCTGTAAACAAGTGCGGGACTTACCTATTTTTCGGCGAGCGGAGCTCTCGCCTCGCCCACCCCCTTCTCCGCGCTCTCTCTCCCCTCTCCTGCAGGCACGCGCAATGGCGCGCCTGCGACAGGCCTGCAGCTGCCCCTGGCGACCCCTGGGGAGGCTCCTGGAGGCCAGCTCAGGGGGCAGAGGAGGCTGGGGCTGGGCCCTGGCCCTGGCCTCCCCTGCCTCTCCCTCGCTGGCGCTCCTGGGCCTCAGGGGCCCCCACTCTGCACCTGTCTGCTTGTCGAACAGAGGGGGAGGGGGGTTGGAGCGATGGGCTGGCCACGACAGGCCAGGACGCGCAAGGCAGGCGAGCCTGCCAGGGAGAGAGTGGGTCAGCATGGCAGTCTACTCCTGGCAAGCCATCAGGCATGCCAGGAGCATGGGTGGTTCCTCCCCCATGGCAGGGGAGGAGTGGAGAGAGGGGGAGGGCTCGTGCCCTCCCATGGCCCATGGGCGAACTAAGCATGCATAAACTTAGTTTCACCGAGTATGTGCTAGATGTGTGTGTCCTGCGGGGTTTGTACCGCTTTACTTTTACTTTGGTGTATTTCCTCAATCCTGATTTTTTTATTTTTCACCCTTAGAAGTTAAAATAGTGTCTTACCGCCCTAATTTTGCTGGCTCGCCCGTTTCCCGCTTGGGGTCTCGGGTCTCTCGTGTTCTTTCCGTCTGGCTTTCGGCTTTCGCGAGCACCGCCGATGCGTGGCTTTGTCATAGTCGCCCGTGTATTGTCCATGGAAATCAATGACGTCTACATTATTTTGTATATTAGTACGCTATTAGTAGGCTTCTTCTAGAGCTCAACAAGCTATGAGGGATCGCACGTCCTCCAATAGGAGCCTTGCGAAAAGAAGAATCCGACCGCTCACCATGATGACACGGATCAATGCCGCACAAAATAGTTGGGAGCATGGGCGAAGAGTAGGTTGGAATACCGCTAGCAAATGCCCGCCAGCGTCCTTACCCTGGTCTATGAACCACTGATCCATCTCGATCAACTCAAGCAATATCCGCAAGGGTTTTGTGCGGTGAGCAATGTTGTTGAGCTCTGCTAATATTCCCATGCTCAACACGCCAAGATGAGCGATCGCATCGCAGCAAGCTTGAGCCGCGGCCTCTACGCTTTCTGCGGAACCAAAATCCATGTTCCGTGAATTGGGAAATGATCCGAGCGTATTAGTGTACATTGCTCGGCAGGTAAAAACAGCAGGTGCCTTGCCTCTTTGAGAGAGCGGTGAAGCTGCCGCAACAGCGATGAGGCCAATGGTTCCTGCCGCGGCAGCACTTGAAACGATCACTCTCTGCAGTACAAAACGTGCACGATTCTCGACGCGATGTCCCCTTAGTAATCGTTGAAAATGGCGTGCGCTATATGCTTCTATGATGAGCCTCAAGAGTCGTGTTGGGCCTCGACTTAGGATTGCACCCTCTATGGCTGCTTGGGGAGTCCTAAAGGACACGAGCCAGCTCAGTGTCGCAACGGCACAAAATTGACAGATTTCGATCGTGACCACAGCCAAGAAGCCTGCCATCAGCAAGTCCTTTGCTCGTCCAAAGATCCCCGGGGAAGGTCCATAGTCGCGCGTGGTGATGGCGGCTGCGACAGGTGACAAGAAATCCAGAGAGCGCTGGACGTCAGCTTCGGCCCGCGCGACCATCGCCTTGAAAAAAGTGTCGGCGACGGCGGATGCTGCCGCGGCCGCGGCCGTCGAGAGATCTGGCTGGCCGTCTGCAGAAGGGCGATTGCGTGCCGACTCTCTTGGCCCACAGTGGCAAGGGAGAGTTCGCATACGTATGCTGCGTGTAGTGATCGCGGCCGGCGCCGTCCATGCGGAAGGGTGCAGTACGAGCGCTGCGAGCGCCAGGGCCCCGGCCATGCGGAAGAGGAAGGCGGGGATACGCACGGAAGGGGCGAGTGGACGAGAGAGAGGACACGCTGGTGGGAGAGGCAGCGCCGGCGAGGAGGGGCCCCCCGTTCGCTCGCTCTCCTTTCCGGGCCGACCGGAAGCGGCTTCATCGAGACTTAAAAAAGCTAGGGCTCTCCTTTTAACTCCTTACTGCCGGAGCACCGAAACAGGTACTTCGGCTCGGTTTCTTCAGTATTTCTTCTCTCAGCTTCACCCGCAGGCGATGCGCCGCCGGGGGGCCGCAGGGGGCATGCCGAGACACAAGGCGATGGCCCAACCATCCACAGATAGGATAATCTAGTTTTAGGACAAAAATAGATGAAAATCGGAAGCACCTGTTTCGGTGCGTCGCTTTGTTACGAATTTCAAAAAAAATCTTCTTAAAAATTCCCGCTACGTATGCGGCGTGAGGCAGCTTGCTAGTGCACCTCCCTACTACCCAACCTTAACCCCTGACACCCCCCTTCCCCTTCCCCAGTTCCCTCTCTAGTGGAGAAGCTGGTTCCAGGGAGGCCGCGCGCGCTGCTTCGGCCGGGAGTTGGAGAGAAGGGGGCGGGAGAATGTGGTTCGTCTCTTGATCGAGTTTCGACTCGGATTTTCTCGTTTGTATAACGCGAGATCTTTATTGGTTCCCGGTGTGGTTCCTACTAAGAGATTTGGCTACCCTAGGTGATGTTCCTTATGTCCAGGCCTCTCGCCGCCTGCAAGAGGTCCTCTGATGCTCCCAGGTTGAAATCCTTGTCTATAGTGTATAGAGGGCTTATCATTTTCCGAATATGTTTGTTACTCGGGGCGTGTAGCCCCATGTTCTCGCGCTGTTTTTTTATTAACCTTTGAAAGAACCCGACCTTCGCCGTTACCGTTACTAATAAGTGGTATCTCGCAAGGAACGCTCTTAAGATTGTCCTGACGGACCTACCGTCCGCGTTTGCTCGAAATTTTGGGCAGGAGGGGCGGACCCAGTGGAATCCAGCCCATTGGGGCCCAAGGGGAGGCCATGAGCCATCCTCCTTGTCCCCTCCACACCACAAGCCATCGGCTCACCATGGAGGGTGAGCGAGGCTAGGGGGGAGATGAGGTCCGAGCGCTCCGCATGGGGGCAAGAAGGCGCCGGATGAATGCGGGCAGGTGGGCAGGGTCCATAGGGACCCACCCAGTCCCGTGCAGCAGCTCCATATCACAAGGAGGCCGCAGCGCGGCCCCTTGTGGCTTGAGGATGAGACCGCGGCGCGGCGCGCCGCGCATCCTGTTACTTCATGACAAGTTAAAAGATACCAAAGGGGGCCACTGAACGCACAGGGCACACTAACAGTATCGCTCACAAATCAAACGCACACACGGGGGGATTGCGTGGGAGACTCACACAAGCGAACAAGGAGAGAAGGGGAGAGATCACGGCTCGACTCATGCGGCCCTCTCCACCTCCTCATCCCAATATAAGTTCTAGGGTGCACACCACGCAAAACCATCCGTGACAGGGTGCTTGCGCTCGCCGCGGCAGGGAGTCCTGTCTTGTGTGCGCGCTAGTCCCGTTCCTTTGCCGCGCCGCGACCCATAAAAATTTGTTAAAAATTAAGTATGAACTTAGTTGATCTCTCGAAACCCTGCAGGCACGATTTATGCATTAATCTAAACCTTTGAGTTCGACTATGACTGTGAAATCATCCCATGAAGAGATATTGCATATTGCGCCGAAAAATAGTGAAAGAATCTTGGGAATGTTCAAGTCCTCCTTGCCCACAGACACCTCGTCTTGTCGTGAGTTGGAACAATATATCAGCCGGCGAAGCCGCGCTGCGGGTGATAGCTAGAGCTGTCCTCAATGATCAAGTCGTTGACGGGCTGCTCGTGTCCAAGCCCAGATTCGATCCCCTGATTGCTAACTTGTTGCGCAAATTGAGGCTTTGCCAGCAAGCTTTGTTCTGGAAAATTATGAGCATCGCGGAACCAGGCGCGCGAATAGGTCTGTGGCGATCCGGAAAAGCATGGTGGAGTGAGATCACCAGCAAGAGCTGCATGGATACCCTCAACATGCCCTTGGGTGGCGCGTGGCTGTCAGAGGTATGCACGATTTGAAGATGTGGAGCCAAGCACTGGCGCCCACACGTCCACCACCCCAGCGATGTGCACCTGGTACAGTACGGGGCGTGGTACGGTAGGAGAGGTGTTAGGAAGGCCGCGGTGAAAGACACGATAGTCAAAGATAATCACGTCGCCGCAATCCGCCTCAAGGGCAACAGAGGCCATCTCATCAATGAAGGGCACCGCTGAGGCTATGTGGGAGCCTGGCCAGAACTCTGTTGGCCCCATGGCCATGGAGGTATCCACCAGCGGGATGAAGACGTTGACGATGTGCACAGGCAGATCGAGCGAGAAGCCATGTGTCGTGTGGAAGAGGTGCCCCCCGTCCATGTGCGGCTCCTGTGGACCTGCTCCTGGCAGTGCAATAAAAGCGCCATCGAAATTGTGGCGCGCATCTCTCCCTAGAACGCGCCTAACAAGAGGTTGCCAGAGTCCATCCGCCAGAGCTGCCGCATCCTCGGCGGGCAGCGTGGTAATGCCCGTTCCAGGCTGCAGAGAGACGTCGTAGCGGAGAGGCGCACGGTGGACCACCTCGCGAAATGCGAACGAGGTGCGGTAGTCTACACCCTGTTCCTTGAGGTGCGCAACACACTCATCAAGCGCTCCCATCGCGGCGGCGCGACACGATTCACACCGCTCAATGCTGAGCCCACCCTTGAGCAGCACGACGCCGTTCTCGGCGAGCACGTCCGCTGCCGAGCGCAGCGTCTCGGGGAACAGCGCTCCCTCAGCACGCTCCTCATCGGAGATGACGACTGTGAGCCTCTGCAGCATCTTGCCCGCACTCGACTCGGTGTCGGCGGGCGCGCTAGCCATGGAGAGAAGGGATGAACGGCGCGTATGATGGCTGACAGGCACATGCTGCGCCAGCCACGCATCCGCTAGGCCCAGCGCGAACGGGAGCAGCAGCGCCGCCGTCGAGCACCGCATCGCGCACGCGGCGCCAGCGGGGAGAGAGGGAGCGCGAGGCGACAGCAGGGAATGGCCCGGTTCAACATCTACATACTTTAGAATAGCACTCCGCGTGGAGCCAACTCCTGGCGCGCGCGTAACCCCTAGCACACCTGTCCTTCGTGGCATTCATTAGCTTGGGACCCAGGCTACCCAAGGTCCCAAGGTGCCGGGCGACATCACCGTAGGACCAGGGCATCCCCTCCGCCCACTCCACCGCCATGGCATCCCCGGGCGCGCCCGCTGAGTCGCCGGACCTGGCGCGCGCGCCGGCGCACGGCGTCGACGAAAGCGTCCTTCGAGACGAGGAGGAGGCTGGGAGCGCGCGCGGCGTGCGTCCCAGGCGACGGGCAGGTGCCCCGGTATATATACCAGCGGTGGCGGTGGGCGAACCCAACCGTCGGAGGATACCAAGCAGAGGGCTCTGCATGCCATCTGCCACTGGTACCACCCACGGGCCGATCGCTCGAAACTCACGACGAAAGCACAATGGGCCAGCGAGTTCGGTGTGGATCGGCGGCGCTTCCTGCACTGGGAGAAGCAGATGGGCGAGGAGGCCATCGACCGCATCCGGCGTGGAGTCGTCCCTCTACCGCCACGGCCTGGGCAACGAGAGGGAGAACGAGAGGAAGATGCGGCGGCGGCGGCGCCGGCGCCTATCCGTTCGATATCGTTTATTGCGATATTCTCTCGATGGCCCCTACCCACGATTTCGAAGCCGGCCGTTCTGGTTTCGACAAGCTGATTGTTTTGGTGGATTCTCTCTCTCGCTGGATAGAGGCCGAACCTTGTAATGGGAACCCCCAACTAAGTTTATACTTGGTTGCCCCATGGGGGGGCACGAGCCCCCCCCTCTCTCCACTCCTCCCCTGCCATGGGGGAGGAACCACTCATCCTCCTGGCACGCCTGATGGCTTGCCAGGAGGCCACTGCCCTGCTGACCCACTCTCTCCCTGGCAGGCACGCCTGCCTCGCGCGTCCTGGCCTGTCGTGGCCAGCCCATCGCTCCAACCCCTCCTCCCCCCCTGGTCGACAGGCAGACAGGTGCAGAGTGGGGGCCCCAGAGGCCCAGGAGCGCCAGCGAGGGAGAGGCAGGGGAGGCCAGGGCCCAGCCCCAGCCTCCTCTGCCCCCTGAGCTAGCCTCCAGGAGCCTCCAGGGGCCGCCAGAGGGCAGCTGCAGGCCTGCCGCAGGCGCGCCATCGCGCGTGCCGCAGGAGAGGGGAGAGAGCGCGCGGAGAAGGGGGTGGGCGGAGCGAGAGCTCCGCTCACCGGAAAATTGGTAAGTCCCGCACCTGTTTACAGGATAAGTCGGGACAGAGTCGGCCGCCCACTCGGAGACACAGGACACAGGAGGAAGGGGAGGAAAGATCACCGGGGGGGGGCGCGGGCCACCGGACCATATCTAAGCCCTTCACCCCTATCCCCCTAGTAGTGCACGGGGGGAGCCGCCTTATGGCGGGGGGAGAAAGAAGGGCCGGGGGAGTGGGGGTGTAGAAAGTATGCTACGTGCTACGTGTAGTAGGTAGTGGTTCCATTCGCCGCGAGTGCGGTAAGAATATTAGAAGGTTTTTGTAATGGGAACCCCTCGTCGGCCAAATGCCTCGACGTTTTCATGCGCCTCATCGTCGCTCGTTACGGAGTCCCGCGTCAGCTTCGCACTGACGCCGGTTCAAACCTTTGTTCTCGACTAGTGGCCTCGATTCTCGAAGCTACTGGCGTTGATTTAGGTACCACGGAAGCCTACCTACCGCCATGAGGGCGTGGGATTAGTGGAGAGAGCCCAACAAACTCTAATCACAATGGCTCGAGTCTCGGACGAAGGCGGCGCACATTGGGCGGACCACCTTCCCTTCCTTCTTATGTCTATGCGAGCGACGGCCGGTCGCGTTGTCCCTAAGTCGCCGGCCGCTGTTTTGTTCGGACGCGAGTTGCGTCTCCCTGCATAGCTGGCTGACCCAACGCCAGTGTCCGATACGCTACCGTCGCGCTCGCCGTCGAACGCCGTCGCGTACGCTACCGAGCTCAACAAGAAGCTCCTCAAATCGTGGCGTTGTGCCCTCGAAGCCACTCAGGATTCGCAGCGCGAATCCATGCGCTCGGCCGCCCAAAAATCTCGCCTCGATATCGTCTTCAAGCCTGGTGATCGGGTGTGCAAGCGAATCCCCAAGGTTCCCGCCCACCCTCCGCGCCCAGAGTTCCCCCGCGGAAAGAGTGAACGCACGGCGTGCACCTTCCTGGAAGTTGCTATGCGCACGCACGGCGCCCCCGCGGGGGAGCCGATGCACATCGCGCCGTGCCCACGCACGGCGTGCACAATGTGATTGCAAGTCATCACACGTGCTGCGTGAAGAAACATCTCTTATATGACTAGTTTACGTAGTTGTGGGCCGCAGGGGGTACGCAGATGGAACGAGTTGACGTGCGCACGCAAGGCGTATCCGCGGGGGGGGGGGGGGGGGGCGGTCACATCGCGCCGTGCCCATGCACGGCGTGCACCGATGTGATTGCAAGTCATCAGGTGCTCCGTGAAATCTTGTGTGTATATACGGTCGTCGGCCTTAGAGGAAACGCAGAGGAAAAGCCTTGACACGGGGCGCGGGGGAAAGCAGAGAAAAAAGTTGTTATGCTAGTCTTCATTTAATTTTAAAATAATGCTCTATGATACAACTGTGGACATTTGATCGCTCAATTCGACTGATGTCCCACAATTGACGGAACGACACCTCGGGCTCCCCGGATGAGCCGTGCGCCGCGCTAGCCGCCGGTGCGCCTCCGGAGCTCGTTTCCAAAGAGGAAACGAGCTTCGCTCCGACAACCTGTAGCGGGCGTGGACGTTGGCAGCTGCGCACGCACACGCTTGGGGCTTGGGGGCCCTTGCGCATCCAACATCCAACTCGCCGGGGGGTGGATCCCACAAGGTGGAAGATGGAAGATGGTTACAATGGCCTCCCACCACCTCAATGTGCAATGTGCACCAAGGAATAAGGAGCTGAAGCGGGGGCTGAGCGGCTGAGCTGGCAGCGACCTTGCGGTATTTTGCCCCACTGTCCATTGTTTTTTGCACTGTTTTTACTGTTTTTTTAATCCCTCAAAACGACGGATTTTACTGTCTTTCTAAACCTCACCCACTGTTTTTCACATCTAGGCCGCGAGTTTGCAGTTTGCGCGGGGGAAAACTCGAAAAACTCGGGACTCGAGTCTCGAGACGCGAGTCGCGAGCGCCGGATTTGATTTTGAAGTCCAAGCGCCGTCCGCCAGTAGGAGGAGTGCGCCCGTCAAGTCCGGTGGGTCGGTCGTCAGCAGGCCGGCCCTCGTCTCTTCGAGGGTGTCGTGCGCGTCTTCTGGCCCTTGCCACTCGTTCTCCGTGATGGCCAGCGTGGTGTCGCTTCCGGCCGGCGTCGGCGCGTCCGGGCCTTCTCCGCCATCTTGCGAGAGGGTCAGAGGGTCGTCGCGTCGGCGTCGGCGGGGGGGAACGATGCCTGGGTGGACAGCATGAGCGGTGTAGTGTGTGTGTGTGTGTGTGTTGGTGCGGGGCTGGTGGCGCGCGTCGGCGAGAAGAGGCGAGGCGGGAAGGGGGGGCGTGACCTTCCCTCCTCTCTTTTCTCCGGTCTTCGCGCGCTCGCTGCTCCGTTGGCGTTCACTTGCGCAAACTAAAGTTCGCTGTCTAAGTAAAGAGTTATAAAGTAGAGCGAGTCGGAGAGAAGAAAACACGGAGGATGTTTGACTCTGACCTCTGAGCGAGGGCATTTTGTAGTATACGTGTCAGATCTACTCCGAGTGAAGGGAGGGGAACGTACCGTCGTCACCGTCGTCGTTGTGTGAGCGCGCTAGCTCAATGATGTTCCCCTTGGTCTACACGATATTGCTATCAATCACTGGGTCCCCATGGGTTGGGGCCAAACATGGTACCCCCGCCGAGAGGGGTTCACACCTCTCTCGCACGCGACTGAGCGCACGCTCCCAAGATGTCTACACCCAACACAAGGTTGGACCAAAGACAGAAACCGAACAACTCTTCAAGACAATTGAGTTGTTCCAACCACTGACTCCGCTCAAGGGAGCGGACATCGGGCCTTATGCTTCGCAGCAAGGCCAACAAGCACTGTCACATCCGATGCGCGGCAGCCGCGTCGAATTCTCGGAAAAATCAGACTTCAAAGCCATCCCAAAACATTCTCTGGTACACGGTGTTGGGACTCAACAAACTCTGTTATACAAATGCCACATCTGCCGTTCCCGAAATACTCGCCTGCCTGCGGCACAGTGGTACGTGCGTCCGCACCGCTCGCTCACCGCTGAAGGTGCATGGATCGAATCTCACCGTCATCGCAAGCTTGGTTTCTTTTTGGTGAACTTTCCAAAAGTTTTGAGCATGCCCACCACAAGGACATCTGAACAATCCTTCAACCTCAAGTCCTTCCGCCGCCCTGTGGCGCCGTCCCTGAAACACCGTCGAGGCGAGCTCGATGCTAATCACCCTCCCGCTTCCTCATCGATCCCAATGGCCACAATCCATCACATCCAACAAGCTCAACCACAAGATCAAAAGCTTGAATATGTCTTCATGATGGGGGAAGACACCCTTGAAGACTTCGACTCGCGCAAGTATCGCTGCCGACCGTTCGACGGCACTCCGGGCCGCCCCTTCGAGATATTCTGCCGAGACTTTGGCAATGCTTTCTCAAGAGACTACATTGGAGACTCCGACCTAACCACTTGCATGTTAGGTCTGGATATTGGTGGATACCTGGAACAAAATCCAGATACTGATCGGTCTGTCTTCGGAGGGGTCCCTATGTATCAGTTCTACAACGCTGATGGAACAGTGAGGGCCGGAGCTAGGCAACAGCTAATGGACCACACCAAGAGAAAGCGTATACTCTTCTCATATCTCATGGAGCACATCTCTAATTCCGATCTTCGGGAAATGTTGACATCACAAGCCCCGCACGACGGAGCCAAAGCGTATCAACTCTTACATGATCAATGCCATCAAGAGGTAGATGATCTGACCCTTATGGAACATGATTCTCAATGGGACAATGTTTCACTTTTGACAGTGGGCATCAACGAGCATTCAATCTCCAACTTGATCACCCACCTCCATAGTTTGAACGCCAAACGCCCTTCGAATCGACAAAAATCAAAAGACCAACTTGTAATTAAGGTACTCTCATGCATCACACCAGACATTTCAGAATCCCTAGCGCACACTTGCCAAGAGGAAATTGCCGCTGCCCCGTCGAAACGCAAATTTTGGACCAACAATCAGCGAGATATCTTGAAGCTGAAAGCAGACCTACAACCATTATGGAGGATCAAATTCAACCAAGGCGCCATCACCATTCCCAAGGAAAGTGGTAGGCGTGCAACAGGTGGTGGGGCCCGCCCAGATGCATCCTACGCAAACGATTCCGCGCTTCTAGCGAAATCGACGACGGCTCCGCCTAACAACCAACCACAACCACAACGAGCGCTGCTAAGTGCATCCCAAGCACTGAAATCGGCTAGGTGCTATCGCTGTCAGGGATCTGGGCATCAGGCCAACATCTGTCCAACCCCCGCAGATCACTCCGTCACTATACATGACTGGATAGCTGCTTTGCAGTCTCATGCCGGCTCACGCACCAAAGGAAACCGAGGAAAAGGCAAAAGTTCCGCTTTCGGCAAAGGAGGAAGAGGGAAAAACTCATCTGCATACGTATTATCCGACGATGCGAACGCAGCTTCTACCACCGACAAATCGCCGCGTTGCGAAGGCGGAGGGAATACACACGCTGAGACCGCCAACTTCACCGCTGGAGAAGAGTGGAGTGACATCGTTGATGACACTGCTTTTTCCGCTATCCCTACAAGCCCGCCATTCAACCCTCCGTCTGAGCTTGAAGATGCCTCACGCCCATGCCTGTGGAGCAATCTATATCACATTTGGACCACATTTGTCTCATTCTTCATTGTTATCTTTCGTCGGGGTCACGAACAGCTCCGCGTATCCGACACTCACACGGCTCTTTTCTCTCATTCGCCTACACCTAAGAAATTGGATTTCATCATCGATTGTGGTGCTACTAAACACTGTATCTCCAACGAGCTTGAGCTGGATCGAGTAACCGATGACGACCCTCAAACCTTCATCGTCATCGGTGATGGCCGCCGAGTACCTGTCTCCAAGATTGGAGACATGACAATTGTTGTTGATGCGCGCCTAAAATTAGGCGAGAATACATATGCGCAACGACGAGTACCGGTCCGTCTCACTGGTGTGAGAGTTGTCCCTAGCCTAGCGGCTAGACTCTTCAGTTGTAGGGCCGGATACGAGAATGATAACATCTCGACCTTTCTCAACAAAGAGTGCTACCTACAGCTACCTGGAGGGGAGGTTGCTCACATGGCGGCCTCGGGCCATCATTATGTTCTCAACTTCGATACAGCGCTAGCTGCGACTAGCTTGGAAGAAAATGGAACGGATGATGCGACTCCGTCTTTGTGGCATGCGAGGTTAGGCCACTTCAATGTCCACCGCATACGCTCCGCGATGCTATCTAGAGGAAAGAAAGACGCGCACGCCTCGGCACACAAACTAGCTTGCACAGCGTGCGCCGCCAATCAACGTCGGTCGCCCCACAAAACAGCAACGCCTCGTTCTCGGACTTATGCCCACTTTGGAGAAAGAATTGTGTCCGACACTTGTGGTCCTTTCCCCCCATCACCATCCGGTCTGCGGTTTGCGATAATCTTCGTCGACATGTTCTCCCGTTTCGCATCGGTCTACTTCTTGAAATCAAAATCTTCCGCCGATGTGTTGATTGCAGCCCAAACATTTGTCGGAGATCACTCCTATCTCCTCACAAAAACATCCATTCCCGGCGTGGTTGACCAATGGCACACAGATAATGGCACAGAATTCACGGCGTCTGCCATTGATGCATTTTGCTCGCAGCTAGGCATCCGCCGCTCATTTTCTATTGCAGACGCGCCGCAAACAAATGGTGTCGCTGAAAGAGCATGGGGCGTACTTCTCCGCAGCATGAGAGTCATGCTCGCACATGCTGGCTGTGACACCTTTTTCTCCACCCTCTGGCCGTTTCTTATGTCGCAAGCTGCTGCAATCCATAATTCTTTGCCTTCGTTCTCGTTCTCGCCACCAGAAGTTCCATGGCAAAAGGCTGATCCGCGCCGCCCCCCTGCGCCTCTTTCACGTTTCCGCGTCATGTTATGCGATTGTTGGGTACATGTTGGTGAGCCCAGTGACAAACTGGCCTCCCGTCGCTGTCCGGCAGTCCACCTGGGGTGGGACCCTCGCCGCCGAGGGTACTTCGTATTCGTGCCCTCCTTACGTCGAATCACCACGGCTGTTGACGTTAGTTTCGACGAATCTTCTTTCACGTCTTTCGCGGGAATCTCCCGCCCGACACCGTCTGCGTCTGCGGCCTCAGGCAGCCTTGTCCGTCGCGCCTCCGATGCTGCCTCCCTCCCCACCCCCGTTCGCCGCCTCACGCAGCATGAGCGCGTCCCGCCGCCGCCGGTGCCGGCTCCGCCGGTAGTGCCGCCTCCTGCGGTGTCTTCTACGCGTGCGACCGCCTCGGTCGTGGGGGAGTCCACCACACCTGTGGCACCCAACATCTCCCAAGCCCTCATGGCAGCAACACCTGCTGGCCCCATTCCAGAGCCTCGCACCTTCAGAGAGGCCATCAGCGACCCTGTGTACGGCGAGAAGTGGAGAGAAGCGATGCAGGAAGATGTGAAGGGCAAGTATGAGACCAACAAAGCCTGGAAACTTGTGAAAGCCGATGAAATTCCAGCTGGGAGAAAGCCAATGAAGGGAAAATGGGTGTTCAAAGTCAAGTACAACTCGGACGGGTCAGTGGAGAGGTTCAAGGCTAGATGGGTGGCCTGTGGCTACAGCCAAGTACCAGGAGTTGACTTTACAGAAACCTTTTGCGGCACTCTACGACACGAAAGCTCCAGGATCTTCCTAGCACTGACAAATGAAGCAGATGATGATCTCTTGGAAATCGACACAGTGAAAGCTTTCTCATCCGCCGATATGGATGGGAATCCACTCTACATAGTTCAGCCCACTGGATTTGAAGATCCCAACTACGCAGCATGTCTCCTCCTCGCGCCACTAGAAGGAACCAAACAAGCTGGTTATCAATACATGATCACCAACACAGCCACACTCACCAAAATCGGCTTTGAGCAATCCGCTGTCGAACCGAATTTCTTTAAACGATCGTACGAGGATGGCTCTACAATTTACCTTGCTCTCTATGTGGACAACATGCTAGTGAGGTTCCCGACAGGCCGGAAGGAGTTGGTTGACTCATTCATCGCCCAATATTCCAAGCGATTCAATGTAAGCATTGTTGGAGAACCATCACGTTTCTTGGGCTTCGAGATTATCCGAGACCGTGCCAACCGTCACATGACGCTCCGTCAGACCAAGTATATCGAAGAGATTGCTAACGCCTTCCTGAGTGAGCGAACTAGCAAACTATTTGCTACCCCGATCTGTTCTTCGAAGATAGACGAATTTCATAAGCTAACCGGTGCCAAGTGTGACATGGATAGATCTCGAATGCGATCCAAATCTTATCTCCAACTTATGGGCTCTTTGCTATGGGTCACCATCACTCGACCTGACATCGCCTTCTACGTTTCCTTCCTATGTCAATTCATGCAGGATCCTTCGCCTCAGAACTATGACTCGGCTCTTGGTATCGTTAGTTACCTCCAATACTCAAAATGGCTTGGAATAACTTACGATGGCTCGAATTCGTCACTTGAAGTTTATGCTGACTCATCCTGGGGCTCTCTCCCGAAGCCGTTTGCCGGATACGTACTCAAGTATGGGGGGGCCTCAATCTCATTTCAGTCCAAGAAACTCAAGTTAGTCGCCCAATCATCGGCCGAAGCCGAAACAGCTGTTTATGCCTTAGCTGCTCGGAACTTGCAATTCTCATTGCACCTATTCGAGTTTCTAGGACATCCACAGCAACTCCCGATCCACATATTCACTGATAACTCGGCCACGCGCGATTCAATCAAAAACCCAGGGGTCACCGCTCGCACCCGTCATTATGTTCGCTGGTTGCTTTACGCTCGAGAGCAATTTCTACATCATATTTCAGCCCCGAAATGGATCTCGACTTCCCAGATGACCGCTGACATATTCACCAAATGTCTCGACAAAACTACATTTCTTCGTCATCGTTGTTCCCTGCTAAATGAAAAGATCTGTCCTAACCAGCGTTAAGTCACGCTGTGGGGGAGTGTTTGACTCTGACCTCTGAGCGAGGGCATTTTGTAGTATACGTGTCAGATCTACTCCGAGTGAAGGGAGGGGAACGTACCGTCGTCACCGTCGTCGTTGTGTGAGCGCGCTAGCTCAATGATGTTCCCCTTGGTCTACACGATATTGCTATCAATCACTGGGTCCCCATGGGTTGGGGCCAAACAGAGGAGGAAGGAGAAAGAAGGCCCCCCCCCCCCCTCCCCCCCCCCCCCCCCCGTACTAGCGGGGCGGGGCAAAGGCGGGAAGACGGCGGGGATGGGCTCCGGCCGGCCGTACGCCCACCCGTGCTCGCCACCGCCGCCACGCCCGGCACCGCGTTGGCGTGCATACGCTATGGCATCCGCTCTCGGCCTGCTCAGCCTGCTTGGCCTCCTCTTGCGCTCCAGCTCGCCCGTGGCTGCTGCGAATCTGCTGGACGACAGCCGGCGTTGCGACATTGAGAGCTACATCTCGGCTGGCAGCGCGCCTGCCGTGCTTGAGCTCGATCTGAAGGATTGCAAGTTGCGCACACTACCCGCTTCGATTGACCAATTCGCCTCACTCAAGAAGCTCGACCTGGGGCGCAATGAGCTCTCCGATCTTCCAGCCTTGCCGCCAACGCTCGAGATTCTCTTCCTCTTGTCCAACAACTTCGAGTCGATTCCGGCGTCAATTACGCGATTGCAACATCTGCGCATGCTATCGTTCAAATCTAATCGCCTCACTTCCATATCAGCCCCTCTACCCACTTCGATCGAATGGCTCATATTGACGGACAATCAGCTTGCCGACCTGCCAATCCAAGTGCGTAACGGGCGTCTTATGCGCTTGAGTCAGAATGGCATCGAATGGATTCCTAGTGCCGTTATAGTTTTGGCACGAGCCTCACCAGGGCAGATGATTGCATGTGTATGTCCCGCTTCTCAACAAGTTATGGCTAAAATGTCGATGCGTTTCCCATTTGTCAGATTGAGGAATTGGTCAAGATGCGGAAGTTAATGCTTGCCAACAACCGCCTCGAGGCTGTGCCGCAGGCTGTCCGTGCTATGCGCTCGCTTGAATTACTTCGTCTCGCCAACAACAAGATCGACAGGATCCCCCACTGGTTAGTGCATGGGCTCCCTGTCCTCTCTTGGCTAGCACTCGCGGGAAATCCCGCGCTCCAACTACCACTGCCGCGATCCACTCTGGAGACGGTGAACATGAGCAGCTTCGATCTGCTTGAGACTCTCGGCGAAGGCACTTCCGGCGTCGTACATAAGTGAGTGGCCCCGCAATAGATTTGTTGTGCTCATGTGGTGTTCGAGCACTCAAGCCAGTGTTGACGCACTTCTCATTGAAAGCTTGGCGCTCATCGCATCCTTCCATGGTGACATTCCCGGGAGGGCCGTTCGGTCAGGTTCACATGGCTCGGCACCTGTCGCACTCAAGTTGTATAAAAGTACCCTTTCATCCGATGGACGCAACGTCGACGAGCTCGCGGCGGCCGCAGCTCTCGACCACCCGCACATCGTTAAGCTGTACGGCTGGTGAGCATTCTGTGGTGTTCATCAGTTGATTTGTTCTTAGCTGTACGGCTTGCTCTTGGAATTTTTACAGTGTTTTTTGCATGCGCCTAGGTTTTCTTCTCCGACTTTGGGCGCGGCCCTCGAATGGGTCCCCAAGATGCATTCGCTGGGGAAGCCGCCTTCCCTAGAATCAGTAACCCGCGATACGTATCCAACTGGCGCCTCCTTCTCGGCCAGTTTCATAGTCAACGCTGCGTGTGGCATCGCGGCGGCAGCGGCTCATCTTCACTCTCGCAACATAATGCATGGAGACTTGTGAGTCACACCATCGCCTCTCTAGCATTCGATGAACAGCTCCACGTCAGACTGGTCTGTTTTTGGTGGTCATTGGACGTGATGCATTAGACACGCATGTGGCTCTGATGGTTTCATGACAGGCTCACGCCCTCAGCACCTAACCCACGCATCAGGTATGCACACAACATTTTGGTGGAGAGCTCCACCGGACACACCAAGTTGGGTGATTTCGGTGCTGCATTCTACTATGGCACTGATGCAAGCAAGCATCCCATCGCGCCCGCGCGTGCGTTCGAGGCCATGGAAGCCCGTGCTTACGGTTTAGTGTTGCGGGAGCTACTGGAGAGATATGATGGGAACGGTGCCACAGGTGTGATCATCGACATTCATAGCTAGAGCTCTAGCGTAAATATTTGATTCCCTTGTTTTGATGATGGCAGCCGAGAGTCGCATTTTTGCTCCCCGCACATCCTTGCTCCATCTGACTCTCGAATATTCCCCCGATGTGTAGCGATGCTTGCTCCTGTTCGTGATCTCGCGCTATCTTGCACAGGTCCGGCGCTTAAACGCCCTAGGTTTCGGGAAATGGCGCGGCGGCTCTTGCGCATTGCCGAGCCTGCAACCTGCCAATTGTAGCATATCTACCTCTAAACCTGCAGTGGGCCTCGCGATGTAGTCACCCACACCACTTGAGCTGCTATGGCTGCCTGGTTTGTGTATCAAATTTTGCTCCTCCAACCACACGTTCAATCACCACGTGCCGAGTGTTAAGTGGAAGTTGCGGCAGCTTGCATTTGCAACGCGACACATCTTAAAAGCCATCAAAGCAAGTGGATGGCGTTTCGTGCCGATGACTTATTGTGGTTCGGGGAAGGACAACCCATAGGCCATAGGTTTAGGTTTCCCCAACCCATAGATTTCCCCAACCCATAAGTTTCTCCAAGCGAGAGGCTTCCTCTCTTGGCTTCCCCCCAACTAAGTTTATACTTGGTTGCCCCATGGGGGGGCACGAGCCCCCCCCTCTCTCCACTCCTCCCCTGCCATGGGGGAGGAACCACTCATCCTCCTGGCACGCCTGATGGCTTGCCAGGAGGCCACTGCCCTGCTGACCCACTCTCTCCCTGGCAGGCACGCCTGCCTCGCGCGTCCTGGCCTGTCGTGGCCAGCCCATCGCTCCAACCCCCCCTCCCCCCTGGTCGACAGGCAGACAGGTGCAGAGTGGGGGCCCCAGAGGCCCAGGAGCGCCAGCGAGGGAGAGGCAGGAGAGGCCAGGGCCCAGCCCCAGCCTCCTCTGCCCCCTGAGCTGGCCTCCAGGAGCCTCCAGGGGCCGCCAGAGGGCAGCTGCAGGCCTGCCGCAGGCGCGCCATCGCGCGTGCCGCAGGGGAGAGGAGAGAGAGCGCGGAGAAGGGGGTGGGCGGAGCGAGAGCTCCGCTCACCGGAAAATTGGTAAGTCCCGCACCTGTTTACAGGATAAGCCGGGACAGAGTCGGCCGCCCACTCGGAGACACAGGAGGAAGGGGAGGAAAGATCACCGGGGGGGGGCGCGGGCCACCGGACCATATCTAAGCCCTTCACCCCTATCCCCCTAGTAGTGCACGGGGGGAGTCGCCTTATGGCGGGGGGAGAAGGGCCCGGGGAGTGGGGGTGTATGTAGAAAGTATGCTACGTGCTACGTGTAGTAGGTAGTGGTTCCATTCGCTGCGAGTGCGGTAAGAATATTAGAAGGTTTTTTTTTCTCTTGGCTTCCCCCCTTTCGGTGCTCCCTTTCCGGGCTTCCCCCGCGACTGACGGTTCCCCCCCCTCCTCCTCCCCCCGCGGAATTCAAGTAAGTTTATAATTAGTTCGCGCATGGATGGGGGCACGAGCCACCCCCTCTCTCCACTCCTCCCCTGCTAAGGGTAGGCGGTTATGTCCCTTTTTTGTGCCCAAATGTCTAAAAAAATGTCTCGGGACATGCAAATTTTGCACCCAAATGTCCCCAAAATGTCCATAAGACATGCGTAATTTGTCTGGTCGTTGCGCACAACTAAGTTTATACTTGGTTCATCCATGGGGGGGGCACGAGCCCCCTCCCTCTCTTCACTCCTCCCCTGTTGTGGGGACAACCTACTTTTATAAGTGGGGGTCAATGGTCGATGGGGGCCTCGCGGCGCCCCCTCTCCATCGCGGACACCTCCCGGGGTGAGCCCGTACAATCAACCTCACAGTCCCTGCCTTCTGGCAAGGGCTGGGCATTCAACAATCTGACCCAGACCCTTCGTGGGCGCGTGGGCGCGGGCCGCGAGCCGCACTCCCAGGCAGGTGTCGTTCCGTCAATTATGGGACAAATCGAATGGAGCCATCAAATGTCCATAGTCATTTATACAACAATAGTCATATACCTTACTATCGACTTTTAAAGTCTACTCCATCGATAAATTCAAAGCGCGGCTCGTTGCAGATAGATGGCAATACCCAACGATTTGGTGTCGACTTTGACCGCATTTTCTCATCTGTTGTTAAATCTGTCACCATTCAATCTTATGATTGGTCGCCATGGAGGGGGGCCTCGCGCCCCCCCCACTCTCTCGACTCCCCTCATGGGGGGCGAGAACCATCCACCCCCCTGCGCTGCCTCTTGGCATGCAGGGGGAGGGGGGACTCACTCAGACTGCCCAGACTCTCCCAGAGAGCTGGGCACAGATCGCACGCCCTGGCCCGCGCTGGCCTGCTTGTCGCTCTGACCAACCCCTCCTCCCCCTGGGCCCCCCTGATCAGGACCCCCCAGCCAGCTCCAGTCGACCGGCGGGGGCGCGGGAGCCAGCGAGGGAGAGGCAGGAGGGGCCAGGGCCATGCCCCAGCCTCACCTGCCCCCAGAGCTGTGCTCCTAGGCCCCCTGCAGGCCTTCTGGGGACCTGAAGAGGGGCCGCAGGCGCGCGCCATGGCCAGAGCCGCAGGGAAGAGAGGAGGAAGAGGGAAGAGAGAGGGGAGGGGGGAGTGGCAGCTCTCCCCGCCGGCGTTAACATGTCTTCTCGTCCTGTTTAGGTTGAGGAGGTAGCATTGAAGCGTGTTTGTTATGCTGTGAGATATTTTTTTCCCCCTCTATTCGTCATCACGTTCAACATTGCCCAAACGCCGGATACCCTCAACGAGTTCGCTAGAGAGCAGCTCATCACTGATTACTGGGTCGCGGCCAAGCTTTTCCCGATAGATAGATCTGTACATCTGGACTAGAGTTTCTTTCGGAACCCTCATCGATATTCGGGAAGATCTTCTTGGAGTATCCATTTGGACCCTCACCATCCTCGAAGGGGACGAATCACGCTCACGGCTCGGACCTTTTGGGAGGGGCGTTTCGGAAGCGTCAAAAAGCTCATCAGGAGGTAATGGCGTTTGTTTCGGAAGCGTCAAAAAGCTCATCGGGAGGCAATGGCGTTTCGGAAGCGTCAAAAAGCTCATCGGGCGGTAATGGCGTCGAGGCTATCTCCTCCAACCCATCCTCCTCCTCCCCTTCCCCTTCTTCGGCATCAATGAGGGAACTGAGCGCTCGTCGTATGATGACAGCTATCTCGCTTTGAGAGGCAGTATCCCTGCCCAAGTACTGCTGAGATAGCTTACTCCGAAGTAGCCTAGAGCCAGAGGTGGCGAGGGTCGCCTGGGGCTCGGGAGCGGTCGCGGCACGCTCCATAGTTCAAACTATAACAATAGTTTTTGATTTTGGCGCCATGTTAACAGCGAAAGACCTCATCTTCATCAGGGAGCTGCTCACCGACCTTGGCATCGTACACAATGGCCCCTCAATCGTCTACTCCGACTCCAAGTCCGCCGTTGACATGGCTTTCGACCCAGTCGCTTTCAAGAAGACAAAGCACATTCTTCGTGCTGGTGCTTTCCTCCGTGACTTAGTCGCCAAACAAGTTCTTACGCTTAAGCACATCAACGGACACAACATGGTTGCGGATATTCTTACGAAACCGTGCCCGCGCAACCAATTCCTTCGCCTACTCGACGTTCTTGATTCTTGATTCTTTCTCGTCGACAGCCAGTTCCTAATTACGTAAGCGTAAACGTCGCACCCCTTGCTCCGTTTAGGGGGGGTGTTACGGATGCCCCTCCGCCCTCTCCCGTGTTTACTTTCTAAGTCCCGCGAGATCTCCCCTCTTCTCTCTCTCTTCACGTGAGGAGAGGCGACGGGCCTCCTCTCTTCTTTTCTCTTTCCCCTCTCTTTTCTCCCCCGCACGCGCTCACTCTGTTTACATTAGTATTCTATGTGTTACTGTGAGTGTGCGTGAGGTAGTGGTGTTTGGGGTTTGTATAGAGAATTTTATCCTGTTCTATTCTGCGGAGAGCGCGAGCGATGGCGTCGCTCTCTCTCCTCTCGGCCGCCCTGGTCACCATGATGTGGTGCCAGGGCGCGATAAAGACGAACGCAAAGAACACGACGTGGGAGGAAACGCGCCCGGTGTTGCAGCGTTACTTCCGTTCATTCCGACGTAGGTTGCGCTCCAATGGTGGGTGGGCATGTAGTTCAGCTACCTCGTGTGCGACGCCTGACATTCTGACATTGACCCCGATGTTGACGCACGCAAGTGGGGCTGCTACCTCAAGCATGAGACTGTGGACTGCTACTCCTACTGTCATGTAGGTAAAGGCGAGGCACATATGGCAGATTCTACCTTGGCGCGCGTAGCGCGCGAGCTCCGAACTCAATGTGAACGTAAACGCAGCCGCAAACAGTACCCGACAGGACCAACCGCATAGGGATAGGGATTTTCTTACGAACCAGTTTCTTATCTGTGGCGGGAACGCTCTTGCGCCATAGAGTTTTCTTAGCTCATGGACGGCCAATTTGCTTCTAGGGTGGTTTCTTAATGGTGCACCCTTACTGTACGGCTTTCCCTATGGCCTATGGCATGCGGTTCTGAGCTCTGAGCCGGCTTGGTTCATTGGTCATTGGGTGGGTGGCCATTGCCGGTAGGAAGGAGGTGTGGGTTGTGTGGGCCATGTTGGCCATGCTGGGCTTGCTCGTGCTCAGCTGTCTGGGGTCGGGACGTGTCTCGCGCGCACCTGGGTCGGGGTAGCGCCCTCTGCTCGCGGGCGCTTCGGGTGCGTGGCGTCGAGCTTGGCCCGATCGTCCGTCGCGGCGGGGTGGGCGGCAGGGGAGCGGCGCGCGCTCAATGACACTATCGGTTTAATGATAGTTGAGAGAGAGAGAGAGAGAGAGAGAGAGAGAGAGAGAGAGAGAGAGAGAGGAGCGAGCGTCGGGCAGCATGTCGGGCACTCTGACGGGCATCGTCTCACCGCCCAAGGGGCGCCCCCAGGCAACCCCATGGGAGAGGCCACGGACCGCCTCGCGCGCAGCCACCGAGATCGTCTCGGACGCCGCCGATGGCGACGACGAGACACCCGCGCCACCATGGGCGAAGCAGAGTGCTCCGGTGGCGGCCACCGGAGATGACACGGGCATCCCCTCGCTCCAGGAGATTCTGTGTGGCTGGCTCGCTAGGCACCTGCATGCGATCGAGGATCTCGATCATCTGTGCGCTCCCACCAGCATCTCAGGGCGATCGCCGCTTCTGCTGAGCTGCGGCATGATGGAGGGATCTGTTCTGCCGAGCCGCCGCGTTTGCTGCTCGGCTGGTCTCATGTATTCATTGCTCACATCCAGATCATTGCACCCACCCTCACAGGCCACCGCACCTCGCGGCGCTGGTCCGTCAGGCTATCCAGCGGGATCGGTCGCTTCTGAAGGAAGAGGATGATCTTGCCGTTTGGCTGGCTGCTGTTTTTGATGACGGCGACTGCACTCGCCTCTCGTTGAGATGGGCAGCTGCACTCAGTGACGCAGCGCTGTGCGTGATAGGCTCACGGCCCGAGTGGTCGCGCACGCTGTTAAGTCTCGACCTAGCGTACTGCGAGGCCATCACCGACGAGGGCATCTGCAGCATCGCAGAGGGCGTCAGTGGCCTGGAGGCTTTGACACTTGCTGGTTGCCGCAAGTGCGGTGATGGTGCTGCAAATGCCATCGGACTCCATTTGCACAAACTGAAGGCGCTGAACATGGAGCTCTTAAACAACTTGACCGATGCGGGGGCGCAGGCTGTGGTGCGCGGCTGCGGCAGGCAGCTCGAAGAGCTGCTACTGGGCGGATGCTCCAAGCTTACATCTGTTTCCATAGCCTTGGCAGCTGACCATGGCAAGGGGACACTGCGACGCCTTGGCCTGGGCGGGTTGCGCGATCTATGCGACCCGGATTGCGAGGATATAGGAAGATGCAACAAGCTGGAATGGCTTGAGCTACGCGCATGCGGTCGCGTATCCGATAGTGGGATCAAGTTCGTGGGGATGCTCGCCGCGCGGCAAACAAAGGCACGTGCACAATGGGAGGCCAATAACGACAAGGCTGGCACCTCGCTGAGCAGCGGCGGCGATAGCGGTGGCACGGACGGCAGCGGAAGCGAGCAAGGCCCACCCAGGGTGCTCACACATCTTGATCTTGGTGGGCTCACGCGGCTGTCCGACGTTGGGCTCGAGAAGCTGCTTGCCCGTGCGATCCATATTCGCACGCTGGACTTGCGTGGCTGTTCACGTCTGAGCGCCGATGGCCTATCGCGTGCTTTACTCGGGTTATCGATGCAAGGCGTGCCAACAACGGCGGCCGTTGATCTACCACTGCGCGCTCTTCAGCGAATCACACTGAATGCATGCTCAGGCGCCACGCCGGAGCTCAAAGCCTTGATCGATCGCACACGTCCAGATGTCAAAATTGTTGGTTGAGCTTTGCCTCATTTCCTACAGCGCGAACAAGGCGGGGAGAAGTGCCTTGTCTCTGTTTCTCTCTCCCTACTCCATATTCGTACTCCTAAGCTGCAGTGCGCCCCTGCTCCTGAACCAGAGGAAAGTCCTTCAAACACCAACTCATGCTTGGAAGTTGAAGTTGGAGGGATTCGTTCCGCATCCGGTATCATTCGGATGGCTCCGGCTAAGCAGATATGGCTGCCACGCCTTATCATCGGTGCACTACTTCCATCTACTTTACTCGTTAGATTCCCTTGACAGTTCCCCCACGCTGGGCGGCCACGCACACCGTTTTCTCTCTTCTTCACGTAAGTAGTTGTCGCGCACTCTTTCCCGTGTTACTATTAGTGTCCTTGCGCACTACTATGAATGTGCGTGTGCGTGAATGTAGTGGGGATGTGATCCTGTATCCTGGAAATTACATGTCGCCATGCGCGCGCTGCTCACGCTGCTACTGGCGAACGCCGCCCTCGTCCGCGCTGCGTTGCCAAGGCGATTTGGAGTTGCTGCACAGGACTAGGCAGCAAGGCCGCCTCCGATGAACACACGACACACCGCATCCGCATAGAGTCTGGATAGAGTACAGAGTACATAAAATACTCTGGATGCGATGCACCTATACAAAAAAGGCGACGCGCGCGACCCGCGAAATTATAGGCCGATCACACTATTACAAAGCGATTACAAGATACTAGCCAAGATCCTAACCAACAGACTAGGGGGAGGAGGGGTTGGAGCAATGGACTGGCCACGCCGGGCCAGGATGGGCGAATCAGGCGAGCCTGTCCGTGGGAGAGAGGGTCAGCAGGGCAGTGGCCTCCTGGCAAGCCATCAGGCGTGCCAGGAGGATGGGGGCTTGCCAGGAGGCTGGGTGGTTCCTCCCCCATGGCAGGGGAGGAGTGGAGAGAGGGGGGGGCTCGTGCGTGCCCCCCCATGGGCGAGCTAAGTATAAACTTAGTTGCCCCCATGGGTCAACCAAGTATAAACTTAGTTGGAAGGGCTGGTGTCTATATCTTTATCTATCTAGATCTAGATATCAGATTTCCTCTAGACCCTGATATCTAGAGAGGACAAAATACAAAATCCAACCTATTCATCGTCATATAGCTTATAGTTCGAACGTTGGCGGCAGGGCAAGAGGGGAGCGGCGCGCGCTCCATGACCCTATCGGTTCAACGATAGTTGCCCCCCCCCCCCCACCAGCCTCCTTTCGCACTTCCGCGCCCTCCGTGCGTCGTTCGCAATGCCCGTAGTCACTTCCAACCTAGGTCCAGAGGAAAGCTCCATGAGCTCGCCACAAGAACCGCGTTCCCGCTAGCTGCCGGCGCGCCCTCGCAGGCAATCTCCAAAAGTGAGATTAGCCTTGCTCTGACACCACATCGTCGGGTAGCGCGTCTTGGTTGCCTCGATAGAGAAATCACCACCTCGCAATCTCCAAAGGTGAGATCAACCTTGCGCTGACACCACATCGACGGGTAGCGCGTCTTGGTTGCCTCGACAGAGAAATCACCACCTCCATTGCATTGCCCATGCTGGAGGTGGAGGTGGTGGCAAGCAGCATCGCCAGAAGGGTACCGCTCATGCTCTTTTCCATGTGCTGGCAGAACTTGTGGCCGCTCGCCGCGTTAGGACTTCCAGCTTCGTTCGCTCTCATTCTTGATTGAGTATTTGCATTTTGGTCGGTTGTAGCCACCAACAACATCTGATAGGGCGGAGAGCAGAGACAGCTTATTCTTTATCTCCGGATCATCACCTAAAAATATGTAGGGAAGAGCTAAACTTGGATGGCGTCGGCGGAGGGTGAAAAGGCGTGGCTCGTGCGTGGCTAGCCGTCAACACGAAACAAGTTGTGAGCTACAAGCCGGCGGGATCGCCTTGGCCATAGCGTCGCACTCGGCACTCGGCACCGATCCGGTGGTGTCTAACTAAGGGAGGGCATTTAAAAACTTGAAAAGATGTAGGATGGCGACAAACCTCAAGCACGGTGTTGCAGACACGGCTGTCAGTAGCTGAATATTGGGTCGCTCCAGCTAGCAAAAAATGCACTAGTATTACGCTGAAGGATGAGTGTGGAAACAAAACCAACTCACTCAAGGTAATAAGTATGACCATTGACAGAGCACATTGTGAATCATCCTAGGTAACATGTCGGCAGTCAACAAGTACTCTGGCGGACGACAAACCTACTCAGGCAGCCAGATCGCTTCGACGTACCGGAAGAAATCATCGGCGCGGCATTGGTGCTGCGCCATAGTATGTGCTCCATTCTCGCAAAGGGCTTCTGTGGACCCTTCTTCAAGGAATCCGAACGTAAAACCACCACCACACATGTGGACAAGAACAACTTCCGTGGGCATGTGGCTCTCTATAGCCTTCCTCTCTCTCTCTCCATCATTATCGCCTGCCACTTGCAAGGGCGAAACAGCCACTGGCCGACTGGGTACCACCGTCGTCGAATGCGGAGTGGCGTATCCGATCAGAAGATTGGTAATGTATGCAGCAGAGAGTTGGGCGGAAGCCAGAGCTAGAATCGGCCAGAAGTACCACCGCGAAGTCACATACTCGGTCGTTAGCCGACCATTGTCTTCGCACAGCACACCAGCACCTCCACCAGCAATTGTGATCAGAGCGCCAACCACGTAACTTGCCATTGCCAAGTTGAGCGAGCGGTCCTTGTCCTGTGCTGTCCGAACGCGAGAGAAGGCGCACCAGATGCAGGTGGCCGCTGGGATGTTTGCGGCAGTCGCGGTGGCCAAGAAGATGAGTAGGCACTCCTTGAGAGGTGTGCATTGTCGCATGTGGAGGGGGAGGGCGATGCGGCGAGAGACAGACGGACCCAGCCAGAGTCAAGTCGGGGTGGGGCCGGGCGGACCGTAGTCATCTCTGTCAAATCTCACCTTCTCCTACTCACCTGTCAAATATCTCACCGTCAGATCTGTCATCACGTCATCATACTTTCTTTGTTTCTTCCATCATACTCGTACTATAGTACAAATATAGATCACCCGTTTTAGAAGATCTGGCGTGCACGCCTTTTCTCGGTTCCCTTGCTCGCCGTCAGAGGCGGCACAGAGATGCCGCTCGTGAAGGAAGTGCACGTCTTCCAGCTAAAGGGCAGGGCGGAGGACTGGGGCAGGCTTCGGGAATGGAGAGTTGAGGAAGTGCGCCTACGGGTTGATGAGCTAGGCTTGCACAAGTATAGGCTCTCTCACTCACCTGAGCTACTGCTGTCTCTCTTTAATGCCGTGGCTGCCTTGGCTCTCGCAGCGACCACGATGGTCTTGTGGCGCCACAGGAGGAAGCACGGTGCCGCGCTCTTGTGCCTCGCCTGTTCTGCAATTTGTTTCTCGCCACAGAGCCTCGAGACGATCCTTCTCTTCATCGTTGGTAAGGTTGGGAGGCTCAACCGAAGGTCACAAGGTCCATCTGGAATGAGCTTCGCGCACCCAGGGACTTTGATGGAAGAATTTTGGTGGGAGCCCGATCCAAAAAACGAGCGAGCACGCCAGAAATTTCACGAAGAGATGCAGACGCATTCCAAATATAGCCAAAAACTTCTCGCCAGCGGGTACGAGCAGGTGATTTTCGACTACACCTCTAAAGAGGATACAAGTGAGAGTCGAGAAGGACTGTTTCTGATGAACTTCCTTACAAAGTGTGCGATCAACCACCAGCTGTGCTCGGAGTACTGGCTTCTCAATCACTCTCAGATTGTTCTAGCCGTATCACGCGATCTAGGAATGGTAAGTTATGTGCAGACGCACACCCGAAGTGCAACGCTCAACCCTTCCCATCCGGAAGAGGAGGGGATGGGCTCATCAGTAGTGGTAGAGCGTACCTTTGACGGCATGACACAGGTTTGGTTTGATCCGCTCGCACTCCTGGGAGCTGCTTTTCTTCAACCGTTGACATTTCTCAGCGCCGATCGGAAATTGCTACAGGACGAGCGTCGCTTTCTTGACCTGAGTAGGTGCACCGTATGGTTTAGCTCGATACATAGCTCGATACAGATTGATAGAGACAACGCCCTCTCGGCAATGTAGCCACCCTAGTTCAACCTTAGGTGTATAAGTGGCACGCATGCCTGTCTGTCTAACTCATCGCATGCGGCATGCGCTCGCGTATGCTGTATGATTCTGCGCACACCCTCCCTCGATGCTTCCAACGTAATATCTATCTGCTCTCGCATCTCCTTGCCGGGCGAGCCAAAAAACATTTCATAATATTCTTACCGCACTCGCGGCGAATGGAACCACTACCTACACGTAGCATACTTTCTACACCCCCACTCCCCCCCCCCCCCCCCCCCCGCCATTTGGCGGCTCCCCCCGTGCACTACTAGGGGGATCGGGGTGAAGGGTTTAGATATGGATATGGTCCGTCCGGTGCCCCCCCCCCCCCCCCGGTGCCCGGTGATCCGTTCCCCCCTTCCTCCTTTGCCGACCGGGCTGGCGGCGGCCTCAGTCCCGACTTATCCTGTAAAGAGGTGCGGGACTTACCTATTTTTCGGTGAGCGGAGCTCTCGCTCCGCCCACCCCCTTCTCCGCGCGCTCTCTCTCCTCTCCTGCTCCTGCAGGCACGCGCGATGGCGCGCCTGCGGCAGGCCTGCAGCTGCCCTCTGGCGACCCATGGAGACTCTTGGAGGCCAGCTCAGGGGGCAGAGGAGGCTGCTGGGGCTGGGTCCTAGCCTCCCCTGCCTCTCCCTCGCCGGCGCTCTTGAGCCTCAGGGGTCCCCAATCGGCACCTGCCTGGCTGTCGAACTGTCGAACAGGGGGGGGAGAGGGAGAGGGGGTTGGGGGTTGGAGCGATGGGCTGGCCACGACAGGCCAGGACGCGCGAGGCAGGCAAGCCTGCCAGTGAGAGTGTGAGTCAGCAGGGCAGTCTGCTCCTGGCAAGCCATCAGGCATGCCAGGAGCATGAGTGGTTCCTCCCCTATGGCAGGGGAGGAGTGGAGAGAGGGGGGGGCTCGTGCCCCCCCATGGGCGAACTAAGTATAAACTTAGTTGTCCTTGCCGGGAGTCTAGGTCTAGTGTCGTATTTCATACGATGACAGGCTTTTACTTCTAACCTGTGGGCTATTTTAAGCCTCAAAGGTCTCGTCGATTGGTATACCGCCGCCTCTTCTCTAACTTTCTCTCGATGTCATCAAATGTTCCATGACTGTCTTCTGTCTTCTCTCGTCCATCGGTCGTAGCTCCCCAGCGAGGTCTGCCCTCGTTGTGCCGACCCCTCTGTCGCATGTCTGCGCGTTGCTGAATTGCCCTGGTGCCGATGCCTGGCCGTCCGTCCTGGTGCGGTTAGTTTTCGCTCCGTTTGGCTTAGTTTGTGCGGTTCTGTGCCCTCAGACTTTTTGTGTCCATGCGTTGTAGTCTCCCGTGTCTACCTCGGACCTAAGAAGCTCTCATTCTCATTCTCTCTCTCTTCCACTAGCTCGCTAGCTAGCCTCGTCCCTACTCGCCGACGCCACGCGTTGCAATCCTCCGACCGCCTCTCTCTCGGCCGACTACCTCGCCGTGGGCACGCCAGCGCTGCAGTGGGCGGTCTCGCGCTTGCTTGCAATGGATTGCTCCGCTTCTGGTTGTGAACACTCGTGGTCTGTTGAAGGCTGGATTCACTCGAAGAAGCGTAACCGTATGGGCCAACGCACGGTCGAACGTCTCGTTCGCTGCCATACTAATCTTCTGTTGGAGGCCCGTCTGGAAGACTACGATTCGATGATCCTCCCTTGGGAACTGGAGATGGTTCCAGATGAGCCAGAAGATGAAGATGACACTGACAATTCAGGTGGGGAGTGAGCTAGTATTATTTTGTGTGCGATGTGTGTGTGGTAGTGTGTGGTGGTGGGTGTCGTGACACGTGACACGTGATACATGCGTGTACATGTGTGTTGCGTGCGAAGGTTAGGCGAGCATAATTATAATTATTGTGCATGAGCACGCAGGTGTGTGTAACTAACGTGTTAGTGTTAGAGGTGTGACGTTCGACGTGCGCGCGCGGTATGTGTGGCATGCATAAATAATGTATCTATCCATCTCTAGCTCGTGTCTCATGCGATTCTCCATTTGTTTGTTCTCCTCCTCTCTCCTCTGTCCATCGGCCCACGACCCAAGGTCGCTCGGCGCGCGCTGCGCTGCAGCGCGCCACGCACAACGCGCTAGTTTTATTTTTAGAGGCCATGGGTTTTGTTTTTGCTGGCCAAAAAGCTTTTGCTGTTGCTGTTACAAGCAAAGGCGGCCTGAGCACCAATAGCTGTTGCACTGTTGGAGCATCATAGATCATAGATGCCTGGCCGTCCGTCCAGGTGCGGTTAGTTTTCGCTCCGTTTGGCTTAGTTGTCGAGTCGAGCGGAGCCGGAGGGCTCTGAGCCACTCCGTCGCGAGCAGCACCGGCGGCTAGCGCGGCGCTTTGGCCCTCCTCCCCACCGGGAGTCGGGTGAATGAAATTCTGGACTGGGTCGGGCAACCCCATTTGGGTGTCTGGACGGGGAACGAACGGCGAACGAAGGGCTGTGGGGCGGCGAGGCACTCCTAGCGGCCCTAGTGTGTTGGGTTTTAAGAGATTGTTAGACCTACAAAGAACTCTTCCCTCAGGGAGGGAGCCTAGGCTGCTTGAGTGCAGCGACGCAGCGAACAACGACGGACAACGAAGCTGAGAACAACAGGATACACCGACTCACGAACACACCGGAATCATTCACCCAAACCAAGCAAATTATCAAGCAACCGCGACCCCAAATCACCAATAACTCAAACACGTCGCGAGAGACGGAGAGAGAGAGCGAGAGAGAGAGAGACTCCGCAGCGACGGCCGGAGCGTGTCTCCGTTGTAACTTCCCACGTAGCGGAGAGTCCGAAGGGGAGCGTCATGTCGCGCGACCACGGCGATCACTTTGTTTGGATACAGATCGCGACGAGATATCTTCACGACAGAGGAAATCTTGCCGTTGAGCATGAACCTTCTAGACGCTTCTAACGAACGACCCTGATTACCAACCAAAGGGAAGAAACACCAAAGGGGCCAAGGGCTTGCATGTAGCTTGCATCAAGGGGAAAGATTCCCTCACCTAGGAAGCGAACCTACACCGATCTCCGAGGGGAGATGGCAAATTAAACCTCAAATCTCGAGCGGCTAGAGCAACCGACTCGCTCGCCAAAACCTTGACCGAGAAGAAAGAAGCAAGGACCTACAAGCCAAGGGTAGCGGACCTAGGGAATGTGAGAGGAAATTTCCGAACGCCAACGCCAAACGCCAAACGCGGGGATTCAACGAAACCCTAACCAGGCCAAGCAGAACCTACGAAGAACAGGCCTGGACGACAACGAAAGACAGCAAGTCCCAAGAAAGAACCGGAACCCAACAAGAAACGACAAGCCTTGCAAGAAGCTAAATAAGCACCCTGAAGGCGCCCCGAGAGCCTGAGACAAGCGCGCAGCGAGCGACAGGCGACCTGGCTCCTTTGACTCAAGATTACCCGAAAGGAGGAAACCTGGAATCTAGACCTGACAGACAGGCTAGAAGGAACGAAACGAGAACTCGAATTCTAGATCGCTAGGGACGAACCCTACCAACCTAGAAGTATCTGAGCTTCACCGTGTGGCCGCACGGCGAAGGACCTGAAGACTAGAGCCTGGAAATCGCATCATCTAGGATGAATGCGACACCCCCCGACTAAGATCGAGACGTCTCCCGATGTCGAGCGGTAAACCTGGAAACAGAGACCTGGAGCCTGGAACCTGAGCTGAAAGGAGGAAACCTGGAATCTAGACTTGACAGACAGGCTAGAAGGAACGAAACGAGAACTCGAATTCTAGATCGCTAGGGACGAACCCTACCAACCTAGAAGTATCTGAGCTTCACCGTGTGGCCGCACGGCGAAGGACCTGAAGACTAGAGCCTGGAAATCGCATCATCTAGGATGAATGCGACATTAGTTTGTGTGGTTCTGTGCCCTCAGACTTTTTGTGTCCATGCGTTGTAGTCTCCCGTGTCTACCTCGGACCTAAGAAGCTCTCATTCTCATTCTCTCTCTCTTCCACTAGCTCGCTAGCTAGCCTCGTCCCTACTCGCCGACGCCACGCGTTGCAATCCTCCGACCGTCCGACCGTAAGTCTACCTCATCGCTCGTAGCGCTCGATGGCAGACACTATCAGACCCGACTCTTACTATGATCTGTCAGACATCTTCCCGCCAGCAACAATCAACGAACCTTCCACGACCGCGTCAGCTGCCGGCTCGATCGAACGGCCCTCTGCCTATGAGCATGAGCCTGTAGTCATCGCGTGTTCGACATCTAGGCGCCTGGACAGAAACAACTCCTTGCGCGCGCCAAGCACCCCTACTCTTATATGCGGAGCGAGAGCTCCTACCACCGAAAAATAGGTAAGTCCCACACCTCTTTACAGGATAAGTCGGGACTGAGGCCGCCGCCAGCCCGCCAGCCCGGTCGGCAAAGGAGGAAGGGGGGAACGGATCACCGGGCACCGGGGGGGGACGCGGGCCACCGGACCATATCCATACCTAAACCCTTCACCCCCATCCCCTAGTAGTGCACGGGGGCAGCCGCCAGATGGGGGGGGGAAGGGCCGGGGGAGAGTGGGGGTGTAGAAAGTATGCTACGTGTAGGTAGTAGTGGTTCCATGCGCTGCGAGTGCGAGTGCGGTAAGGATATTATGACTTTTTTACCCTTACACGCGGTTTTTCTTTTTCCTCTCCCCTCCCCCCTCCCTCCCCCCCCTCCCACTTCCATTTTTTCCCGCGCCGCGCCGCCCCCTCGAGCGAACGGGATGCCGTTGGCGCCCCACGCATCCGCGGCAGCTGCGGCGGCGCGAGGGGGCGACATCGGCAAGCCGAGCGTGATGCAGCTCCATGCGGCAGTCAAAGAGCTGTCCGCCGAGAACGGCGCTCTCAAGAGCGCGCTCTACGAGTGCCGCGCTGGCATGGAGGGGCTGCGCTCGGCAGTCGGCGCACTCAAGTCGGAGCTCAAGTTTGTGACCGAGAGGCTCGAATCGACGATGGGTGAGCTCAAATCATCGACGGCCACACGGGTGGCCTCGCTCTCCGGTGAGATGCAGGCAACTGCCAGCGAAGTTGCTGGTCTGCGTGCCCAAGGTGCTGCGATAGAGTCATCATTGGAGACAGTGCGCTCAGAGCTGCAGTCCCATGGTGAGGTACTCAAGGAAGTCGCCATCGTGCGCGCCGAGCACAGCTTCATAAGCTCCAGCTCAAACAGATTAGAACAGGGATTTGCGGAGCAGAGGCGGATCGTGTCGGATCTGCGCGCGGAGATGGCTGGCTTGTCACAGAAGCACTCGGCACTGAGCACCTCGACAAGCGCTGAGCAGTCAGCAACGCAGCAATCGATCGCGGCAATACGCTCGAATACGGACACCCACGCAACTCAGCTTGACGTGCTTCATTCCAGACTCTCTGCGCTCAGTGGCAACGACGAGTCGATCCGCGCTGTCGAAAAACTGAAGAAAATTGTACAGGGACAGCGTGGGATTGGGGCCGCATTTCCAAACACTCGCGATTGTGGTAGATTGCGTCTTCTGCCGCCCACTTTGGCTTGAGCAATGTGCGATCTACAAACTCACGTACTGCGCATTGCTTGTCCACATTTTAGGCGAAACGACATGAGGTAATGCTTTCCGCGGTCAGTGATGCCCAGGAGAGATCCCGATCCGAGCTCCGCCAATTGATCCGCCAGGTGGCGGAACAGCTCCTTACAATTCAAGATGCATCGGCAGCTCATGAGGAAATGATCGAACACTGTTGTGCTGCAATCAACCTGTTCGCCGAGACCATTCGTCCCTCGACCATTCGCCGCAATGGTACTAGTGGATTCAGCGGTGGAGCTCCCTTTGGACCAGCTGCATTTCCCGGCTTTAGTAGCTGTGGCGAATGCAAAGCCAATGGTGGGGCAACAGGGTCCGTGCTTTCACCCATCAAGCGCAACGACCGGAGAGCATGGCGTCCGCGCAGTCCGGCGGCGGATGTTGGGCCAGGGCGCGTGTCACCGAGCCGTGCATACATAGAAGCCATGAGGGCATTTCGGTCGGAAGATCACAGCAGAGGTCAAGCTCGTGAGTCTCCTCAAAGAAGGCGAGATTGAATCTTAGTTGGGTCTCCCTTCCCGCTTCGAGTGGCGCGTCATGTGCGACGCATGCCTTGCTCGGGAAGCTGAGAGTTGCAGTTCCAATCAATAACCGTTTCTGTTAGTATCGGTTTGGCGGTACATTGCCTAACACGTGTATTAATATTTTTTCATATTTGATGTCAACACTTGTACTACTATTAATATTACTACTACATTTTACTACTATTTTACTACTATTAAGCAAGAAGGTGCAACCTGAGGACTATTTTTTTCACCCCCGACCCCGCCCCCTCCCCCCATTTTGGTATAAAACTGTAAAAGCACCCACACTTCCGAGTGTATAGACCGGCGACTCGCCGCCCCTCAATTTGAGAAACTCCTCCCTGGCAAGCTCAGCCGCTCAGCCCTTTTTTTTTGGCTGAGACTCGCCATCCATTCGGGCCCAACGTAGAAAAAGTGCAACCTGAGGGTTCTTTTTTGTCGGCCGCAACCGTGTCGCATCCGCGATCGACCTATTTGTTTTAGGAGTCGTCTGCGTGTCGGTGTGTCCGCTGCCCCGAGCCCCGAGGCACGGAGGGCTCGCCAACACCCCACCACATGCTGCGGTTCTGTAGAGTGGCGGGGCGGAGCGCCGCGCTACTTGCATTTCTTGGTAATCAGAGGTAATCTCAGTATTGTAGGCGAGCCTTGGTGAGAGGGAGGAAAAGAGGGTGAGGGTGAGGGTAGGGTGAGGGATGGGTGGGTGGGGTGGGGTGGGGTGGGGTGGGGTGGGGTGGGGCGGGGCGCGGCAGGGCGGGGTGGGGTGGGATGGGGTGGGGTGGGGTGGGGTGGGTGGGGTGGGGTGGGGCGGGGCGGGGTGGGTGGGTGGGTGGGTGGAGAAGCAGGAAAGAGGGATAGGAGAGAGGGGTTCAAGGACACACAGCACACATGTTCCCTCCGGGGCGCTTACCTTACCGTCTTTCTACATCGAGCGAGCGAGCGAGAGCGAGAGACCACCTGAAAGGGCGAGCGAGCGTGCGGTGAGATAGTGAATGAGCGGATGAGTGAGCCGCCTGAGTGCGTGAGGGCGAGGGCGAGGGCGTGCGGGCTGTAGTGGCGAGAGGGCATGGTGGCCGGCATTTACACCATTTCCAGTCGCACCTAGCCCAGCCTCACCGCGAATATTGAATAAAGTAAAGAGGAAGAAGAGGGAGCAAAGGAGAGAGAGAGAGAGAGAGAGAGAGAGAGAGAGAGAGAGAGAGAGAGAGAGAGAGAGAGAGAGAGAGAGAGAGAGAGAGAGAGAGAGAGAGAGAGAGAGAGAGAGAGAGAGAGAGAGAGAGAGAGAGACCGAGAGAGAGAGACCGAGAGAGAGAGACCGAGAGAGTACTTTACAGAGTCGAGTAGTCCTAGGAAGAATCGAGGTATAATGTACAGCGCTCTGAGACACAGAGCGAGCGGATGAGCAGAATGAGAAAAGTCTTCTCGTTTTCTCTGACATCTTCTCTCCCCTTCTTGTCTCTCTTTGTTCTGACCCTTTCGGCCCCGCATCACTCGCGGGAGATCGGCCGACCGGTGGGTGAGCCGACATGGCGACGGTCGCGCTGCTGACGGTGGTAGCCTGCGCCGCATACGTACCTGGCCGGCTTGTGAACGGAGGCATGCGCTCCGTGCAGACGTGCTCGATGCGTGCTGGCGTCGCGCTCGCGTGCGAGCGCCCCTCAGCGCCCTCGCCCTCCCTTGGACCAGAAGAGGTGGTTGAGCTGTGCTTGAGAGGATTGCAGCAGCCTGACCGCCGGAGTGGGCTTCATCTCAACTGGGACTTCGCCTCGGGCATGATGCGCACGATTCACAGGGGGGATTTCGAGAGATTTGTGACGTGGAGTGAGAACTCGCCGGTGTTTGGAACGATGTTGGGTTGTGATGGTTTCACCATGGAGATGGACACCTTGCAACTCCTCCCGGGCACACTAACACGGGGAGATATGGCGAAGCTCGTGGTCGACGTCATCCCGAGTAGTCCCATGTTGAAGCCGAGAAAATTCCTCTGGACCCTACAGCAGGAACGAAGGCCGCCCTTGACCGGGTGTTGGCTCGTCACCCAGGTCCTGGCCATAGACAAGGCGCTTGAGTTGACCATTTGACATTTGATGCACAACAGCCTCTATCACTGTGATGTCAGCAATGGTGCGTATAGCTTCGATGAATATCTCTCCTGTTAAAGACCCGAGGAATCATTGTCTGCCGCATTTAAGGCATCGTTTGATGCACGCATGATTTTCTGGGGGTCATGGCGAGGGAAAGTATCATCGGGGGTGCCGGAGGGTGATATGCATAAGCATTACGCACAATAGACGATAGAAGGGGGCGAGTTGGTAGCGGTGGGGCTTGTAGCAGACTTCTCCGAACGTATCTGTAATACGTCTGATTCTTCGCTGCCTGCACAAGCATGAATGCGCCCAGAGGAAGCACACCTTCGTCGCCCAAGTCCTTGCTGCAATCATAAAGGAGAATACAGGCGTTTTCCTCAATGCCATTGTCAATGCTCCATGAGGTACCACAGTACCTCCCAACGCACCGTGCACACACGCATGTGCCGCTGAACGCAAGCTTACCCATTGCCAGACGGCTAGCCTTCTTTTGGTAGTCCCCTACTCTTCGGGGACGTGGGGGCGTGCTTCGCTGCCCGACTTGCCAGGGGTCGATTACGATTGCCACTTGCCACTGCCAACGCTGTATTTTTACGGGAGAGCCCTAGCTTGTGCGAATGTGGAAGTGGGCTTTCACTACAGTGACGCCCGTTCTCGCCGTGACAGGGATTTAGATTCTTCTCTCCGGCTTTCGCTCTCCCTACCCATCCAACCCTTGGCTATAATAATCTAACTGAGCATTAGTACCACTACTCTCACTAGCCCGGTACTAACACGACAGCCCTCAGCGCACCTGCCCGTACACCTTGGCGCGTGTTGTTGTCACAGATACATACACCTATGCACCCCTCCACATCTCCCCCCTCGCAGGCCCCCGGCTCCCATTCTAACTCCCCACAAGTTAAAATGAGGGAAAACCCATTGAGGCGGACCGAACGACGCCGGCCGACTCTCCAGGAAAAAGCACCGGGGGGGGGGGGGGGAGGAACCTCTCGTCAAAAAAGGAGAACGGCCCTTACCAGCTCACGCCGCGAGCAGTTCTCGAGAAATAAGCAACTGCGCCTCGAGTATACCTG
The DNA here is from genome assembly GCA_018136815.1 of Isochrysis galbana. NCBI lineage: Eukaryota > Haptophyta > Isochrysidales > Isochrysidaceae > Isochrysis > Isochrysis galbana. The sequence continues at coordinate 7,906,115 of CM030931.1, forward strand.
CCACAAGGGTATCCGAGACGTCTTGAGCCGCTCCCTTCCCATCTCCCTCCTATCGCCAGTCGCCCCCCTTCGCCCGTTTGCTAACGCAAACGGGGCTCGTTTCTCACCACACTCCATCGGGGGGGTGCAAATCCCCCCCTCTCCCTCGTTCCATTCTCTTCCGCCCCGGTCCCTGCGGCGCGTCGCCATGCGGCGCGCCATGGCCTGCTCTCAGAGGTCCTTTAGGGGCGCCCAGAGGGCCAGCAGGGGCAGCTCAGGGGGCAGTGGAGGCTGGGGCTCAGCCCCTCGCCCCCCCTGCCTCTCCCTCGCTCGCCTCGCTGGCCTTGGGTGCCGCCCTGAGGCCCCTGTCTGCCTGGCGACCAGGGATGGGGGGGGGAGTCAGTACGAGAGCTGGCCCATGCGGGCCTGGGAGTGCGGCTCGCGACCCGCGCCCACTAGGGGTCTGGGCTGAATTGATGAGTGCCCTGCCCCTGCCAGAGGGCAGGGGCTGGGGTTGAATGTACGGGCCCACCCCGGGGGGTGTCCGCGATGGAGAGAGGGGGGCGCGAGGCCCCCATTGATCCCCGCTTATAAAAGTAGGTTGATCCAACTCTTGGCTAGGTTGTGCATAAATAAGGTCGCGTTCCGTCGAATATGCATATTGAATATGAATATGAGAAGGTGAAGGTGCAACTCGAGGTTCCCTTTTTTGTCACAGCCTCTCGTCTATTTTGGTTAAATTATAAAATAATAATTAATGTTATATCCTAGCCAACCCCACTAGCTAATTGGACACAACTTTTCCGTCCCGGAATCCCGCCATGCCTGACGAGCCAGGTGTCCGAGTGCTACCGGGGGGAGGGGGCACTGCCCCCTCCCCTCGATATTTGTCCTCCCCCCAGTGCACGCACCGACCCCGCGCACCCCAGCACGTCCTCTCCTCGAGTCCACGCTGGGGGAAAACCCCTTTCGGGTAAAAGCAACGCAGGGGGGGGGGGGGGGCACTCGTGAATAAATAGGGGCCCAGGAGCGCTAATCTCTCCTCGCCGAAGCGAGTGGCCGCGGCGAGCCGCGGCCCTTCCCTCCAGGCTCTGGCGCCCCCGTCTTCTCTTACCCAAACGGGGCGAGAAGACACGTTTCTGCCGGAGGGGAGAGCTGCCGCTCCCCCCTCCCCTCCCTCTTCCCTTTTCCTTTTCCTCCTATGGAGAGTGGGCTTCAGTGGGGTGTGAGCTGTGGCTGTGTGTGTGCTGAGGTGGGACTGTAACATGTTGTTCCATACAGAGGGGATGCGGGGCGCGGGGCGCGGCGTCGCGACGCGTGACGCGGGGCGGCGCGAGGAGCGGTGTCGCAGGCCGATGGACTGGCCTCAGGAGGTCGCTCCTCGGGGCGGGACGACATGGAGGGCAAGGGGTCAGACGGGACACGGAGCGCGCGCAGACCAGAGACTGCACAAAGGACGCGGGGAGAAGACCCGGGAACGGGAGGACGCGTAAGGAAACGAGGGCGGAAACAAACGTAACCGAGGCGGGAGGCGGGAGGGGGAAATGAACGGGGGAGGAGAACGCGGAAGGAAGGAAAGGGGGGGGGGGCGGTCTCCGAGGGGAACGTGAGGGACAGGGGGGAATAGGAAACAAGGAAGGGGCCGCGGAGACATGAAGGGAAGGGAAGGAAGGGATGCGGGATCCGCGGGAATGAACACTGGGGGGTATCGAGAGGGAGAGGGGAGCCGACGAATCGGGTGGGCCGGCGAGAGGAGGCAACCTAAAGATAGAACGGGCATCGAGAAGGGAGAGGGAGCCGGCGGAGCAGGGCGGGTCGGCGAAGGTGGGCCCGCGACCTAAAATTAGGACGAGGCGGGCATGTTGTTCCCCCCCCCACCCGCAACACCTCCTCTCTTCCCTGCGGCGGGGGCCCATGGCGCGCGCCTGCGGCCCCTCTTCAGGTCCCCAGGAGGCCGGCAGGGGCCTGGGAGCGCAGCTCAGGGGTGAGCGTGTGTTTTCGTTGCTAGCCCTCATGTTTCCATCTGTGAGGGACAGGTCCCTTGGGGACCAAGTGTGTGCGTCTTTGATGTTGCGCTTCAATCGCAACAAGCGCAAGCAAGAGCAAGAAGGTGCGTGATGCTTGAATGAAGGGGTTCATGTGCTAGCTACTTACTTGCATTCTCCCTCCCTCTCTCCCTCCCCCCTCCCCCCCCCTCTCTACTTTCTCTCCTCCCTCACTTTCACTTAACATTCGCATGTGTCTCACGCCTACGCCTATTGCTATTGCCTACGCATATAAGATATGTTTTGCATATTTTTTGCATATTTGGGTGACGAACTGCATATATTCTGCATATTTTCTCTGCATATTTGGGTAGTAAAAACTGCATAATATTTCTACCTGAGCCTACCCACAGCATGGAAAAGCCTTCAATCACCATCAACCTACACATGGAAAAGCGTTCAATCGCCATTACCTCCCGGAAGCATATCCCCATCGATGCTCGCGTCAAAGTGGATGTAAGAGTGTGTGTGTGGGGGGGTGGATGGCTATTGAAGCGCCTTTGCATGGGTGATTAGACGCTTCTTTCTCGCCACCTCATTTTTTCTTCCACTGTAATCACACCGACGTTACATACAAAAACGCTATACGGGCGGCCCCTCACGTCCAACTTTCGCGAAAGTTACTCATGCCCGCTCGGGTTAAGGAATGCAACCATAAACGTCCGGGCGTTGTCTGAGGAAGTTGCATCTTCTCGGAATGAATTAATTTTTTTCACGCGGCGGGAGGCTTGCGATGAGGACGGGCACGCACACAAGACCCAGACAGAAAATGTGTCACTGGAGGGGGGGGGGGGGGGGCGTAATCCTTGGGCACCCAGGGGAACAGGAAAATCGCCGTGATCGGGCTAAAAATAATGAGCCCTAGCTTGTGTGCGAATTACGAATTGGCAGCGAATTACGAATTGGCAATTATTTGACAATTTGGCCCCCGGAGGATAAGATCATTCGTGCATACGAGTACTCCACTCCGTGTACAAACTCTACTGAAGAGTACAAATATTTACCGTAGTAGCGAGCGAGATAGGGAGGTCTCCCCGTCGTCGGGAGTGAGGCTCAGCGCGGCAGCGCGCGAGAGGGGACAGATGGTCTCACGGATGATGGCGGCGGCGCTGCTGCTCACGTGCGCTCCGCCGGGCGCGCTCGCACTCTTGAGAGCGGCTATGTCGCCGGCAGCGACGCACCGTACGTCTTGCGTGCTCGGGGCATTCCGGCTTGGCGCTTGCAAGATGGATGCTAGCAAAGACAAGGAGAGTGAGGACCGCAAGGCTGCCATCCTATCGAAATTTGCCAGCGCCGAGGGGCTCAAGGAATCGTCGTCGGGGACACAGGAGAAAGGAGGGAGTGTTAGCGATGACTGGATCAAGAACGAACTTGATCTCCTCACAAAGGGAGAAGGCGAGATCGCTGAGTTTGTCAAGGAATTTGTGAGTGCTTTGCTGCTGCGATTTGGCCTGTCGCACGGAGGAAGGGCGGCCGCGGGCATCTGCTCTCAGACTGTCCGCAAAGGAGCCCATCTGCCGCACACGTAAGCATAAATTGACTCCCGGCCTGCTCCTCGGAACTTTCGCTTGACTTGAGCAGATCCCCACCTTTGCCTTCTTCCTTGCCATCCGGTTGTTGATTGTCGAGCCACGCTACATTCCATCACTCTCCATGTTCCCCACCCTCGACATCAACGACCAGCTTGCGGTGGAGAAGATTTCCAAGTATCAGCACCCCCCGCGCCGAGGCGAGATCGTTGTGTTTGATCCGCCGGAGCTCTTTTGGAAGGTGAGTCGATATTCCCGAATCAATTCATCTAGCTTAAGGCGTAGATGTGTTCTGCTAATGTGACACATTCAATTGCAGTATGACGCAGTCAACTCTGTCATCGGCTAAATGAATGCGTCCTTGCCTCACTTTACTTTGCATTGTACGTCTCAGCTTTCTGACCGGAAGCCAGACGGCGAGGCGCTGATAAAGCGCGTTGTTGCTGTCGCGGGAGACGTGGTCGAGGTAAAGGATGGCTCGCTTTACATTAACGGTCAACGTAGGGATGAGCCGTTCATCAATGAAAAGGCCAGATACGAATTGACGCCTCAGCGTGTGCCGGAAGGCACCGTCTTTGTGCTCGGTGACAACCGCAACTACTCTTTCGACTCGCACTACTGGGGCTTCTTGCCGGTGCGCGTATCAACGAAACACATGTGTTTCATCTAGAGGCAACCCTACTAGCATCACCTACAATTGCCAGTAGGACTTACACTCTATCAATTCTTCTGGATCGTGTTGTAGGTGAAAAACATCATCGGGCATGCGGTGTTCTCATACTGGCCGCCGGGCCGGATGGGGGGACTTGATGGGGTGGCAGACGCTCTCGAAAAAGAGGCGATTGTGTCTCCCTTTCCTGCCTATTGAGACCCGAGGTCTGTTTTCGACGCTCCCCCGATGCTCCATGCTTCGAGTAACGTGAATCTGGGCTTCATCATGGAGTGAGTCTATCATCCACATGCGTTGGTGAGTCTTTGACCGCCAACGATGGTCATCCGGCGCAACAACGATGCAATGTTGTAGCGTCGCGTGTCAGTCGCTTTTGCACATGTATGCCGTTGCTGGCGCGGTGGCGCGCTAAGTCTCATCTACGATTCAATTGCCTGTGAATTGCCCCATTCTCCTCGCTATGCGTCATCGTGCTAGCCTTCGGAAGCGGTGGATTGCGCGCAATGTGCACCGTATACGTGTACTAAAGCTATTGATTGAGGGTGCAGAGCAGTGTTGTGTCAATTTCGATTGGTACCGTGTGGCACAATCTGCTGGTTGCGATCGTCAAATTGTGGGGGCGGGTAAACCTTTCTGCCAAAGTAGGGGGTGGGGGCAAAAAGAGGGGAACCTCAAGTTGCACCTCCTTCTCCTTGATTCCACTGCTTCTGAACTATCGTCATAACGATAGGATCATGGAGCGCGCCACGCTCCCCTCGCTCTCTCATGCCCGCCCACCCCGCCGCGCCAGCCAACCAAGTGATGGCCGACGCCTCGCACCCGCAGCACCCTCCTCCTGGGACCACGCTCATCCAGGTAGTCGCGAACCGCCCCTCGCCGCACGCACAGAGCCACGCACAACCCAACAGCAGCACCTAGACTCCACGACTCCACAACACACAACACCCGCACACCATCACGACCACAACCATTACAAGCGAAGGAACACGAACAAGTGGAGCCTCAGGGCCCACTCTCCCATAGAGAAAGCCTCCTGGGTGGGCCCCTACAAAGCCATGGCACTGACCCCGTGCGTCAGCACGGGGCACAGGCCCGGCCGGTCGACAAGACCACCATCAAAACACCTGAGGAGCCATATTAGGTTGGAAGGCGGGCTTATGCGAATGCGAGCGGCTCCGAAAAGGCGACATATAGGACGAGGCGAGGGGTGAGGGCGAGCGTGGGGAGGGCTGAGGCAGTGGGAATGAGCTGGGAGGCTGATTGATTCTAGGTATGGATTGGACGACTGGAACTGGAACGAGAGCGAGCGCCCTCAACCTCAACATTTCCTTGTCCTAAAATAATAAAAAAATTTGAATGAACAATGTGTGCCCCTTCGTATTCCTATTTATGTGATCGATCGACGGGCGAGCGAGGCGGCGCCGACGGCGAGAGATGCGCCGCCTCGCCGTGTCGTTCGTGGGCGCCGCCGCGCTCTCCTGCTCGACGGGCTTCGGGCTCGCGGCGCAGCCGAGGGCACCACCGGGCCCGTCGCTCGTCCAGCTTGCCTCGACGACACGCAGCGCCAACCGTGCTACCGCTGTTCTTGTGCATGGGCTCGACTCCTCTAAAGAGACCTGGTCGGCCGTGCTCAGTGACCTCGCGGACTGTGGCTACCCAGCCATCGCGCTCGACTTGCGCGGCCACGGCGAAAGTCCGCTGGGAAATCCCGCAGACTTCAACGCCATGACGCTGGCCGCAGATGTCCTTGATGCAGTGCGAGCGGCCGGCATCAACAAATATGTGCTTGTGGGCCACTCAATGGGCGGAAGGATTGCAATGCGTGTTGCGGCTCTCGAAGCGGCCTCGTGGCAGGAACGCTGTGAGAAAGACGTTATTAGAGATTCTCTTCTACGTGCCGTAGTTATTGAAGACATGGACGTTTCCCCTCGCTCATGGGATCCGGCTCTCAGCAACGAAGAAGGCGAGCGTCTGGCACGTTGGGATGATGGACATGGCAGCAAGGGCAGAAGATTTGCTTCATGGGAAGGTATGCTACACGGGGTAGGCAAACTATTTGTGCGCTGCTGTCTTGCACCTTTCGACTGCAAGCAGAAAGTCCGTATACGTTCCGCCCGGGAGGTATTGCTCCTTGAGATGCTGCGTCTCTGACCTTATGTATTCAATGTCCTGGCATGTATTGAATTCTTGGAAGATTGTCGCGCCGCGCTGCTCCCGTGGTACAATGATGAGGCTCGTGTTGACTCGTGGCGGGGCAAACGCGTACGCCCCATACCGGCACGGAGACCTGCTGTCAATGATCACGCTTCAAGTAACAATGATGAAACTGCCAGCTGCGCCACCGAGTGGTGGAGTGACATCAACCCGATGGCACGTAGGTTGGCATGGCAGCATGTTTTGAGTACATCCGACGGCGCAGAGGCTTGGGATTCTCTGGCTTCGTTCGCGTCATCATCTCCATCTGGATCTTTGCCATTTGAGGTTGCACTCTGGTATGCTGATAAATCGGGCACGGTGGTGAGTGAACTCATTTGCCCTATAGAGGGGAACAATAGTATGGGAAGAGGAAGCTTGCAACCGACTGTTATTTGGGCCACGCCCACATCTAGCCTTGCTTCTGTGCGGCTGCTTGAAGCAGTTTGGGCATGTATAGACATCTTCACACGTAGTGTTGTCAGGCTATCGTGTGCCTAATCTAGGGAAGGTATTCTCACAGCGCAAATGCATGCTCCCTCATTGGCGCACCGTTTCTCTCAAGCCCAAACTCCCATTCTCCCATTTCAACCTGTGGGAAATGCAGGTGAAGGATGGGGCCGACGACATAGGCGGTATCACTGACATGAAAATGCGATATCCACAAGCGCGCGTTCGGATGTTTAAAGGCTCCTCGCACTCTGTTCACAATACCAAGAGCGAAGATTTTGTTGAGGCGTTGAAGGCGCTCGTTGACGAAGTATCTTGATGTGTGCCGCTATCCCATTTGCAAACACGTTTTGGGAAGACTCATTGCAGCAAGTGAAAGGGTGGCGAAAAAGGTGAAACTGTCACCAGTATAAAATGCGCTGCTTACAACTAACACACAAAACAAAAGCATATACTATAAAGTATAAATTGGAAATTGGGTATTTGGATTTGCGGCATCTGGATTATCTGCCTTATTCTTATTTCGAAAGTGTGCATGTATATCGTATATCTTGTGACTTTATTTATTGTTAACGCGTTTGTTTTCGTGGTTCAACAGGATACATAAGCTTACATTAACATTAATTATGATTTATATGCCTTCCCTCATCTATCTCTACGTGCTACTTGCTACTTGTAAAACTATTGTTATAGTTTGACCGCTATGGCTATGGCTATGGCTATCTATGGCTATGGAGCGTATGCCGCGACCACTCCCGAGCTCCCGAGCCCTAGGCGACCCTCGCCACTCGCCACTACGCCCCACCTGGGACGCCCCACGCCGCCTCAGGCGGCTCGTCAGAGAGCCCTCTCGCAGCCCATCCAGTCCATCCAAACCACGCCCGCGCGAGCGCGCGGGGTGGCGAGCACTGGCACCAAACAGTTTGCGCTCGTTAGTCGCTACTCGCCAGCGGGCGGGAGTGGGGGCAACGAGGGAGGTGGGGGGGAGGAAATCGGAGAGGGAGTGCTTCCCCAGATCAGTATTCACGATTTGAAACCTTGAGAAATTCGCAATTCTTGCGGGTTTCCTCAAACTCATGTTGAGGGGTATCCTTCATTGTTTGCGTCAAGACGTGCGTTCTCACCCTCCACTGACACACTGACACTGCCTGATGAGACGAAAAAAGAAGCGATGAGCGAGGAAGTTCACGTGCGCTGTGAATACGGCGGGTGTGTGCTTGCACCTCCAGCGCGTCTTCAATGCCCAGCTCGGCCGGCCTCTTCGCGCACGTGGCGCGAGCGGCGTCGACAGTGAGCGTGTTCAAGACGGCGTCGTCGAGCGCAGTCGCACCGGGCAACACCCCCGGCTCGCGCATCCAAGACGAATCGCCTCACTCGGTCGCAGCCAGAGCGATGGAGGCCGTTCAGTCTGCTCTGAGAAACGAGTCATGCTCTGATGGCGTGGTCGGCCATCGTAGCGAGACATTCGCGAGGATCCGGTTGCACTTTGGGCGCAGCGACAACCACTATCGTAGATCTCTTGCGCAGAGCCAGCACCGACTGATCAATGCAGACCAAGCTGCAGGGAAGAGTTCAGCCTTTTTTATCTTCACACCGGATGGTCGGTACTGCGTGAAGGCCATCGACCCTTCGGAGGCCAGAACGCTCCTCTGGATGCTGGATGACTACGAGGCATACGTGGCCTCTCATCCCCTTACGCTACTGCCACGGCTCTACGATCTTTTTGAGGTCCGGCTGCAGGAACAAGGGTTGGTGGTATGGCTCCTCGTCATGGGCAATGCTCTCGGCGGAAGGAATGAGTGCAGCCTGAGGTTCGACCTGAAGGGCTCTACCCATGGGCGCGTCGCCTCTGCCAAGGAGCGTTCAAAGGGACCTGGTGCCGTTCTTAAGGACCTCGATTTTGTCAACTTTGGGTGTGCACTCCGTGGCGCCGATGCTGAGGCAGATGCCTTCTTGGGCGCTTGTTTGGAGGCCATCAAGTGGGATGTGGCCTTTCTGAGCGACCACGAGCTTCTAGACTATTCTTTACTCATCGGCATCGCACGCGTGCCCAATGGAACGCCACGGGCAGCTTTGTCTCACGTTCGCAGGGTCAAGCTGGCTCCCGATTCTCTCGGTATGTGTCTCGCATGGGTACTACGGAGTGATGGCGAGGAGCTGAATGATTGCCCATTGGAGCCAACACAAAAGAGTGGAGGACCCAATTGTGCATCGCAAAGAGACGAGCATCTGGTGGCCTATTTGAGCATAATTGATATCTTTATGAGGTATGCCTGTGCGCAGTCACGTCTTTGATTCCAAGTTGCGATCGCGGAGGAGCGGAGGAGAGTGCGTCTGCGCTCTTGCTCCATCACGAAAGACAACGTACACCAATTATAGTCCTCTTGCCTTGCCTGTACTCTGTCACCGATAGGTATACTCCCCTGAAGCGACTGGAGAACTTCATATTGGATCCGATCGTGTCCGGAGACATTTCGTGCAAACCGCCCCCGGTGTATGCCCAGCGCTTTGTACAATTTACCAACGCAGCGTTGGGTGGGGATAATGCTACACTGCGTGCAAACACGGAGCATCGTCTCGCAGCTTCTCGCCGGCCGCTCGGCATACTCCTTCAGGGAGAATACGGGCGCAAAGACATTCCACGCAGTCTATGGAGACGAGTGGGATCCGTGCTTGGAATCATTGCAATATTTGCGCTATGCGCCCGCCGGCTTCAACTGCACAATCTTGTGTTACTCAAGCACTTCTGACGCATGTGACACGGGGAGCTATAACTGAGGTAAGAACGCAATTCGCGCGGCCCTGCATTCTACTCTGCTGCCACGCCCTTTCCCTCTACCGCTCTCTTCATCCTGCTTTGCGGCTTCTCCCCTCGTGCTAGGGGCCTCGGGTGTGGGAGGGAGGGAGAGAACCGTAGTGGATTTGCTCCCGCCCCTAGCGCCTAGCAATCTATGCTCCCCGACCTTCTTTCCACCTCTGCCGCTAGGCGGCCAGGCTGTCTTGCTTCCGCCGGTTGTGCCTTGATCTTCCTGTGGGCTGTGTGTGGTGTTCTCGCCTAGTTTAGCCTCGAGTTTGTGTATTATCGCTGATGTGTGAGACGTTCGCGAGGTGCACCCATTGCAATTGCAATTAGTAGTAGGATTAATAAAATCAATTTATTGTTTCCTCTTTCTATTTCTTTTCCGCTTTCATCTGCCCGGTGGATATTCGTGCGCTGAGCTGCCCAAGGCAGCTTTGATTTTCAGTATCTCCCTTGGGACTGAGACTTCAACTTAGTTCATTCTCACAATGTCAAAAAAGGTAAAAGGTCACCCATAGATCAAATTCGAAATTCGCCCCCCCCCCCCCCACTGGCGGCTATCTCCCCGGCTCCCGGAGAGACGCTAGGGCGTCGGCCTACTGGCCGCAGTCGTGGGTGCGTGCTGGATGTGAACGGTCGCCATGCCCTCCCCCATGTGCAAGCGGTGCGGCAAGCGGTACGACGTCGACGGGGTTGACGCGCCTAACTAAAGAGGTTCGCCCCGACCCCGACCTCATCCATACGGACGACCTCGACGGGTTCTTCACGTGCGGTTGCTGCGGCGTGATGCGGATGCGGACGATCCTAGGCCGGTCACTCACGCTTTTTAACAACTAATTTTCACTAATCTTATGATTGGTCGCCATGGAGGGGGGCCTCGCGCCCCCCCCACTCTCTCGAGGTGTCGTTCCGTCAATAGTGGGACATCAGTCGAATTGAGCGATCAAATGTCCACAGTTGTATTGTAGTTGTTTAACATCCCTCCCATTAGGCCCCCTTGCCTGCGAGACCAAAATAGGATCCTGGCGTGGGGGGCTGTTTGAGTGTGGAGGGAGGGGCGCTCCAGCTAGCGCAGGTAGAAACCTAGTGAAGAGCTGGGTGGCATAAGGGGGAAGGGTGCTTGCGCTTGCCGCGGCAGGGAGTCCTGTCTTGAGTTAGCGCTAGTTCCGTTCCTTTGCCGCGCCGCGACCCATAAAAATTTGTTAAAAATTAAATATTGTAGTTGTTTAACATTACATCTTGTTAAAATTATAAGAGAGAGACGCCGTCAAAGCTTCTTCGCTAATCACATCGGTGCACGCCGTGCATGGGCACGGCGCGATGTGCATCGGTCCCCCGCGGATACGCCGTGCGTGCGCATGTCAACCCGTTCCCTCTGTGTACCCCTGCGGCCCACAACTACGTAAACTGGCCATATAAGAGATGTTTCATTGCAGCACCTATGATGACTTGCAATCACAATGTGCACGCCGTGCGTGGGCACGGCGCGATGTGCATCGGTCCCCCCGCGGATACGCCGTGCGTGCGCATGTCAACCCGTTCCATCTGTGTAGCCCCTGCGGCCCACAACTACGTAAACTGGCCATATAAGAGCACCTGTGATGACTTGCAATCACATGTGCACGCCGTGCGTGGGCAGGAGAGTCACTGCGTGTTGAGAGGAAAGCGCGGGGGGGGGGGGGGGGGGGAGCGTGATTAGCTTTGTTTTGTACCACTGTTGTTAATAACTAAAAAGAAAACAGATATGTTGAAAAACCACCTGGTCCTCTTTTGACGGAACGCGACTTCGACTCCCCTCATGGGGGGCGAGAACCATCCACCCCCCTACTACGCTGCCTCTTAGCATGTAGGGGGGACTCACCCAGACTGCCCAGACTCTCCCTGAGAGTCGGGCACAGATCGCACGCCCTGGCCCGCGCTGGCCAGCTTGTCGCTCTGACCAACCCCTCCTCCCCCTGGGCCCCCCTGATCAGGACCCCCCAGCCAGCTCCAGCTCCAGTCGACCGGCAGGGGCTCGAGAGCCAGCGAGGGAGAGGCAGGAGGGGCCAGGGCCATGCCCCAGCCTCACCTGCCCCCTGAGCTGTGCTCCCAGGCCCCTGCAGGCCTCATAGGGACCTGAAGAGGGGCCGCAGGCGCGCGCCATGGCCAGAGCCGCAGGGAAGAGAGGAGGAAGAGGGAAGAGGGAGGCGAGGGGGGAGTGGCAGCTCTCCCCTCCGGCGTTTACGTGTCTTCTCGCCCCGTTTGGGTAAGAGAAGACGGGGGCACTAGAACCAAGAGGGAAGGGCCGCGGCTCGCCGCGGCCACTCGCCCCGGCGAGAGAGATTAGCGCTTCTGGGCTCCCATTCACGAGTGCCCCCCCCCCCCCCCTGCGTTGTTTTTACCCGAAAGGGGTTTCCCCCCAGCGTGGACTCGAGGAGAGGACGTGCTGGGGTGCGCGGGGTCGGTACGTGCACTGGGGGGAGGACAAATATCGAGGGGAGGGGGCAGTGCCCCCTCCCCCCGGTAGCACTCGGACACCTGGCTCGTCAGGCATGGCGGGATTCCGGGACGGAAAAGTTGTGTCCAATTAGCTAGAGTGGGGTTGGCTAGGATATAACATTAATTATTTTGTTTGTTTTAACAACTATTTTCCATCCCTCCTGGGTGTCCAAGGATTCCCCAGGGACCCCCCTTACCTGCCCCCCCCCCCCCCCTCCCGCGAACCCCCTCTACCCCACGAAAATCCGTGGCGTCGGTGAGTGACTCCCCCGCCTTGTCCGGCCCATGGAGGTCTATTTTGGGAGAATGGGAGGATTGCGCGCGTGAGGGAATCAAAGCAGTGAATGTCGGGCGAATCCCCATAAGAAACGCGGAGATTCCGCATTCCGCGTCGGCCGATCGCCGGCTGTCGTCTTTAGTTTTTGCGATACTTACGTACACGTTCAAGTCCATAAAAACATAGTGAAAATATATTGCTGTGCGTATAGAACCAGGATCTTTGGTCCGGGTCAGCTGCCGATGCCCATGGTTTCGTGTTTCGCTGCGAGAGGCGCGCATGAAGGCCATCGGTAAAATAATACTAGAGGGGGGCCTGAAATATATTTCCGCACGGCTGTCAGAGGTCAGAGGCCTGAAATCGGGTATTTTTCGAAAATTTTGCCGGAAGACCCCCGGTTTTTTTTGCTGATTTCCCATGCCAGAACCTATAGGGAGCTTATTTAGGCCTTCGTTTGCCCATTAGAGATGGTGCCCTCCGCACCCCCCTAGTGAGTGACCGGGCTAACGATCCCCGCAGAGGATTCCGACTACCCGAACATGTCCAACCTGGAGGGGTGAAGCTGCCAAGAGAACAACTTACAAAAACCGAGCGGAAGCACCTGTTTAGGTGCTCCGGCAGTAAGGAGTTACAATAACGTGAGGAGTAAGGGCGGCGAGCAGCAGACGGAGCCGTTCAATACATGTATCAAGTGACCCAATTTTCTTTTTGTTGTGAGAGTGAGGATTCCGCTTACGGTTTTCCCGCGCTCGCGGCACTCACTGCGCTGCTGCTGCCGCCGCGGCGCGAGCGTGCAGGCTCTCCACAGCCCCCCACGATGCCGCCGCGCAAGCGTAGCCGGGCCGCTCCGCCGCCAGCTTCGTCTCGGTACGTCGAGTGCCCCGTCTGCTCGGCAAGCGTGCCCGCAGCCATCATCAACGCCCACCTCGACGCGCACGGGCTGGGCAGAGCAGCCCTCGCCAGCTCACCCACTTCGCCTGCAAACGGCTCCACACCCTCGCTCACCGTTTTCCTCCGACACAAGTCGAAAGGGGACGAAAAGGAGGCAGCTACGCCAGTACCCGAGGAGGCAAGCTCAGAGGAGATCGAGGCCGCGAGCGCTTCTGCGCCCTCAGCCGCTCGAATTGTGACTCCGATGTTGGCACCTCGGCCACCTCGGCCAACATCAGCACTGCAGCCCTACTGCTCCCAGTCTTCCGTTGTATCATCACGGTCGAGCAGTGGCACCTCTGCAGCAGCACGGATTGGTACAGCTCTCTCTGAGTCGCCTCTAGCACGTGCATTCGGTGTGACCACTGCAAATTCGCCTCCTTCCACTGCACGGCCGTCGAGGGTTACAGCGTTTTCGTCGTATATGCCTCGCTTTTCCGGGCGAGCAGAGGATGGCGGCTCATATCCTGGTGGCGGATGCCTGCCATCAGGCGGTGTCGCCACGTGCGATCCCCGCCGCATGAATGTGTGGCACCCTCGCATGCGTCTTGCATCCTCGTCAGGCCCGTCCTATAATCGTCTCCTCGAGCGCGCAGATGCCTTGAGTGCGTCAGTCTCCCTTGCCTTGAAGGAACAGCGAGCGGCACTGGACCCCGACGAGCTCCATTTCGGTGGCGCCTTTCTTGACCTGTCCCCACTTGGCAGAGCCCTGTGTGCCGCGGCGCTCGAAGAGCCAGGGGAGTGGATGCGACTACACGCTCTCCCTTGTGCCAAGATGCTTCGGGAGAGACGGCATAATAACCTAGGGATGCAGTCAACGTCGCCTCCGTACGTCGGTTGCGATTTATCCTCAAGTTTTGGAGGGACTGGTGCGAGCGCATCTTCTGCGGCAGATGAGCAGCGGGTGGACGTTTGCGCGAGCCTGGGGCGAGAGCTAAGCCAAGCTACGCCAACCTCTGACGATACGGGCACATTGCGCCCGGAAGGGTGCATTGATGGCAAAGATGGGGTCGATGAAGAGGGTGTCCTTGCGCAGGGCGTTGAGGATAGCCCAGACTCAGGCTCGATCGAGCAGTGGCTCTCTGCAGCGTTAGGGGCCGGGGCGTTGCGTGTGCTCGAGGTGCTGGATGGCAGCATTATGGGGAATAGCGGTAGCATGAACACATCCAACACTGGCACCACGGCTCACATTGTGCGACCACAAGGTGCGAGGCAGGTGGACAATTCTAGTACTGGGGAGCAGGCTGCATCTCCGACTGTCTTAGGGGCCCGAGCAAAGCGCATGATGGGAGACGCAGATGACCCTCCCCCCCGAAGCTCGACGCCACGTAAGCGCGCACAAATCGAAGGTTTGCTCGCTCCGCTATCGCGCTTGACCATGCGTCAATTACGTGATCTTCACTCTCGCTACGGGATCTCGGTCACACCCAAGCCGCAAAAGGGGGCCAATGCCTCCCATGCGGAAGAATTGGCGCTCAATCTTTTGCGATTAGTATCGCGACGCCTGTCGGTAGACCTTGTACCATTGCTGAGTGCCATTGGCCCCTGCGTGCGCCTTGCGCCGCCAGCGGTCGCATCATTGCGGCGGCTCATCATGGCCGGGTTGGCGGGAGCAGGATACGCTCCTCAGCCTGCATTGAGCATTCTACGAGCATACGTGCCCTTTCATGCGGCTGGATTGCATCCAAGGAGAAACCATGGCTTGTCGGCAGATGATGTTGCCGATCATACGACGACCAAGATGTACGATGCGAGAGCATCTTGCCCGGCGCTCAGATCCGCTCTCGAGCGTGCCGAGGCCTGTGTGGCTCTCGCAGACGCCGCAGACGGATTGCTCGGTTCCACGGCGGGAAGACAGCACATGGGAAACATGCTGTTTCAGCCGACTGCACATGTAGTGCGGCGCTCTCAGTCGATGGGGCAGACTACGGCGACGCAATACCGTGGAAATTCATTTGCGTCCGAGGTACCATCGCTATTGAGAGACCTCCGGTGCTTGATGCGAGAACTAGGCGACGCTGAAGAGGATACCCGTCCAGGGATGGGTACGTTGCGCCGCATTGCAAGCGTCTCACTCTGGCATGTTGTGGGCGTGTGCGTTTCACACTTGAGGCGGGAGCAGCGGCGGACGGAGGCCACTTGCCTCTTGGCGGAGGCCGTGCTAGCAAGAGGGCTGCCGCACACGGGGCGTGCTGCTGCGTGGCTCACGCTTGCCCAACAACTTCAGGCGGATGGAAAGAAATTGCTCGCGCTGGAGCTATGCGAGACTGCGCACGCTACCGGCGGGAAGTTAACTCC
This sequence comes from Isochrysis galbana, assembly GCA_018136815.1. Taxonomy (NCBI): domain Eukaryota; phylum Haptophyta; order Isochrysidales; family Isochrysidaceae; genus Isochrysis; species Isochrysis galbana. Next base: position 7,921,764 of record CM030931.1, read on the forward strand.
CAGCGCGCTTGCAGCTGCTCTCCAACCGCTTATCCCTACGGAATCCCACATTTTATGTGGCTCTGAACGTTTGAAGAAAGCTGGTGGAGTAGCATTCGCTGCGCAAGGTGGCAATCATTATATTCAGCATGAGTGTGGCATGTCGTGTGAAGCCCCAAGGCCGTCCAAGGCCGAGAGCATGTCGGAAGATATGGAAAGCGAGGCGGGCATAGAGGGCTTCATCAAAATGGATGCCCCTTCGATCGATGCCATCGAACTCAGCCCTTCCCAAATGTTGTCGGCCCGTAAACTTCTACTCAAATTGGCGGTGCCGCCTCGTCGATGGAAGAAGCCGCGCGTTGCGGAGCTGCCGAGTGCTCCGGAGGTAAGCTAATGCCGCCAAAGTCGCGCAAATGCTCATGGGACATATGTTGGCGGGTGTCAACTTGGACTGACGCCCCCACCGACTCCTAGAAAGTTTGCAGGTCGACGTGCTAAGAGCTCCTTCCCTGTGATTGTGTTGAATACTCTTAGGTGGTGGTGTCGGCCCGCTTCCTTCCAGCGGAGCCCAATAGCAAGGGCAACTCGATGCGCCGCGGGCGTTGGCAGCTCCCAAATGATGGCCCTTCACGTACGGCTGGGAATGCGCAAAGGGCCAACGCTGGCTGTGATACTGAATGGCACGTCGGCCAATCTCCACGCCACGGAGGCCCGTATAGCGTGGACACTTGCACGTATTCTCATTTTGGTGTGACGGATTACGGCGAGGCCGCCTGGTCTCGGGCGCAAGTCGATGGCACGGGATCGGTTGAGCAAGTAGCTTTATGGCACTATATGCAGAGGGGGTGGCGGGTGGGTTTGCATCTGGAGAATTCGCTCCCGCTGACAATCTTCGCCTTAATATTGTGGGACGCCCTTTTTGAAGCCTTGCCTGGCGTGATGGACTCAGCAGCTCAAGATGCGCCCGCTGATTTGTGGGACTCGCGCTTTTTTTATCGCCGTCGCCGCTCCAAGATTGACGAGTCCCTGCGTCGCGTGCGGGCTGGAGAAGCGCGACAAATGTTGATCGCTTCCCATGCCGCACATTATGGGACGCCGGCAGTGGGGGTTACTTGGGGCAGGTTCGACCTGAGGATGCTAAGTGACGTGGCCGAGGCGCTCGGTGGGAACGCCGTGGCCGCCCTATGCGCTGCTCTTGCGAGCGACTATGCAAGTTGGTCACACGGCTTCCCCGATTTGCTCGTATTCAATCCTGCCGCACGCGATTCCGAGGAACTAGACAATCCCACGACCATTGAGGGAACTCATCCGGCACTGCCCTCGGTCGACTTAACCACCGAGGAGGTGGCTGAGAGCGGCGTGAAGCTAATTGAGGTGAAAGGACCGGGAGACCGCCTATCGGACGCGCAAATTGCGTGGATCGGCTTGTTGCTCCGAGAGGGTGTCTCTGTCGAGGTTTGCCGTGTCAAAGTCGAACATTAAGCCCTAATCGACCTCGGTTAGGTGCCCCTTCTCTCGGCGCCATCGTGAAGCAACACGCGAGGTTGTCCTCGCTCACGATGTGGCTGTGCTCTCGTCACCCACTTTGTTTTCCGCAGAGGCGGCTCTTGCGTTCGCCGTGCAAGAGCGTGTTTAAGTAAATATTTAGGAGGGCCATGCTTCCCCCCTCCCCCCAAATAGTAGGAGTAGGAGTAGGAGTAGTACTCATAAAATTCTTAGGAGAGCCCAGTGCAGTAGCGATGCGTTCCTTGCGCTTGCGCTCTCGTCGTGCACACGAAGGCCAAGCAAGAGGCCGAAATCCGCAGCATTTCCCGCCCCCCTGCTGAAGCGGCAGAGTTTCTGGTGCGGTGTACATAGGGCGTTGTCTTCCGAAAAGACGCCGAGTTGTGAGCTTTTCAATATGAAGTGGCCATCCGGAAGTGCCCGCGATGTCGGGTAGAGCGCCTGTCTTTCCCATGGTCGACAAGTGAAACGGGCGGGCTGCGGCGCCGATCTGGCGCGTCTCTCGATCTCGTGAACCGAGACGCAGCCGATCTCTCATCGCCCTCTCGATCTCATTTTGTCGCCCTTGTCTCCACAGACCGATGGACCGACGGACGTCACCAGCACGAGATGATATCGTAAATGATGACATCACTCACATTACCTCCGCTTGCTGACTGGGGAACGGCTGCTGGTTCTGGGGGGTGGCACAACGGGATATATATTGAATAAACAAAGACTTTTCTCACAGTGCCATCGCCGGCTTGGGCCGGCTTGGGCCCCGAGCGACCGCTGGACCGCTGGCTTCGGGAGGGGGGTGTGGGGGGGCGGGGGGGGGGGGGGGGGGGGGTTCCCAAGGAGACAGCCGCGAGAGGCGAGGCGGGAGAGGAGAATTCTCTCGGGGAAGGATTAGAGAGGGTGAGGGCCTGGCGAAACAACTGTAATGCGGCGACCGGGAAACATCAGTTCTCTGTCGTTCACCGACAAATAATGACGTGACAACTCTACGAAAGCTAGATTTTTTCTCATAAACATATCATTAAATTATGTTACGAATGGTGCCCCCAGCGCCCTTTCAAACATGCCACAGACACTAGAAATCAGGCTCCAGACGCGCACATATGGACTGCCTGCGCGTCGCCACGCGGCGCACAGACAGTCCATACACATATTCCACGAATACACACGCGCACTGCCCCCCCAATTCGACCCCTTCGAGCCCTGTAGCCGATCTGCTGACCGGCCGCGCCTGGCGAGAGAGACGCCAACTCTGATTTTTCAGCCAGGGGAGCTTGCTTAGGGCGCGCCCCAGCCGCCACGGAGGGTGAACCCAAGCCCCTCCGTTTTCATCTGCAGCGACCCATCGTGCAGCATGCAGACGGACCTCTTCTCCTACCGGGAGGAACAGCTTTCTCGTCAAGTGGAGACTTTCTGCCACAACTTCACGGAGAAGACGATGATGGACTGGTTGCAGGCCTTGCACAGCGAAGATTTCGGCCCCAGTTGCAGCACTCCAGCAACCCCGGGAGTGCGCAACGCTACCCCTTCGCCGTCTGAAGGAGCCTAGGCCCCAGACATGACCATGAATGCAAGCCGGGGCGCTCAGATGACCCGCCCGCCCGCCCCCGGGCTCTGACGGGGTCTCTGCAGGGCCTGCAGGGACATCTTCACCTGCGTCTTCACCTGCGTCGGCGTGCGGCATCGGCCAGCGGCTCAGTGCAGGTGCGCATCTTCCCAGTCCCAGTTGGATTTTTTTTATTAGAAGGCGAAACGCCCAGGAATGCATACCACCATGAGGGAAGCTGTGTGGCCGGGCCCTCACAATGCGGCGCATACGGATGCGCCGCGAAACACAAAAGCCACAAGAGGCCCGTCTCACCCCCCTCCCAACGCTTGGCCCAAGATAGTGCAGGTGGGCCGACCCCCCGACACCGAAGAACAAGGAACGAGGGGGGGAGCAGGGAGGAGGGAGTGAAAGAGGCGAGGACAATGGACACGAGAGCCCATGGGAGGGTGTACAAATACTAGCATAGCGGGCTTTTTCAAGAATTTTTTTATAGATTTCCAAGGGCATGCGTGCGCGGTGAGGATGATTAAGACGGATTTTTCTTTGGACTGTGCATATGTAGACCAAAGGAGACGCTCCACGCCAAAGTAAAGTTGCCGAGAGCTATAGCGCACAATGCCCGCGCCGCGACCGATTTGGCCTACATTGTTGTGAATAGGTGGAGTAAGTGACAAGTAAGTGACATGTTCTAGCAAGGCTAATTCTGCCTGGCTGGACAGAATGGTGGTGGTTTAGGTACTGAAAAGCCCCACACACAAACGTCAATGGTAGAATTGTCGTCTCTGAACGGGTCGAACCTAACCTCTGTCATCTCCTCGGGCCGATAGCACCACCGCGAGGTGAAGAGGGTTCGGAAGAGACGCTCAAGTTGGCCAACTTCCGAGCTGCATGCCAACAAAGCTTGAGCATCCTGCAGAGTCACGTGTAGCAACGTTGGCTCCCCGGCACCATCAACTATTCTGTTGCGAGCAAAGGCTTGCGCTGCATAAGAGCTGCGAAGAGATTCATCGCTGCTTGCAACAGGAAGCCAGATCTCACGCCCTTGCCGCAGGTACGCGCCGTGTTTGGTTATTTTCGGCGCAATCCCACTCCATAGTTCCTTAGGCAGACGACGTAGCAGCGGCGGAGGCGATGGGGAAGAAGGCGGCGGCGGCATATGCGGCCGCAGTACCCGTACGGTTGCAGCTGAAGCGGCAACATGCCTAGTCTTCTCCAGTCGCTCCAGCCATGCAGATGTGCGATACCGGACACCCTGTGCCGCGTCACCGTTCGCACGAGCCGCGAGAGCACATCGCTTCCTTTGGGCGCGCGCTGGTGGCTCGCCGTGCCAGTTGGCAATGGCGACCAGATGGTCCATTGGACAGCGGAAGGGCAGCGCTTGAGAGCTGAGTGAGGTCGCGCCAACCGTGCACTACGTTCAAGTGTGGGGTGGAGATGGTGCTTAGCACGCCACGATCGATGATGCCCAGCGAGCGCTTGAAGTAATTGAGAGTCGGCTCAACCAAATGAAGGGGCTGAATGCACGGCTGGAACTAACCATGCTCGCAACGTTTGGGGTAGTGTGGAAGGCCAGCCCTTCGTGCTATGACCAATGCTAACATGAAGAATTATCTTCCTGGGAGCTCACCTCTCTGAGACGCGCCCAATGCTTCTCACAGTAGCAGTAGAAAGGTGGCAACACGATTGATCGATTCAGCACACGTGCGAGGGCGATTCCGGTGGACAAACGTTGAAAAAAGTTGTTCACATGCTCGACGTGTTGGCGGCCTCGCACATGAGGATCGGCCTGCGGTGGTCGTATGGGATTTGAAAGCAAGGTGAGCAGACATGGACAGAATGCACAACAAGCGCATGGTGGCGACCTGCATAGGACGGCCGCACTTAGCCCAGGATGCTTATATACAGTTCCTATGACCGGCTGCAAAGATTCATGTCTGAGAGTCCTCATCCGCTCCGCGTACGCCCCTCCAATGATTCAGCGATGTTCTTCGCCTTTGTGGCTGGCTGGTCACGAGCACTAGGCTAGGCTAAGACGGCAAGCCGACGGTGCATTGTGGGCACGAAGACGTACTTGACCCACCCATGGGGCGGCAGGTGGGAGCGGCGCCTCATCATGTAGAACTAGAAACTTCTCGAACCCTCCAGTGAAACCTAGCTCAACCTCTCTCGCGGCCTCACTGAGCGCATCCTTGGTCGCCAACGGGTTGCCGGCAGTGGAAACCGCAGTCGGAGAAAATAAGAACTCATCATCTGGGACGAGCCACAGGCCCCATTCACGTAATCTCTCGCGCTTTCCAAAGGCGCAGTCAACGGCGTCGCCGAATTGATAGGTGGCATGTATCGCGATTGGCCAGCGTCCGGACTGAAGATGTAGCTGAAAGAAAGGGGCGAAGGAGGCACAGTGTCGGCTTTTATTGGGCAGAAGTCGAGTTCGATTGGGATTGAGAATGGATGGGTGTAGTGAAGAAAAACGAGCAATATGTGCTCAGCAGAAAGAGATCGGCACATGGACACCTGCTGGACGAAAAAAGAATGGCCGTTGGCAATCAGCGCAATCGGCATGATGCCAAAGGTGAAGGCCCTGGACACCCGCGGTATACACACGTCGAAAAGCCACCGAGACCCCGGCGTGTGTGCGGCACCATTCGGCCTTTGCGAGCGGACGCCCATCGTGTCGCCTTCTGACACGCTGGTAGAGAAGCCGCAATACTCCTTCTTGTACTGGAACCATGTCGCGCGATCCTCTGGAGACACCTACAAGAACAGGATCGCGATCGATAGGGCGAGTCAGGCTGGACGGAAGACTAGCAGACATTTATGAAAAGATGTCGTTGAGGATACGCGAATCCAAAATGAAGTAGTGATCTCGCAGCTCGTCCACACCGACTTGTGGAAATACATACGTATCAATAGCAGAGCGCGCGGCCACCGTAGCACCTGCCTCCGATGACCCCTGATTCGCCCTCGCAGCAAGTCGTCAAAAGCAGTCTGGTCTGTCTCGCGGATAAGAGAGGCATTCGCTGTGCGTTGCCCCCACTCAATGAGGAAGGCAATCGTGGATTGAGTTGGACGAACAACAAGAACTCCCGTGTTGCGATCGATGAGGGTGTGAAAGCACCCGTCATCGTTGACCTGAGTCCCGATTTGTGAATAGGAAGCAGCACAAGTGAGGTGGGTCGAGCGCACACCCCCAGATGCAGGACGAATGAGTGCGCAGCTATCTATGAGGCTTCCTTATCCCACTCACGTCATCTTCGGGCGAAACACAGTCGGACGATGCAATTAAGTCAGCATGTGCAAAGTCTTCAAATCCGCGGAGCCGACCCATCACCATTGCTGCGGGGTCGGAGAGCCAGACAACATCCACATCTGAAACCACAATAGTGCGCGGGCCCAACCCGAGTAGGTAGACGATGGCGGCGACCTTCTTAGCCCCTAACGCCAGAAAGATGGCCGGGTTGCCACGCATGTTGGCGATGCCGCGTGAGCCTCTCGCATCGGCCATCGCCTTCATCAGCGTGTCATCTAGAGCAAAGAGATAGTGGGACCGCAGCACGTTCTGGCAGAATATTGCGGTCTTCTCGTCGATCGCCGCGACGACCGTCGGTAGCCCGAGTGTCTGCAGGTGGAGCGCCCAGTTATGCAGCAGTTCCGAGACCGACTCAGTGGCGAAGGTGAGGTGCAGTACGCTGCTCGGCTCCCCAGGCAGATCGGCGGCGGAAGCTCCTGGGTAAGGGATGCGCAGGCTCGGTGGCGGCGGTGGCGCGCTGTCCGGCATGATGGAGGGCGGATAGCTGGAGCGTGAGGCGTGCTTTGCGCTCGCGACAGCCACGTACTGCTGGCTGAGCAGTGCGGAGAGGGTCACAAGCGCCAGCACAAAGAGCAGCGCTCCCGAGAGTGAGCGGAAGCGCATGAGTGAAGAGGGGATGGGGCGAGGCCGAGGCTGGGCGAGGGGGGGAAGAAGCAGGTGGAGGGCGAGGAGGAGTAGGAGGAGAGGGACGGGGGAAGGGGAAGGGGAGGGGGAGGGGGGGGGGGGGGGGAGCAAGAGAGGGAGGGAGAGAGGTGATGGAGAGCCGGACGAGGGCGGGGGGAGGCGCGGGAGAAGCGAGAACGCGCGAACCGGAGAGCACTTTATACTTACGGATAGAAGAGAGGAATAGGAGGGAGGAGAAAAAAGGAATAGTGTTTGGCCCAGCCTATATTGGGCCCAGTGACTGTGAGAAGAGCGGTGTAGATCAGAGTAACCATTGGAGGCTAGCTAGCGAAACGAGTCGGTGACGAGTGACGATACCACGTTGCCACACCGTACTCCGGAGCCGGAGGAGTAGAACCACTCCTACAAAACAACTCAGGCTAGACACTCCCCCACAGCGATATTCGATATCGCTGCACAAACTCAAACTTTTTCATTGAGAAGGGAAGAACGGTGACGGAGGAAGGTGTTCTTGTCAAGGCATTTAGTAAAAATGTCGGCGGTCATCATCGAAGTAGATATCCAGTGTGGGACAGAGATGTGATGGAGAAATTGTTCTCGAGCATATAGCAGCCAGCGAACATAGTGGCGAGTACGAGCCGTTACTCCGGGGTTCTTGATCGAGTCACGAGTCGCTGAGTTGTCAGTGAAGATGCGGATTGGAAGTTGCTGGGGGTTGTCAAGAAATTCAAACAGATGGAGAGTAAATTGAAGGTTCCGAGCGGCTAGCGCATATACAGCGGTTTCAGCTTCAGCAGATGATTGGGCGACTAGCTTGAGTTTCTTGGATTGGTATGAAATCGATGCTCCCCCATACTTGATGGTGTAGCCGGCAAAGGGTTTGGCTAAAGAGCCCCAAGATGAGTCAGCATATACTTCCAGAGTCCCTTTTGATCCTTCGTAGGTGAGTCCAAGGTTTTTGGTATGATGAAGATAGCTGACAACACTGAGGGCGGCGTCATAATTTTGGGGAGACGGGTCCTGCATAAACTGGCAAAGGAAAGAGACATGAAACGAGATGTCTGGGCGAGTGATGGTTACCCATAACAGCGAACCCATAAGTTGCAGGTAGGACTTAGATCGCATACGAGACCTGTCGACGTCTGAGTTAGCTCCCGATAGCTTGTGAAATTCTTCAATTCGCGACTGACATATGGGAGTGGTGAATGATTTGCTTGTGCGTTCGCTTAGGAAATTGGTAGCTACCTCTTCAATGTATTTGGTTTGGCATAGAGTTATCTCACGGACCGACCGATGACGGGTGATTTCAAAGCCAAGGAATCGAGAAGGCTCACTAATGATGCTTACATTAAACCTTTTGGAGTATTGACAGATAAATTCGTCGACTAATCCTCGGCGCCCCTTGGGAAATCTGACCAGCATGTTGTCAACATACAAGGCTAAGTAGATAGTGGAGCCATCTTCGTTCTGACGCTTGAAGAAATTAGGTTCAACAACAGATTGTTGGAAGCCAATTTTGGTGAGAGTAGCCGTATTGGTGATCATGTATTGGTAGCCAGCTTGTTTCGTGCCCTCAAGCGGCGCAAGTAACAAGCATGCAGCATAATTCGGGTCCTCAAATCCGGTTGGTTGGACTATGTAGAGCGGGTTTCCATCCATATCAGCTGACGAGAACGCCTTCACGGTGTCTATTTCCAAAAGATCGTCATCTGCTTCATTGGTGAGAGCTAAGAAGATCCTAGAACTCTCATGTCGCAGTGTCCCGCAGAAGGTTTCGGTGAAGTCGACCCCTGGCACCTGGCTGTAGCCACATGCAACCCATCTGGCCTTGAAGCGCTCAACAGAGCCGTCCGGGTTGTACTTGACCTTGTACACCCACTTACCTTTCATTGGTTTGCGTCCAGCAGGGATCTCTTCTGCCTTGACCAGTTTCCAGGCCCTGTTGGTCTCATACTTCCCGGTGACATCCTCCTGCATCGCCTCACGCCATTTCTCTGCATAAACTGGGTCGCTGACGGCCTCCTTGAACGACCGGGGCTCTGGGATGGGTCCAGTAGGAGTTGCTGCCATGAGTGCCTGTGCAATTTCTGGAGACACAGACATGGATGACTCCCCCACGACCGAAGCGGTCGCAGATGACGAGGTGGCAGCAGCGAGAGGGTCGGTGCCGGCGGGGGTGACGGCCGAGGATGGCAGGAGCGGCGGCGGGGCTCGTTCGAGTGCGGAGAGTCGGCGTGATGGGGTGGGGAGGGAGGCACCATCGGTGGCGCGACGGACGAGGGGGGGGGGCATTGCGGGCGAAGAACGGCGGGAGACCTCAGCGAAGGACGTGAAAGAAGATTCCTGAAAGCATACGTCAACGGCAGTGGTTATTCTACGAAGCGAGGGTATATATACGAAGAAACCACGACGACGAGCGTCCCAGCCGAGATGTACTGCGGGGAAGCGCCGAGGAGCAAGCTTGGGAACAGGGTCTGCAACATGTACGAAGCAATCGCAAAGCATTACGCGAAAACGAGTCAGCGGAGTGGGAGGGCGTCGGGGGTCTGCTCTGCCCCACGGAACTTCGGGCGGAGAGAATGCATAGGATGGGAGAGAATTCGAGATAGCAACCGCCTGTGACATGAGAAAAGGCCACAAGGTGGTGAAGAAAACATCGTGACCCGCATGCGCCAACATGACGCGCATGCTGCGGAGCAATACCCCCCAGCCTCTCTCCGCGATTCCATTGGTCTGTGGGGAGTCTGCAATAGAAAAGGAACGACGAATGCCGAGCTCCGAGCAGAAAGCGTCGATTGATGACGCAGTGAATTCGGTGCCATTATCCGTGTGCCATTGATCAACAACGCCCGGTATGGACGTTTTAGTTAGAAGATAGGCGTGGTCCCCGACATACGTCTGAGCTGCAAGGAGGACATCGGAAGAAGATTTGTGCTTCAGGAAGTAAACAGCCGCGAGCCGTGAGTACATGTCAATGAAGATGATAGCAAAACGAAGTCCAGACGGCGAGGGAGGGAAAGGCCCGCATGTATCAGATACAACTTTCTCGCCGAAATGTTTGTATTGTTGTGTATTGGGCGGGATTCTTTTGTGCGGCGAGCGGCGTTGGTTTTCAAAGCATGCTTTACAATCTAACTTCTGGGTTGAAGCGTGGGCATTGGAGACTCCTCTCGAGAGCATGGCAGAACGAATTCGGTGAACGTTGAAATGGCCGAGCCTAGCATGCCACAAGTATGGAGACGGCGGCTCGTCATTAGTATCTGCGATGGCGGCCAGAGCAGTGTCGAAATTGAGAATGTAGTGATGGCCTGAAGCAGCCATAGAGGCCAATTCCCCACCGGGTAATTGGAGATGGCACTCTTGGTTTAGAAATGTGGAGATGTTATCGTTCTCATACCCAGCTCGACAGCTGAAGAGCCTAGCCGCTAGGCCAGGGACAACCCTGACCCCGGTGAGGCGGACGGGGACACGCCTATGGACATAGGCACCGTCCGCGAGACGAAGGCGCGTATCAACAACGATTGTCATGTCGCCAATTTTGGAGATGGGTAGGCGGCGTCCGTCGCCAATAACTATGAAGGTGCCCGGGTTGTCATCAGTGACACGGTCTAGTTCGGTCTCATCGGCAATACAGTGTTTCGTGGCCCCACAATCAACTATGAAGGATAGCTGCCGGGCGTTGGCTGAGTGTGAGAGCAGCACGGTGTCGAGGCCGGCCGTACACGGATATGCATTTTGAAACCAAGCTAACATTCGCCGAAGGAGAGCCCAGATGTTATGTAAACAGCCTCGCAAACAATAACAATAAAGCGATGAGGATGAGGGTTCGATTCCGTCTCCGGGCGGGTATGAAACTGATAGATTCGAGGTCTGAACAGCAAAGGCGGTGTCGTCAATAATGTCACTCCATTCATCCCCAGCGGCCAAGTGGACGGCGTCGGAAGGCGCGTTGGTAGTATTAGTATTAGAATCATTCGCCTCAGTGGCATCAGATAACACGTAGGCCGAGTTTCCTCGGCCTCGCCCTTGCTTTGTGTGTTGTGAATTGTTACCTTTGCCCCTTCCTCGACTCGCTTTTGCCCGTGTGGCGGTATGGGACTGCAGGGCGGCTATCCAATCGTGGATAGTGACGGAGTGATCAGCCGGAGTTGGACACACGTTCGCCTGATGCCCAGAACCTTGACAGCGATAGCACCTAGCCGCCTTTAGTGCCTGGCTAGACGTCAGGATGGCCCTTTGTGGCGGAGGTTCCGACTTCGCCACTAGTGCCGTTTCTTTCGAGTATGAGGCATCGGGACGGACACCACCACCTGTCGCCCGCCTGCCTCCTTCCTTCGGAATTGATATGGCTCCTTGATTGAATTTGATCTTCCATAGAGGTTGTAAATCAGCTTTGAGTTTGAGCGCATCCCTCTCGTTGTTAGACCAATACTTGCGCTGAGAGGGAGGAGCAGCTATCTCTTCTTGACATTTGTGAGCCAAAGACTCAGATATGTCCGGTGTGATGCAAGAGAGAACTTTGATGACTAGTTGATCGTTCGATTTTTGTTTATTTGAGGGCCTTTTCGCATTGAGACTATGAAGATGCGCGATAAGGTTGGTAATGGAGTGTTCATTAATACCGATCATGAGGAGGGAGACTGAGTCCCACTCAACATCATGCTCCATTAATGTGAGGTCGTCGACATCTTGATGACATTGCTGATAGAGGATCCTATACGCTTTAGCCCCATCATGAGGAGCCTGGGACGTCAGCATCTCGCGTATGTTAGAGTTAGAGATGTGCTCCATAAGGTAGGAGAACAAGATCCTCTTCCTTTTAATGTGGTCATTGAGTTGCTGCCTTGCTGCCGTCCTAACCGACCCATCAGCATTGTGAAATTGAAACATTGGCAGTCCACCGAAGATCGCTCGGTCAGCGCTAGGGTCCTGTTCAATATAGCCCCCAACGTCAAGTCCCAACATACAGGTCGTGAGGTCCGCATCACCAATGTAGTCTCGTGAGAACGCGTTGCCAAAGTCGCGGCAGAAGAGCTCAAAAGGACGGCCAGGAGTGCCGTCGAATGGTCGACAACGAAACTTGCGGGAGTCATAGTCATCCAAGTTAGACTCTCCCATCATAAATGCACAATCAACTTGGGAATCAATTTCAATATCGGGTTGTTGTATTTGTTGTTGATGTTGACGCGTCGGGTCCGGCGAGGAGTATGGGGTTGCATTCGGCGCCGAGTTGTGCTCATGGGGAGGCATCATAGCCTCAGCAGGTCGATGAGGTATGAAAAAATTGAGAGATGGGTTTAGCGAATTCGTCCAGCTGCCACAACCCAATGGAAGCTGCAGCAAAATAAATGACGTGCGAAGGTGAGACTCGACCCACACTCCTTCGGCGGTGAGCGTACATTTCAGGGAGACCGACCAGTAGGCCGCCGTAGACGAGTTCTCCGAGGTGCCATCACAGAAGGTTTCATACTGTGGGAAAAGCTGCAATTGGTCACCGTCAACCAGAGATGGTTTTGGAAAGGTCTTGAGGCTCAGTGCGTCGGAGAATTCGTAGTGTTGACCGTGCGAGGGTTGTGACAGTGCTTGTTGGATCCATTCCTGGATCTGAGAGCTAACATCCGCTCCCTTGAGCTGGATTTGGGGGTTGAACAAACCTTTGGAGGTGAAAAGGTGTTCGGTTTCTGGGATTGGTCCAACCTTGTGTTGGGTGAAGAGACCTGGGGTGCGCGCGCTCAATCGCGCCCTCTCGGCGGGGGTACCATGTTTGGCCCAGCCTATATTGGGCCCAGTGACTGTGAGAAGAGCGGTGTAGATCAGAGTAACCATTGGAGGCTAGCTAGCGAAACGAGTCGGTGACGAGTGACGATACCACGTTGCCACACCGTACTCCGGAGCCGGAGGAGTAGAACCACTCCTACAAAACAACTCAGGCTAGACAAATAGAGAGAAGAAGAGACGCAGCGAATATCAAATACTAGTAGACTGTATCATAATAGTATAAATATCTTAGCCACATTAGTCTCCCGGCTACAAGTAGGTGGTAAAAAAAAGTCGAACGCGAACTAAACTCAATAATAATAATTTAAATTTTTTAAAAAAAAATTATGGGTCGCGGCGCGGCAAAGGAACGAGACTAGCGCTCACTCAAGATAGGACTCCCTGCCGCGGCAAGCGCAAGCGCAAGCACCCTTCCCCCTTATGCCACCCAGCTCTTCACTAGCTTTCTACCGGCGCTAGCTGGTAGCTGGAGCGCCCCTCCCTCCACACTCAGACAGCCCCCACGCCAGGATCCTGTTCTGGTCTCGCAGGCAAGGGGGGCTAATGGGAGGGAGAGGAGCAACTCCTCAAAGAGGAGCTTTGGGGAAGGAGATGTCTGAGTGGGGGATCTATACCCTTGCGCTAGGCATGGGCAGCGATGCCGCCTCAAGACATGTCCTCCCTCTTGTCTTGAGTCGAAATTTTTGGTGCTTGAAACAGAGGACAGAGGGCGAGGGGGTTTGTGCTTCTTGGGTTGGTTGTAGTTGGAAGAGGGAGTGGGAGAGGGAGTGAAGTGTTGGAAAAGGGCCCAAGGCAGGGCACTGAGCACTGAGTTGTAGGTAATTGTGGCCCACAAGAGTGGAGTGAAAACGTGAAGTGTATCAACATGGGTCTTGAGTTGAAATTTTTGGTGCTTTGAACAGAGGGCGAGGGGGTTCGTGCTCTTTGGGTTGGTTCTAGAGGGAAGGGAGAGTGGGAGAGGGAGTCAAGCAAGTGTTGAAGGAGGGCCCAAGGCAGTGCACTGAGTTGTAGGTTCTTGTGGCCCACAAGAGTGGGGTGAAAACGAGAAGTGAGTCAACATGGAAAACAGAGGATTAGGGTGCTCTCCGTAGGAGTTTGATGGTTGTCAAATGCCCTCCCATGTTGGGTGCACTGATGGTAGAGGTTTCCACCATGGGGAGACACAACAACAACAAGAAACGGGCCACCCAGAGGCACAGGAGGAAGGCGAGAACAGACCACTGAGGGCCGGTGCACCCTGCCCACAACCTGGGCCCCTTTGTAGAGTGTAGAGCACGAGGGGAGTTGCCGCAAGGCGTCAAACGTCGAATGGGCTCCACGGATGGCTGATTTCCACGAGACTTCGGCCGTCAAAATCGGGCACGCAGGCGAACGACTTTCCGTATCCCTACGCCATCGATAAGACCGGTAGGCATTACCTCATGCTCGAAAAGAAGCAGGGGTACATTGACCCGTACCACAGCTTTTACGACATCGAAAAGAAGTTCAAGCTGACACACGAGGAGTGCGGTATACATCCGATGCACTCATTGAAGACGATCCTTTCAAGACAAGTGTGAGGAGAGGTCCACGTCATGCGTGACGAGGAGGCCGCTGGAATTTTCATCGAGGGCGGGGGCACGCACTAGTAACCATGCATCCCCTTGCTCACAGGAGCGCCCTCATGGTGAGCTAGGCCCGGTGTCCTAGGACCGAGCTTTTTTGTATTTGATGTTGCTCGACCAGAGTCCCCACGGGAGGGGAAGAAACCCTGAGGGAAAGGAGACCAAATGAAGGCAAGCCGCCTTGCTTTCAAGGTCGTTTGCCTTCATTTGGTACCCCTCGTTTCCAAATACGCGATGCGTCGGTATAAAAGAAATCCCCTCCTGTGGGGACTCTCACCCTACCATGAGCCGGCGATGGTTTGCTCAGAAGCCCGGCCAGCAGCAGACCGAGGACGATGAGGGTGACGCCGACGACAATGGCAGCGACCAACAACCATCCTCCTCTGCTCCCCTTGCGCGGTTGCTCCGTTTGCTCCGTCATGTCTGCCTTGTTCCCCCGGGCGATCGCCTCCGCCCTACAGACGTGTAACGAAACTTTTTCGTGAGTTAATTACACGTGAAATGAAATTATCTCATATTTTTGAAAAGGCTCATTCTGAAGTTTGCTCAGGACAGAGCCGCCCCAACACGCACCGGTAGACCAATACTCAAGTGGTGGGTCAAGCTGCTGCGCGCACGGGTAGAGTTGGACTGTGGTGAAGGGAGTGCGCCGCCGATTGGAGCGCTCTGGAAAGAAAAGGGAGTTGTAGATGCTGCATATACCCAAGCAAGGGGCACGGGCTCGGGAGGGGGTGGGACGAAGAAAAAGGCTCGGGGGGTACAGGAGGCGGCGCCCGAGAGAGAGAGAGAGAAAGACCCCCCCCCCCCTTTCGCTTGCGCGTCGCCTGTGAAATGCCCCTGAGCGGTGTGCCCACCGATGCGCTGCGGCCGATCGTGGAGCAGCTCAGTGGTCCCGACCAGTCGTCGTTGGCGCGCACCTCGCGGCTGATGCGCGAGCTGGTGGTCTCGTCGTCTCGGCCGTTTGCGCTCGCCCCGCCCGTCCCGTGGGGACAGCTCTGTCAGTACGCGGCGGCGCACGGCGACGTGCGGCTCTTGGAGTGGGCGCTCGCGCACGGCGCACCCGCCGATCCGGTGGTGGCCTCATCGGTCGGGGAAAGGGCCTCCTCCTCGGCATCAGGAACGCGAACAGGATCCGCCTCCTCCGCCGCGCCCTTGGAGCAGGAAGAGGAACGAGTCGTGCGAGCAGCGCTTGCGCTCGGCGTCCAGTCGACAGGTGGCTGTGTCGAGCGAGTCGAACGAAACCAGCGAGCAGGAGCACGAGAGGAGAGGACGGAGGACCGTACCGATGCGCGCCGAGTCGCCACCATCGTGAGGAAGACGAGGGCGAGGAGAGAGCTGGAGGGTGAGCGAGGAGGGAGGAGGGAGGCAGGCAGTAGGAGCCGTCTCTCTCTGGTAGGTCGATGAGAGGGGGAGGAGGGGACCCGGGGGAGGGGACCCGGGGGGAGGGGAGAGACCCCAAGACCTATCGGCTGTTTACGTTAGTGTTTTCGCAGTATACGGTAATATTTTCCCCGGTCCCAGGGGGGTGCCCCCACGGTTCCCGACCGCCTCTGCGTCCAGAGTCCCCCCGCGGAAAGAGTGAACGCACGGCGTGCACCTTCCTGGAAGTTGCTATGCGCACGCACGGCGCCCCCGCGGGGGGGGAGCCGATGTGCATACGCACGGCGTGCACAATGATTGCAAGTAATCACACGTGCTGCGCAAACGAAACATCTCGTATATGGCTACTTTACGTTAATGTGGGCCTTAGGGGAAAAAGTTTCTATGCGCACGCACGGCGCCCTCGCGAGGGGGGGGGAGCCGATGCGCATATGCACGGCGTGCATAATGATTGCAAGTAATCACACGTGCTGCGCAACGAAACATCTCGTATACGGCTACTTTACGTTAATGTGGGCCTTAGGGGAAAAAGTTTCTATGCGCACGCACGGCGCCCCCGCGGGGTGGCCGATGCACATCGCGCCGTGTCCATAGTTACAAAGTAATCACAATCGAAAAGCGCCGACACGGCGCCCTCCGGGGGGACACGCGTCGCGGGAAGCAGGGAATGTTACGCTAGTCTACATTTAATTTTAAAATAACGCTATACAACTGTGGACATTCGATCGCTCAATTCGACTCATGTCCCACATTTGACGGAACGACACCTGAGCGAGAGGTCATCCTAGCCTCATGGGACCAACTGTTTAACATGTCCCCCTATGAGGTAGCCTCTCTCTACAAGAACTCCGACGATTTCGAGCTAATCCACGCCATTCTCAACGGCGGCCTCTCTCGGGCCGGCAATGTTTGGCACTGAGGAGGGGTTGGAGCGATGGCGATGGGCTGGCCACGCCGGCACGCCGGGCCAGGTTGCGCAATCCAGGCGAGCCCGCGGGCCGCGGGGAGGAGGATGGGTCAGCAAGGCAGTTTGCTCTTGGCAAGCCATCAGGCATGCCAGGAGGAAGGGTGGTTCCTCCCCTACCTACGGCAGGGGAGGAGTAAAGAGTAAAGAGAGGGGGGGCGCTCGCTTGCCCCCCTATGGGCGCATGGGCGAACCACGTATAAACTTCGTTGTTAAGCGAAAAAGGAAAGAAGGGGGGAGAGGAGGAAGTGGAGCGAAAGGACGTAAGGGCGATGTCAGTGGAGAGGTAGTAGATACCAGTCTTCTAGTAGGCGTTTCCTGGATCTTCAAATGCATTTTTCTCGTTGCTCAATAGGCACAAGTCATTCGCCGATGGCGATAGCCCAGCTAACGCGCGCGATCGTGGCGGCCCAGGCTGGGATGTGCGGCAGAAAAGCCCCCCAGCCCCCAGGAGTTTTTTCTTGGGCTTGGGAGAATGGTCAAAAATGCAGCCCCCTCCCACATGTTAGTTGTTACAAATCACTATTTGACCGCTCTACTCCTTTCATATGCGCACTGCACGGCGCCTCAATGCATCTAAGCGCCTCTGCAACTGTTCCGCCTGCTCGCGCATCCGTGTCAAGGCTGCATCTCGTGCCGAGCGCTCGCCCGAGCTTTGCACGAAAACGGGTGTGCTCGCAGCCTGAGAGTAAGCTCGAGCCGCTGCCGGGCTCCACGGGCGAGCTGGCACATGAGTGTCGACAGTTTCGCCCTTTCTCGATGGTTGGTCCGACTTTTCATCCCCTACCGCTGCTCCAGCCGCATTTGTAGCCGCCCCTGGGGATTGCACTTGCCCGTAGGAAATTCTATTGACAAGCGCATTATTTGTTGGCCAGCAGTATGTCTGACGCATAGGCGGCGGGCCCCCCGACAACTCGTCGCGGAGCGCTTTCCACCCGTCCCATTCGTCGAGAGTGTCGACGGCATCCGCAGCAGCGCGGAATGCGGCGGTGACAATCGTGATGGCATTGTCCCCTACACGGGAGAGAGAAGCCTGACCCCAAGGCCCTGCGGCATCTTGGTTCAAACACGGCTTGCCTTGGCTCATCTGGCGCTGCTCAGTAGCAAGTGCACTTGGGGCGGCATCCGTGGACTGCACGGTGGCATAACTGGTGTGGGCCGTCACGTCGCGTCCAATGAACGTCGGTGCTTGGGCGATTGTCGCGTGGCCAGCAAGAACGAGCGGTGAAGACTTTGCAAGCGATGCTTGCGATGACATCCCGCGAGCCATGCTAAGTGGCGACTGCTGGCGCCCCTCCAATCGCGGGGAGGCGAGCCACTCGCGCGGGTCGCCTGCTGTGCAGTCTCCCCGGACCTCGGCAATGCCACTGATGACGGAGCCCAAGGAAGCCGATTGTGGCCCAAACGATCCTTGACGACCAATAGCTTGGGCCATCATCTGTTCACGAGAGAGGGATTGTGTAGCTACAAGTGCTCTAGATGCAAGCGAATGAGAAGATTCGCCCGTTCCCGGTCTATCGTCCGAGCCCAGCCGATCGCCTAAGCCAGGCTTCCAATCAGGGAATTGAAAGCGCGAGGAGTCGCGCAATGGAGTTGTTGGCCCATCGGCTACACCCGCGTTGCTTGTGGACCGAGCGCCTCTCGGGTCCAACATACAAGAGGTGCACATGGAATCGAGAGTCGCCTCTGGGGTTGCAGCAGCGGCATGAGTTGCCGCCGGTGCAACAGCTTCCGATGCAAGCACGTCAGTAGCGGCGGAATAGACATCTCGGGCCTCCTCGGCCATTTGCGTTGGGTTCACCAAAGATAATGTCAGATCCCCCTCATCATCAAGCACATGTGTCCCCGCATCGAAGTCCACACGCCGAAACGTCTTGTTGTCTAGTGGCCTCGCGACGAGGTGCTCGGCGCGCAAGTTATCACCCGTGGCCTTTGTATCCATGTCGATGCTGGCGCGTCTTAGCCGTGTACTGCTCTCCCTGTCCTTGCGCCTCCAACCCGACGACGCGTGTGCTGCTGCTGCATCGTCACCATCTGCAAAGTAATTGATCAGCACGTTGCCGCTTCGGACTACAAGCACTGGCCTTCCATCATCAGTCTCACAATCGCGTGCATAGCCGTCGTCTCCCATGCAAACATTCGTCCCGCCGTCCCGCAGTCTCGCGCCCACCGGCTGCCGATAAGCCTCGTCTCCGGCACCGTTAGCGGAAGCGTGCCGGTCATGAAGGCTTGCACCACCTCTGCAACCGTAGGGCGCGCTGTCCCTCTCGCAAGAGCAGACAGCACTTCGCCCGTAGTAGCTGGCCGACCGTCCATCAGCCCTATCGCAGCCTTCAAGAACGTCGGCCAGAGTTGCAAGGTCACGAGCCAAAATAGACTGTTCGACGGTTTTGGCCGCTAGCGCTGCTCCCTGAAGAGCGCGGAGCCCACCAGTCGCAATAGGAACGTCGGCGCGTGGGTCGGAGTTGATATGTCCGAAAGCTGAAATCTACCAAGGTGGGATGGGTAGGGGGTTGAAGAATGAGGGCTGCTTTTTACGAGCGCAACTGATATGCGTGCACTTCGAAATTCAACACCACGACGCATTCGTACTTCAAACATCGAGTCAGTGCCATTGTAGAAACCGGTGGAGGAAACGCCACAAGCTCGTACCTGTGTGGATGGATCGAGTATCTCGCCCTGTGCTGCGCGGACGACGGCGATTTGTCGGCGATGCTCAGCTTGCAAGCGCTCCCGTTGCGAAAAAAGCGCGGCTTCGAGCTCTAGCCTGGCCTCCGCGCGGATAGCCATGACCTCGTCAGCAGCCTGAGTTAGGTAAGCACGACATGACGATGGAGGATCCATCAGTCTTTGGGTTGAATGTGGCCCCCAGCTCGGTGCCTTTTATGGACACAACCTGTTCCATCATGTTGCGCATGTTGGCTTGCAGCTGCCATCGGAGAAGCAGACGCGCCAGCCACTCCGTGCGCCTATCGAGGTGTCACGGCCCTGCGCACCTCTTGTTTCACAGCATCAATGAGCGCTTGTGTCTGCGCAGTAGCTGCGTCTTGCGCATGCGCGCGGATCCTGACTATCCCATCACGTTCCTAAAGTGGCAGCCAAGGAAGGTGGGGGCCTTGGAGGTGAGCGCTGCGTTGGCTGTTAACACGTTGTCTTTCGAGGTACTGCGCTTCGCTGAGGAGCCCCGCAGTCCATTGCACCGCGGCACATCAGCGCAACTCGGACAATCAGGAGGCCTATAGCCGAGCCACAAGCGGAAAATTCCCACAACGCACCACAGAGTTGGAGCAAGCGCGCACGTGAGCATCCACAGGCTTGGGCTTTGTGGTCCGAGCTCAGGACTAACCTGCAAGATTGCCTGACTTGTCTCATGCATGAGCCGCTCTCGTGCTTTCAGCCTCTCACTCGATGACGAGAAAGGCAAGCCATGAGATTCCCGTGATGAACACGCATGTGCGATCGGCATTTCTCGACTTCCGCTCGAGGGCGAAGCCCTCGTTGTCGTGGGACGGGAGCCTGCGGGCGAGCAGTGCAACCCACCGGGCGACCCGAAGGCTTCCTGAATCATCGCGCTATTCTGAAGTGCGCGAGACACTGATGAGAGTTGACCAGACTCGGATCCACCAAGAATGGACGAGGCTATCGGCGCTGCAGATGCTGTGGTAATGTGGCTCGTTGGGCAGCGAGAAGAGGCTGCTGATGAAGGATGAGCGAGTGGCACGGCGCGCAAAACGATAAGCTCACGAATCGCTGTCGGTCGACCTGAGGCGTGAAGGGGCATGGAGGACAGGGTTTCGCGTCCGATGCTCCGCCTATGACCATGCACGCCAGCTCCAGTCTTCGGAATGCTACTCTTCTAGCTATCGCATCGCTTTGCACACTCTCAGTCGCCTCGGACGAATACTTATCTTTCCATGTACCTTGAGCATTTGTGAGCGCGACACGAGGGATGCCGTCGCGTGAAGCGCGCATCACTACTTGATGCGTCGCCTCGGTCAACAATTCTCCATCGAGTCCTACAATGAGGTCGCCATCTAACAATCTGAAGTTCCGCAAGGCAGACAAACGATGGTGAGCCGAGAAGCTACTCGCACGTCACGCTAGCGTCGAGGAAAAATGCTTGAGATGGCCTTGGAAAGGGACGTGTATCACGATGGTGCAGGCAATGTGCATTGGAACCCCCACGGTATGGATCAATCAGTGAGGAAAATGAGCTTCTTCTTCGGATTCGAGGCTCAAACGATCGCACCGTAAGGACCCATCATTGCATGGATGAAGCACAGCGAGAGATATCCCAACCAGGGCATGGGATAGAGGTGCTGTGTGGAGCACCGTTCGCCCGAGGATACTCGCTTGCGGTTGTGGGTTGATATGGTCAGCAAAGCTCCTTGTGCGGGAGTGTTGGCGTGTGATGGTAGCGTACTGCTTTGTGGGATCAGCATCGGACTTCGTGTCGTGCACAGAAGCCACCAACATTCGACAGGTTGCCCCAATCTGCGAGTTGGCAAGGCGGGTTGTGATTTGGGTGGGGAGACTTGTTGTCAGATGTGCCACACTCAAGACCGAAAGGTTGTCACTCACTTGCAATGGTGCTGCCAAGGGCTTTAGCTGCAATCTCGCAGCAGCTGCTTCCAGAGGCAGGAGGAACCACGCAGAGGTCTTCGCGCTCGGTGGAATCGGATCTCTGCTCGGAATAACTCTTCTCTCCCCACCTGCCTTCGATGGTGTTTCTTGTTCAGGTCGAGGGTCCGAGAGCATGCGAAGGAGCATATGTGCAGCACTCCAGCCCCGGAGGCTTTGGGCGAACTTGCGACCCAGGACCAATGGAGCAATCAGTGCAGCCACAACCGCATCTGCCATAGGCGAGAGCGATCCAGAAAAGGGTCGGAGTAGCGTGACAAGACGTTCGACAACTGAGGCAGGCAGTGGGCGCACGTGTTCCCATGCCTGAGACGGGCGTGCCACACGTAAAGCGAGTCAGAGACCTCCAAACAAGCTTACCGGGTGTGCACACGCTGAGTCGCATTTGTCACAAAACGATGCCATGATCATGCGGCAGCTTCCGTTGCGCCGCCCATGGGTAATACGTAGCAAGCGTGGGACATATCAGCGCTCGCCTGCAACCCTCCCTCCAGCTGTGCGATCGAAGGACTGCCACCGCTCGAGACGCGGTTGATGGCGATGGAAACGAGCTGTTGTGACTCATCTAGAGCGAGCACTGGCGGTGTGTTCGGTGCAAGGAGCACCTCCAGAAGAGCCGACTCTTCTGCAGTGCACTGGTGGCGATGCTGGAGCTTGTGCATAGCATCTATCCGACCAACACCAGCGAGAGCCAATGCGTCAAGGAGCTGGTCGATTGATCGAGAAGTGATGAACGGGGCATCCCAGGAGGCACCATCGCCGTGCCCAGTACGATCATCCAACGATTCGTGGAAGCGGATTCCAGCCGTCGGCTTGTCAGCAGCAGTTGGCGCTTCTCCAGGGGCTGGTGCACCAGCCCCATAACTCACAATTGCGTCTGCATCCGCCGCCTCGGATCCGGCGGACTGTGAGTGCCTCTCGTCTGCGCGGAGGGAGAGGCGACTCGGAATCATGAGACCACCCAGGCCCCCACCTGCAGATAATCCGCCATAAGGGGCAAACTGCCCCCCGAGAGAACCCCTCCTTGAGGTGAGGCTCCTCCTCGCAGCCGGAGACACCACTCCGCGGAGCTCGCGGGGGCTCTCACGCTGCACGTGGCGAGGGCTTGCGACAGTCCCCTCATTTGGACTCGCGAGTGCAGGATCGTCACACGAGGTACACCCCCCCGCGGCGGGTGTGGCCGCAGAGCCCTGGCCACTCTCACTCCCATCATACTGAGGGAGGTGGCTGGCAGACGGTTGCGGCCGCTGGGCGCTGCTGCTTGGCGTGTGGTCGGAGGAGAGGCGGCTCAAAAGGCTGGGACGGAGGGTACTCCCCTCAGCGCTTGCCTGCCGCAGGATCCCTGCCAGCGGCGAGCTCGCCGACGCGCGCTGATACGACTTGAGAGGCTGCGTGTCCGCCATCGCTCGCGCCGACCGTTTGAGTGGCGGCACTCTCAAGAGAGAAGGCGGGGGGGGGGGGCAAAAGGAAGGCCGAGACCCTCCTGTGAAGAAGAATCTCTCGGGTGCAGCCCCCTGTCGAAACCCTGTGAATTCAAAGTCCCTCCCCTCCCCCCCCCTCCCCCGCTCCTCTATCATCGTGTTTTAAGTGTTAACTCTTGAATCAATCTCTCAGTGCCTCTCTCAGCCAATTCCTTCCTGCGCGCGCGCCGACTCCCGGCTGCCGGCAGCCCTGTCTGTCCTTCCCCCCCCCCCCCCCTCTCACACTCTTTCCTTTACCGTCACAGTGGCTCCTTTCCATTTACGAGGGCGGTGGCGTGGATGGTGAGCGCGGCGATTCGGAAACTCACAAACACACAGCATTTACGGTGCGAGACCCAAGATTTGAAGTTATTTTCATCTGTGAACACTGATTTATTTTTGAGGTGGTGGCTGTCTGTGTGTGGGTCGGCGAGCGTCGCCGGACGGCCGGATGCGCGCGCCGCTCCTCCCTCTCCTCTTCGGGCTGCGCGCGCTGCTGGCGCACGAGTTCAAGCCTTGTTCGAGCGTTGATCACGTGCGCGCGACCCCGAACTTGCTAGCCGCATCTTCCTCTCCATTAAGAGTGGGCTTTGGTAGGCTCCCGAGGGGGGGGAAGGGAGGGGGAGGGGAAAGGGCGCTCTCGGCGGTTCAGCGCCTGCCAGTCAGCGCCACCCACTCGCTGACCCCCTGTTGCGGCGCATGCCTATCTGTTGGCCGACGCAGCTTCACATTTCTAGTCTGCAAGTGAAGCCCGACAAACCTGTCCCAGGCGAGCCTGTCAGTGTGCTCGTCGACGTTCTACCAGACGTGCAGATTGCTCAAGCCTCGATCCACATTCGTGTCGAGCTGTTCGGCGTCCCAGTGCCAGGCGGTGCGTGATGCTCTTCGCTCCATTCAGCCCCGTCGATCAAGGCCATGAGCCCATGCTCAACCTCCTTATTGTACAACCCTATCCTGCGCAGCCGATCTGACGCTCGACCTGTGCAAGGTGCACTCTTGTCCGATCCCGGCAAACAAAAATGCAAGCGTGGACATCACGTATTCGAGTAAGCTCTGAGCACATGCGGCTGGTATGCTGGAGCTATGCTCCATGCCCCTGTCGAACACCTGGAGCCAATGCTCCAGGCCAAGCCCTTGCTCAATCCCTCTCCGCTGCACCTCACATCCCGCCTAAACGGTTGGCAGTCTCGAAGCTGGTTCCGAGTGGTATAATGCCCACCATCTTGGTCAACATGACCAACACCTCCAAGCCCCCACAAAGCCAGCTTGGCTGCTTTCAGGTGCTCCAGCTAGCCAGCCACGCCGGTGTGCGTCACTAGGTATGACAAAGTCTTAGCCGTCTGAGCCTCAGCAGCTTACCTAGATGAAGACATCAAGGGTCCCCCCCTCACAATTACTAGCATGTATGCTCACTTGTCTTACAGTTTGAGGTGAGCATCGCCGACCTGCTGCTCGGAGACGAGTCAAATGAATTGCCCTCGACGATATCGATATCTGGTCCAAGAGTGAGCTCGCCTCCGGGTACAAGCATGCCAATAGTCGGGGAACTTGCTACTAGTAGCTTTACAACGCCCAGATTGACCTCATTCCCGGGGACTGTGAAGCAGTGAGACTAAACGCAGAGGGGTTGTGGGTGTCTTAATGAGCCTGTTCCCCTGCTCATCAGCTGGGCACTAGTTGCACGGAGTGCTTTTCGGAACCGTGACCCAACACGGATTTTCTTCAACCTAGTCTACTTCCGTATATTTCATACATGCGGCTCTCTCTAGCGGATTGAAACATGTTGACGGGTGATTGATGTTGGACTGAGCTAATGTGTGCGGGTGTGGGGGGCGAATGTAGCCGTTGGGCGTAAGCTATTCATAATGAGAGGATCTGCCACGGTGCCGCAGCGCCATAGCACACCTAGGTCGCGTTCTGTCCAACATGGGACGGACTCGATATAAAGGATAAAGGTGTCCATCTTCGCGCAGGATAAATCCTCATGACCTACTTTTACAAGTAGGGGTCAATGGGGGCCCCGCGCCCCCCTCCCTCCATCGCAGACTTCCCCTGGGTGGGCCTGCACAACCATTCTCAGCCCCTGCCCTTTGGCAGGGGCTGAGCAGTCAACACTCCCGTCCAAACACTCGCGGGGCGCGCCCCGCGCGCCGAACGCATTCGCCTGCTCTGGCCCCCCATCGTACTGACCCCCCCCCCCCCCCTTCACCACTAAGCCACAGACCACTCGAGCCGCCAGGAAGGCACCCAGGGCCGGCGAGGCGAGCGAGGGAGAGGTAGGAGAGGCCAAGGGCACCGCCCTAGCCTCCATTGCCCCTTGAGCTTCCCCAGTTGGCCCTCTTGGGAGGACCCGAGGGACCCCCCAGAGAGGGGGCCATGGCGCGGGCAGGCATCACTCCGGATGGGCCGTCAGTACTGATATTAGTACTAATGCATCAGTATCAGCTCCCTGAGGGCTGATGTACTGATATCATGACAAGGCTGCTGAGCTATCATTAAAACCTAAAGAAAAATAGTGGCGGGAACGCGGCGCGCGGGAGCGTGGCCAACGACCAGGCGCGCGGCGCGCGCCCGTTCTCTCGCTCTGGCTCTGAGAAGGTGCAACTCGAGGTTCCCTTTTCTTGTCAGACCCCTCCTGTCTATTTAGGGTATAGAGTGCTTCTATCGACCCCTAACTTAGCCCCTACTTCCCACGTTTCCCCTACGTTGTGCCACTCCTTATTTCCGCAGGAACGGCCGGGGCCGTGTCTGTTCGCCATCAGAAGGCGTCGTGGCGGTTGAGGTGGACACACACACGCTCGACCGCCAAGTGCAGCCTTGCTTGCACTTCTCATACTTGCGCTGCGAAAATAACACCATGTCCACATGTCCACTAAGGGTGTGAACTAGGTAGGTAGCCTGGTAGGCTCAGGCCAAAATATCTAGACAGTCCCGGGGATATTTGCAGTGGTCCAAAACACCACAAGATATTTGGGGGGGTATCCGGGATATCTCGGGATATTTGGGCGGGTGGGGGCGCCCAAGGGCGAATACAGGGGGGGGGGGGCGAATACAGGGGGGGGGGGCTGTTGGCTGTTGGCGCGTTGGCGCGAACGCGAACGCGAACCCATGAGCCCCCCTCCCTCCCCCTTGCTCCCCATTAGGTGAAATGGGGTGTTTCAGTAATAAATGGGAGAGTGTGAGTGTGAATACTTGTTTGCGGATCGCACGCACCCACAGGTCAGCATGCAGCGCCACGAGGACAAGGACCACGAGGACGAGGACAAGGAGAGCGAGGGCAGCACGGACAGCGAGAGCGACAGCGCGGACGACCACGTTGATCTCACGGACGAGTCCCTGTTGTAATACAAGAAGGGGTCGGCCGTTAGCTACGGCCTGAGTCTTGCAGACCAGATCCAAACCTCCATTATGTTGCGCTATAACACGAGCAAGCGTCGTGGGCAATGGCAATGAGCAATGAATGTGAATGTGAAAGTGTGTCATAGTACTATGTACTTTATTGTAAGCACTATTGGTATGTACAAAGATATGTCTTAAAGCTAGCGTACTCGGCTTATAACTTATAATACGTAAAAGACGTAATTTTGAAC
This sequence comes from Isochrysis galbana, assembly GCA_018136815.1. NCBI lineage: Eukaryota > Haptophyta > Isochrysidales > Isochrysidaceae > Isochrysis > Isochrysis galbana. Next base: position 7,948,143 of record CM030931.1, read on the forward strand.
CCGATATTTCGAAGATATTTGGGGGGCCGCACGGGATATAAACGAGATATGTCGTATCAGAACGGGATATTTCAAAGATATTTGGGGGGTCGCGCGGGATATAAAAAGGATATGTGCCCGGGATATATGGGGGTAAAAAACGGGATATTTTGGCCTGAGCCTATAGCCTGGTACCAATATACCAAGATACCACCCCCAGGGAGGGAATGCAGAGAGGGGGGAAGGGAATGCAGAGAGGGGGCCCAGTTCTGTTACCTGCATTTCTTACCTTAAACGCGTGGACAATTACCGTAGCGGTAAAAATAAATTCAAATTCAAATCTTCGAATTTCGAGACGAAAATCTGCGGATCAGGACTTGAGCCCAGGGAGAATCCGAGTCTGCACGCCTTGCGTGACCACGACGAACATAGAAGACGGTATATAACGACGAAGGCACGTACCCATGCCGAAATATTCATGCCAAGAGGCCTGAAGCCTGAATACAACATAGTTGCACGGCCCGAGCCCCTAAGTAGAGCACGAGGGGAGTTGCCGCAAGGCGGGTAGTGAGGGTGAGGAAGGGGAATGGGCGTGGCTACGAAAGCGTAACCCAGTGCCACGTGTGAGGCGAGAATATTAAAAGTTTTTTTTAGCAAAGGTCAATCAAAGCCTGCGGACGTAGGACCCGTAGGGGCTGACCGACCGCGGCAGCATTAGCTAGTGCGACATCACGGCGCTGGAGCCTCATCCGCAGCTAACAAGCGACACCCTCGCCTCATAGAGGCAACATTGCGCGCGACTGCAGCAACCCACACAATCACACAATCTCCCAACTCGCACACAACTGCATACACACCGGACACCCTCGCCACTTGCTACCTTGCAACGCCGATAACGTGGACGAAAACAAGGCGCGGATTTAGGCGCGGATTTCGACATAGTCTTAGCCAGGCTGTGGCAGCAACACAACCCCACGTTAGCGCGTCTCGGAAGCTCCAGCACCTCGTGAACCTTCGGCTGCCCATCGTGAGGAGGCATCACTCCTCTTCTGGTCTCTCCCCATAGCGTTGGGTCAGTCGAAGAGGTCTTGTCTTTGCTGTTGCAAAGTGGGTTCCGCGGCAGCCTGCTTGCATCCTCCGCACAATCGGCCAGAGGTAGGTGGATTGAGGGACCAGCCCTCGACTAAGTTCTATTCAAGGCGCTCCGCCTCGATATTAATCCGTCCGCCGCCAGTGCGTTTCCCCCTACTAAGGGCATTCCTCGACCCGTTCAGAGGTCCGTTCGCTCGATGATGGGTCGCAGGATATCACGGAGCGAGAGGACGCCCCTGAATTGCCTCTTGCCGGCGTCCGATGATTCAAAGACCTGCATTGGGGCAGTACGCATGCACTTCATGTCGAAACAAGATCCCGGGTGCCGTGGTGTGCACAGGATGCATACGCCGGAGCGCGGTGGGCGTGTGCATGCGCGCAAACCCAAGAGTACCGGCGCTATCACGCACCGGAATATGCCGGACATTCTTGTTGAAGAAAATGTCCACGCACTCGGAAACGCTAGCCGACGGGTCCACGCTCACGACATCAGTGAGGGGCGTCATGAGATCGAGGACGGGGCGCTTATCCAAGTCGGTGGTCTCATCGCCTGCGCCCATGCAGAAGACGATGGGTGTTGAGCCACTCCCACGGGAGATGCGATCAGCAAGCATTCCCTTCACGCGCTGGCTACACAGGCACGGCTCCCTCCACCGTGAGGCGTCGGTGCACATGCCTCGCGCCCGCTTCGCCGGGTGCATCCGCATCAGTGCCCCGCACACTGCGCGCGCTCACCGTATGACTCGCGAATACAAGCCATGTCGCCTGGCGCGCAGGAGGGGTGGATGCAATAGTTGAGGAAGGACCTCTCGGTGACCAGCCCAACGACATCGCTCTCAGTGGAGTCCTGCGCGTCGGGGGCGAGGGGTGTCGGGCCGGCGTATGAGGCAGGAGCTTGGCAAGGGGCTGCAAACCGGCGCCAACAGCGCGCTCGCGGCGGAGGGCATACTTACGTCTTCCGGGATGCCCTCGTGGTCCTTCACAACAACTAGAAAGGTGAGGTGCTCTTTCTCCATTTGCTTGGCGGCGGCGAGCACGCTGGCGTGCTCACCGATAGTGTGCTTGTGCGAGTGAGCAAGTAGCCAGCTTCGCAGCGTCTTCTCCTGCAAGCGCTCGTGCTTCGTCAGGAGCACATCCCCCGCGGTCTTGCCCGCCCAGACGGAGTGGAGCGTCGTGGGCGACGACCTGCCAAGAGCGTCAGGCAGCGCGTCCTCGGTGCGCCCTCCGTCTGCGACGAGGATGAGATCTCGGATAGAGACAATCGACGATAGCACCTCCTTCCCCGGCGGCCCGTCCACCACCGGCAGGTGCCTCCAGATGCGGTGTTGGATTGAGCGGAGCGCTGCGGCGACCGAGGTGTTTGGGTGCAGCTGCGTTGTGCGACCGAGCGGCGTCATGACCTGCGAGACGCGCTTGTCGAGCGGGTGCTGCCCGGAGAAGAATGTATGCTGACTCGCATACGTCATGTAGCGCATGAAGTCGCGCTCCGTCATCATGCCCAGCACGTGGGGAGGCTCTGTGGTGGAGGAGGCCGGCTCACACACCATCACAAAGGTGAGGCGCTCCTGCGCCATCTTCTGGGCGGCGTGGCCGACGGGCTCAGTGGCGTCCACGCAGAACTTGTTGCGTAGCAGCGCGCCGAACTTGACTGGGCGGAGCAGGTTGAGCGTGGGAAGCACCTGGGAGATGCGGAGGGAACGGGCCGCCATCGCGGAGAGAGGGGGGGGGGGTGAAGCGAGAGGGGGCGGGGCAGAGAGGAGGAGAGAGGGGGAGGGAGAAGGAGGGTTGGAGGGGGAAGAGGTTAAGAAGTGGGCCGAGGAGACCAATATATCAGAGGAGAGAGAGGGCCAGAGGGAGAGGGGGGCAGCAGCAGGGATTAAGGAAGGATTCCTCTCTTCTTCACCGTCATCAGCATATTATCTTGTTCTGTCTCTCCCCTTCACCTTCTCTTTTCTTTCCTGCTTCCCCCCCCCCCCCCCCATCTTCTTCCTCCCCTTTTTCTTGCCCAAGATGCTTTCTTCTTCTATTCATAGAGAGTAGTCCTCTTTGCCTCTTGTTGTGGCTCTCTCTCGAGATAGTCTTCTCCTCATCGTCCTTCTCGCCCCGCTCTTCTCGAGGGCGACGCGGGCAACCCAATTACAATAGAAGAAGAGATTCTCTAAAGTAATAGTTTCAACTGTCTCTCTCTCGAGCGCGAGTGCGGCCGGCCTTTTTTCCCCTTCTTCTTTCTTGGAGGAGTAATTCTAGGGTGTTCGGGGAGTACTCTCTTCCGCAAGAGGCGCGCTGAACCTCTCGCTCTCGTCATCTCATCCTCTCCCTTCATCTCCATCATAGCAATACGTTCTGTATCTCCCCTCTCCCTCTCTTTCTCTACTTTTGTTCTCTCCCGCCTATGCTCTTCTCCCCCTCACGCTGCCCCTCGCTGCCCTTCTTCTTTTTTGCTTGCCCCCCCCCCTCTCCATCTTCCCCCCCCCCTCTCCCTCTCTCCCTCTCCCTCTCCCTCCCTCTCTCTCCCCCTCTCTCTCCCTCTCTCTCTCTCTTGTTGATTGGCCGTTGCCGCGTTATGTAGCTCTCCCCATTGCTCGGCGCATCACCGCGTGTGTTGCTTCATCTCAAGAAGCAAGAAGGCACCGGTGCCACCCGCGTGTCCCCCGTATTCCCATGGCCTCCTCGACTCAGGCTCTCTAGATGCCCCACGCTTCAGTAGAGGCTTGAGCATGCTGGGCGTGCCAACTAGAGCTAGCTTGGTGGGCGTGCCGTGCCGAGCGCCCTTCCCTTGCCTCCCGTGTGAGGTCATTAGGTCATGAGGTCGCGTTCCGTCGAAAGTGGATCATCGAATGTGAATGTCCATATAGATATTAGTTTTCACATCGTACACATCTTGCATGTTGTCGGTACTAACATTCCTTCAAAGGAACAATCCGACTTGCTATTTTTAGTAACAGCTCGCTTATACTAGTAGCGATAATAGCCGCTATCCCTATCCGTAGTCTGTAGTACCGTAGATGAAACGTTTGAGTGAGCGTTATTGCCTAGTACAAACATTTTTTTTGCCTTCTTTGAGTGTGAACCAGGTGTGTCCTTGCCGCACCGCCACCAAGGCATAAGTGCTGACATAAGGCATAAGGCCGCGGTCGAATGCGATTGCTTTTGAAGATAGTATAGAGCTCCCCCGTGCGACCTTTGGCCTTTGGCCCTGCCCCACCGATTTCCGTTTTCTCACGGTGGGCCGAGAATTAAAAAGTTACCTTTAGCAACACTGGAAAAAAGCAATCTCATCCACACTAGTAACCCACCGGTGTCTTCTGCCACCGGTGCTTTCTCATCAAAACGGTGGTCGCTTCAGGCAGTATCATTGGCGCAGGCGCCATCGCGCGCACAAATACGGTCCAAGTTTCCGCCAACGAAACGACAAAGTAAACCTGGGGCGGGTTCCCACTGCCACGCAACGCATCGGGCCCAGCCGCTCAACACATGTGCTCAAGCCCACTTTTGGCGAGGCGTGCTGCGTTGGCGGAGTCTGGCATGAGTCTCCCTCAAGGCGTGCGTGTGGTAGGCGCACACGTCTCTTGGGTCTTGCAAAGTTCGTTCTCACCTCACAACCACCAGCCGATTCGAGACCGAGTCGGCTCATCGCCGATTCAAAGAGGAGAGAGTAGACGGCGGGTGCGACGGGCCTTACGCACAACACCATTTCCCGCGGCTACCGTCCGCCCAATGTGGATGGCGTGCGCGCGCGCCCAGGCGTGCTGGCGAGCAGAAAGCCCGCAAGGCTACTAAAAGGTTTGGGCTATCGGCGCATTTGCCCACCCCACGGGCGCTTCTGGATGCGACGCCCTCCGCCGAATTTTCGCTGCGGCTGTTGCTGTCCTGTCCGCGCCGACGTACTACCGCATACCTTCCCAGCGGGCCACTGCACTGCACGTCGGTCAACCGGCAGCGCTAGCTGCCGTATCCCGCCGCACGGCGCGCCACTCGATGCCGCCGGCGACTGGGCTGACCTCTTTGAGCGTCGCTCCGCATGCGCAACCGCTTGTGCTAACTCGGCGACGTCCGGTAGAAAGGCGTCGTAATGCACGCCACCCTGGTACAGGATGTGCACCGTACCAACGACGCCCCGGCCTGAATTGCAGCGCGCTGGTGCATCGAAACACGAAATGCGCTCGTACCCACCGCGGCACTTCTCGTAGACCCAGACATTGACGCCCATCAGGTGAGAGCACGCGGCCATTTCAATGCCGCCACCCCAGCCCGAACGGGCGATGCGCGCTGCGTACACCTGCGGCGTGACGCCCGAGTCCCACCGCACCCACTTGTGCACGGGCGTGTCAGCGATCCGGTGTTGCGCATTGGCCACAACCCATTGTGCCAACTGCTGCCGCAGCACAGCCGCCGACGGAACGGCGGCCACGTGGCGCTCGCTGGCCGACATGCGATTCAACCCATAACGAAGTGAGTGGAAGAGGCAAGATCCATCGCCTGGTTGCCGGGCCACGCGCCCCTTCCGGAGGAGCAACGGCGTCGAGGCGCCACCAAAGATGCCCTTTCTCCCTGGCTGTGCGTCGGGATGCCGGTCACGCGCCTTTTTGTAGTGCGGACAGCGCGCTGAGTCGTGCGGGCCGTCGCACTTGTCGCAGCGCACCGGCTTGAGGGGCGTGGAACCAGGGGCGGCCGGCGGTGGGAGCATCTGCGGCGGGGGAAGAGAAGAGGAGGAGGCTGCCGGATTGGCGGCCTTGCAGAAAGTAGACCGTGCCGCGGTTGCCTGGTCACGGGCGGGAGGCGTGGACGCAGCCATCAACAGTGGGCTGCGGCTGCGTGTGGTCACCGACGTGATGAACGGCCTTCCTATTGAGCCCCTCGCCGCTTTTGCTGGCTGGCTGGCGATTTCCTCCGAATTTTTCCTCTTCCCAGTCGGAGGCCGCCTCGTTGCTAGCACGATGGCTGCATCTTGCGAGGGGTCCGATTGCGGCAGCACGCCGCACTGCACCCCTTCGGTGTTCGCGCGATCTGGTGGAATTGAAGCAAGCGATGCCGCTTTCGGCACTCTCTGTCCTGTTGGTGCCGAAGCCGAGGTCTCTCGACTCACGCTGCTCACAGAGGCGGCCAGCGCGCTGACAGCTGGGTCAGAGATTGTCTTTCTGCTCAGCGATTCCACACATTCAACCGGAAGCGCTGCTTGGTCCACCGCGTTTACAAGCCGAGTGTGCGGCGGTGACGATGATGCGGAGGAAGAGGTAGAGGCATCAGATGACGCGGAGTGGCCAGAGCCTGCCGCGGCGAGCGGCGGTGAGATTTCGCTGAGCTTGCGCCGCCGCTTTGCTTTGCGCCTCTCCTTTGCACGCAAGGGACTGACCGGTTTGCAGCCGTCCGGCAGGGCGCCGACGTGCACGGGCGCGGAAGGCCAATGACGAGGCGTGGATTCGATCTGTTTGTGCGAGTGCGAGTGGGTGTCCTCATCCGCGCCAGTGATAGGGCAACCGCGAGTTGTCATCGCTTCCGGCTGCGCGAGCTTCTGTGCCTCACGTAGCGGCGAGGGCCCACCGGCCGATGAGGAGGCAGGCCTGGCGTCGCGTTTCCGCTTGGGCGATGGTCGGAGACGCAGACGCAGCACATTGTGCACCCAGTCCCTCGCACGGTGCGACGGGCGCGGCTTGGGCTCAGTAGGCCGCAGGCGGCCGCCCATCTCAGCGGAGGGATGAGAGAAGGAGAGTGTGGGCTTTGGGAGGAGGGCTGGGGAAGTGGGGGAGCTCTCCCGTGTGTGTGCCGTGTGTGTGCGCGCACGGCAGCGGGACGGAGTGACGGCCACCGCCTCTTCCCCGTGTTGGAGCAGGGTAGCAGTCGAGTCGGGGGGAAGGGGAGGGGGAGAGGGAGAGCACACTGTCGGTGGAGGAGAGAGCAAGAGTGGGGGGCGGAGGAGAGGAAGCCGAGGGGAAATGGTGGAGGAGAGGGGGGGAGAGAGGAGGAAGAAAGAGGGGGGGGGAGAGGGAAGGAGACGATACGTAGTCTGATAGATGATGATACGATGTTTGGGAGGAGAGAAGAGAGAGGCGGGCGGAGGGGGGAGGGGGGCTCGAAGGGAGACGGGAGCGAGGAAGAGGGGCGAAGGGGAGGGGGGGGGGGGGGGGGGCGGCGAGGGGGGGGGGGGGGGGGGCGTGGAGAGAGGGCCCGAGAGAGGGCTCGCGCTCTCTCTCTCTCTCTCTCTCTCTCTCTCTCTCTCTCTCTCCTTCGAAGGCGAGAGTGGCTCTCTCTCCCTCCTCCCGTGCTCTTCTATTAAACAGCTTTGCGGCCAGTGCCCCCCCTCCCCCCTCGCACGCGCCATGAAGCTTCCTCCCTCGTCGGGTTCTCTCTCCTCGCAGTCTCCCCCTCCCTCCCTCTCCCTCCCTCTCTCTCTCTCTCTCTCTCTCTCTCTCTCTCTCTCTCTCTCTCTCTCTCTCTCTCTCTCTCTCTCTCCCGTAACGCCACCGGGCGAACCTTCGGCAAAAAACAAACCCGTCCCGTGTCAGACCCCCTGCGTCCACGCCCCGCCTGGACGGATCAAGGCGGGGGGGAGAGGGGGGGAGGGGGCATGCGCCATGCAAGCCATAAGCCGTGGGATAGGAGATAGAAGAACCCATAGGATTTGCGTGGCATCGTGCCATCCGTGTAGGCCTGCAATAAATAAAAAAGAAAAGAACGAGGACGAGTAGAAGAATGTCCTTGTCGTTGGTAAAGGACTCAACCAATATCAACCAAAAGAAGACTCTCTCAAGCATCAAGCATCACTGCTCAAGACTCAACACCGACACCCAAAATTGCATGCATAGCTAGATCTAGACCTAGATGGGAAATACAGCCAAGGGGGTTCCAAATACAGTAAATACAGTCTGTATTTGGCCTTCGTCCAAATACAGTCAAATACAGTACCAAATACAGTACGGGGGGGGGGCTCCCATGTTACAAGTTACAAGCCCCCCCCCCCGTCCCGTCGCCCCTCTCCCCTCTCCCTCTCGTTGTCGCTGTCGCCCCTCCCCCCTCCCCCCTCCCTCCCTCACCTCTCACTCTCACCACAAGCATGTACCAGCCCATCTCGAACGGAACCTCGCGCTCCGCGCTGGACTCCCGCGAGAGCCAGCTCAGCCGGCTCGACGAGGCCGCCACTGTCGTCGAGCTGCCAGCAGGAGCAGCAGCGGGCAGCACTGCACCACAGTTGCAGTGGGCGTCCCTCCTCGATGGAGCGCATGGCCGAGGAAGCCGCTGTGGTGTTGAGGAGGAGGGAGAGCCTGCGCGCGCGCGCGATGATACGGGGAGCACGATCTTCAATGTGCTCCCTGCGCGCGCAACCGGGCTGAGTCAGCTCACGTCCCAAGGCCAAGGGCGGAAGCGCTCGGCGACAGCAAAGCGTGTCGACCCAGTGTGGGATTGTGTGGTGATCCTCAATGAGGAGGACACCAGCAACCCACATTGGAAGTGCATCGGCTGCGGTGTTTCGCGCCATGGCGGGGCAACCCGCGTTGTTGACCATCTCTTAGGTCGCAGCATGTCAGCCCCTTGCACAGCCAACGACCCATCTTTCCTTTTGCTCCTGGACAGGGTGCGAAAGAACGAGTTGACGAAGGGCGACAAGAAGCGGCACAAGTTGGCTGTGAGGCAGGTGGATGCAGCGGCTGCTTCGTCGTCACCATTTTCAAAGCCGGAAGCGAATATGGAGAAGCATGTCCAGCCCAAGCTCAATAACACTGGTGGTCAATCGACATTGTGCTTTAATGTGGCGGCAAGAGATGCGTGCGATGCGGCGATCGCCGAGTTGTTTTATGCCTGCAACATCCCGGCTGCGATTGCTGACCATCCAAAATTCAAGGCGATGATTGCCGCGTTGAAGACGGCACATCCATCATACAAGGGGCCAACGCGCAAAAATTTGCATGGTGTGTTGTTGGATCAGACTACGGCTAGGCTGCAGCGTGAGCTTGGTCCGCTACGTGAGCAAATTCTCAACAAAACATGCTCGATTGTGTCGGATGGTTGGGATAATGTGGTGAAGGATCATTTGATCAATTTCTTGTTTGGCAATCCTGGGTGCATGTTGTTTGATGGCACAATCAAGGTGGCAAGTAGCGATTCAGAAAATTCTGAATTCATTGCTGAGATGATGCGTCAACGCATTGAGAAACATGGTCGATTGAACTTTGTTCAAGTCGTCACAGATACATGTAGCACGATGAAGGCAGCTTGGAGAATCTTGGAGAAGCATTATAAGTGGCTCACCGCCACATGTTGTGGGACACACGTTCTCAGTCTTGAGTTGAAAGACTTTGCAAAAGTGCCGGAGGTAGCAAATGTCATTTCGAAGGTCGGCAACGTCTTATCTTTATTTTGGGGTCGCTCGAGGTGGCCACGCACCAAGCTTCGAGAGACCATTGCTGCAAATCATGGTAAAGAATTCGGCTTATACCGCGCAAAGCAAACTCGTTTTGCCGGCAAATTCCGTGAGATGTCTCGAATGCTCCGGGTGAAAACTGAGTTGCAACAAGTTGTGGTGACGATGGAATATGCGGCGCATAAGTTTTCGTGTGGGGGGCGATCGGCAATCGGCGACGATGATGGCGAGTTGGATGCAGACATTGGAAAGAAGGTGAAGGCCATTGTTCTTGATGATGAGGGGTTCTGGAAAACACTCACACTCATACTGCATGTGGCTATGCCTGTTGTCAAACTCTTGCGTTTGATGGACAGCAACTCGTTTTGCATGGGCAAAGTTTACGATAGGATGTTCATGATCGGCCAACGCATGGAGGCAATGCAAGATAAGGTCCCTTGGTTCAAGAAATTGGCAAAGCTTCATGCTGATCGCTGGGAATACCTTCATTCACCTATGCACGCGGCGGGGTATGCGTTGGATCCGGAGTTCATGCAAACAGTGGGCGACTTGGATGATGCGACCATGGACGGCTTGCATACGATTTTCGATCGCCTTTGCTTGCGTGATGCCATCTTGGAATCCCCTAACCCAGAGCAAGCTTGGACAGAATATTCCACTTCCACCCCCGAAGTTGTGCAACGAGTCGCAAAGGTTGAGAGGGAGTTTGCTCTGTTTCAAAACGGTACTGGTGCTTTCTCTCGGCCATCTGCAATCGAAAACGCCAAAGTTATGGAGCCATCTCAATGGTGGACAATGTACGGCAAACATGTTCCAATGCTTGCAGCCATTGCACAACAAGTTTTGTCCCAACCAACAGCAGCGTCAGCTGCTGAACGCAATTGGTCGGTGTATGGCCAAATTCATTCTCAAGCGCGTTCGCGTATGGCCCATCACGTGGCGGATAAGTTGGTTTTTTGTCACGAGTCCATGCATGTGCAAATGCGTGTGCAAAGCGCTGGTTGGCGTCCAGATGTTCCGAAGTGGGAGAGTGATGATGACAGCGATGAGGATGATGAGGACGATTGGCTTGGTGATGATGCTGTGCACCCCAGTGCTGAGTGTATTCAGAAGTTGCTCATTTGAGGACCATATCCATACACCACACACCATGTTGTGAAGATCACAAGATCACAAACGATCACAATATCGCACCATCGCACTACAGACCACAGACCTGTATGCGTCGTCGCGTTGTCTGCTACTACTTCACTACTTCTACTTCTACTTCCAAATACGGGGGCAAATACGGAGGGGGTTTCAAATACGGCAAATACGGTCTGTTTTTGGTCTGCGTACAAATACGGTGAATACGTATTTCCCATCTAGGGATCTAGATTTAGATGGAGTCAAAGTTTGTATAAACAGTCAATCAATCAATCAATCAATCAATAATAATGAGCATATGTACCGCTACTGCTACTAGAGACTTGCTGCACCAACACGCCAAGCGACGACACTCATGACTCTGCACCACCAACAACAACGACAACGACACAACGACACAACGACACAACGACCCACAAGCTCATTGGGTATTGGAAGAAAAACGAGCGAGGCGTTCAGCATACGTTGAACAAATAATGAAGAGTAAATAAGGTTTGAGGACGAACAAAAACAAAAGCCAGAGCCAAAGAGGCAAGAGGCCGCGCGACCTCAGGTGCGGTGTTGCTTTTTTGACTGATACCCCTCCATGAGCAGACCCAGATGGGACAACAGGTACAAGGTCAACAGGTTTCGGGGGCCTGTTGCTGTTAAGAGGACCTGTTAACAGGTCGCAATAGGTCCGTAACAGGTCCAAAAAAAAACGAGTGATACTAACATTATAAAGTTATACTAGTAAGTAGTAAGTGTTACTCTTCAGTCTTCAGACTCGGGTTCATCCACAACCATCTCCAACTCCCAAGGCAAAACACGAGACTCCCAATCCAACAACAAATCATCGAGGAGAAGATTGGTGTGACACCTCACCAACCTTTCCACTACAGTCTGCCCCAACCTATTCCTTTTCTTGGAATGGATCCAATCTTGCACAGACCAAGAACGCTCACAACCAGACGCAGAACAGGACAATGCGAGAAGACGACATGCGGCCCACTGCAAGTGAGGGAACATTGTGAGGTAAACATTTGCCCATTTGTACGATGCCATCGAACGTGCTCGCTGAGAGAAAGCCACTTCGTCGGTGAAATCATGCATGCCACTCAGTACAGCCTCTTGAAAGTCGCCCAGCTCGGCCAGCAAATCAGGCAACGGATGCTCGTCCGTTGCCATCTGACGCAGGCACTGCTTCAGGTCTTGCAGCTCACGGCTACTATGCCTGCGGCGGCAAAACTCAGGCTCCAAACAATAGGCGGCTGTCATCACAGGGGCGTGAAGGTATTCCCACCGAGCCATGAAGAGCTCGTGTATTTTGTGCCGGACAGAAGCGGAAACGCCGGGAAGTACACCTTGCTTGAAGTGTTGATCTATTTGAAGGAGGTAAGCATAAACTTTTCCCAGATTGGCACCGAGCTTGCCGTCCGTCAGCCGAAGAAGACGATAGACGGGCTCCATGATCGCAATCCCAGTTGTAATGGTTCCCAACAGCTCCTCTGAACGAATGATTCGCTTGCAGTCGGCCGCCTTGCCGCGTTGCTCGCTTGGCAGCTTCTGAACCCACGTCGAGAATACGGGATCGATGACCAGTTGCTCTAGAACAAAGTGCACGTTTTTGTATCGCGTGATCATCAAAAGCGTCGAGGCAAACCTGGTTTCAGCCGCCTTGAGTAGTTCCATGCCACCCTCCGGCCTCGCCTCACAGGCAACTTGCGCACAAAGCTCGCGGTATCGTGCAAGCGCTTTCTGGTGCGACGTTACAAAACTTACCACTTGGCGGACTTGCTCAATGGCGCGAGCCAAAAAGGGCTCGCCCCATGAGAACTCGCGATCGTTCAGGCTCTTCACGCGCACCTTGGGCTTGTCACTGCAGATGTTCCTCATGAAGTTATCCAAGCTGTGGGTTGGACAAATGAAAGTGAAAATGTGCGGGCACTCACGCGTTATCAAGGGGAAAGAAGCGGTGCAAGCTCCATCCATGCATACAGCTACGACATGCTGCGCGCCAAAGCCGTTGATGTGCTTCACGATGAAGTCCTTGATGTATGCCGCGTCCTTCGTCGCGCCCGAGGTGTCTTGTGCTGCAATGAAATAGGAGCCAACAGGCAACGACGCAAGGCAATTGATGATGGGGCGGCTCTGGACATTTGTCCAACCATCCGATATGAGGGTGACACCAGTGAGATCTGCGAGGGCTTGCATCTTCTGCCGCACTCCTTCGTCAAGCCGCGTGTCCAGCAATGGGAGCAACTTCTGCGTGAAGGTGCGCCGTGTCGGCAGCCGCAGGTCGTTGCCAGCGAGCAAGTTCTTTGAGCCGCATTTTGCGGTGACCGCTACCGCATTCCGGAAGAGCCTGTCGTCGACCAGGTCCAGGGGCAAGGCCCTCTTGACGATCACCTTGAGCCATGCTTCGGCGACCTGCTCAACGGTGATTGCCTGAAAGGGCTGGTGCTGAGCAGAGAGGGAGAAGGGTGGTGTGCAGGTATCCTCTGCAGCGATTGCGCGGCCCAGTGCACGGCTCTCTTCTTTGCCCATCTTCATTGCAGCCTTGTTCTCGGCGATGGTGGCGCGCCGCCGCAGCTCCTTCACCACCTCGGCGTGCCTGCTTAGCCATAGCGCCGTGGGTCTGCACAGCCGCACATTCCTATTCGGCAGCCCCCTATCCAAATGCTGCCGGATGTTCAGAGGCCCTCCGAAGTACGTGTGGTGACAGAACAGGCACTTCTTTGAGATACGCGAGTTCTTCACGCGCCCAACCCCCTCCTCGATGGTGGACCACTCAAGAGCACTGCCCTCCAGTGACTCCAGCGGCTGGCGGCCCCACTCTCCCTCGAACGAGGTCGAGGTAGCAATGGTGGACTCGTCGTCGCTAAGGGCGCTCTCAGACATCGCGAGCGCGCGGGCGAGCGAGGGGCCACGTTCCCGCCAAAGTTCCCGCCCTAAATTTTACTTTGTACTTTGTAGACCTATTACCTGTTAATAGGTAACAGGTCTGGTAGACCTGTTGACCTGTTAATAGAACCTATTAGAAGCCTGTTGTCCCATCTGGGTGAGCAGATGAGCAGGCGGGGCGTATGGGTTATGGGTTCACGTCGACACCCACAGAAATTTTGGAAAATCATGAATGCCCTAGGGACTAAAAAACGAACGCGACAAAGATTTGTTTGAGTAACTCGAAAGGGTTGCCCTGACACATCCATTCAATTGCGAATTGGCGCGCGGCAGCATCGGCAATAGACCGATGCTTCCGTCTTCTTTCGGTACATAGCACGGTTATTAGTTATTAGTACAAAATCCGACGACCGACCGACCGACGGCCGTTTCATCCACACCACACGAAAAGGAAGAGGGTGGCGGCGGAGCTATTCGAACTACTTTATGCCGAATAGTCAATCTTAGAACTGCCCCGCGTTCACCCTCCCCAACGGCAAGAGAAAAAAACCGCAATCCATACGTCGGAAAGTGTTTGGCTGTCATACTTCCTCAAAGAAAGAGATAAAGTAGCGTGTGTCGGAGAAAGAGGGGGGGGGGGGGGGGGGGGGGGGAGGGAGGGAGGGAGGGAGGGAGGGAGAGAGAGAGAGAGAGAGAGAGAGAGAGAGAGCGACAGATGGTGAGGCTGCCTGCCCCCTCGCTGCCTGCGGCTGAGTGCTGGATGGGCTGTCTGGGTCCGGGATTGACGAGCGGGGACGCGTGGCCGTGCTCAGGCCTACATTTGCCCTTGTCACTACCTCCTACCACCTCCTCCCCTTCCTGTGCGCCCCGCAGCCCCTGGAACCACGCGCCTTGTGGTGCAGCTCGCAGATCTGCGATGCTGCGCTGCAGCGGCGCAGGGAGGAGCACCACCGTCGCAACCTGCGCTCGATCAAGGCGAGCATCGACAATAGGGATCCACGTAGACCCAAGCCCACCAACTCCAAGGGAGCTCGGCTGGAGGAGGAGCGCACGGCACGCATCATGCATGAGAACGCCATTCTTCTGGGCAAGCTTTCGCGAATTCTCACGCGTGAGAATGACGGGCTTCCGACAAATACCTTGAAGGCCAAGCAGGGACTGCATGATGCGTATAACCGCAAACAGCGAGAGAAGATTAACCATGAGAACTTGCATTTGCTACGGCGCCTGCGGGACATGAAGAGCTCGCTGGACATAGAAAAATTTGAGGCTGATGCTCGTGAGAGAGCTGCCATCTTGAAACACATGCAGGGCCCAAGCAACCCAGCACTGGTGCCGGGCGGCCCACGCCCTCCTCGCCGGCCGCGCCCGCGCTCTACGGGAGATCTTGCGCGGCAGCGGGCAGGAGACCACCGCATGTCTCTTGTTCAAGTCCCTGAGCCAGTGCTCGCAACAAGCGCTGCTGCCATTTTGATTCGACCCAACACGAGCAGCACGGGCAGCAGGCCGACGCGATCGCTCTACTCAGCCGGCATAAGCACAGGTGCAGGATCAGCTGCGAGCATAGACGAGACCTCGGCTCTGATGACAGGACTCATGCGCGACGACATGGCTACACAGATTGATGCGGAGACCGAGGAAAAACGAGATGATGTAAAGTCTGTGCTTACTGAAGAAGTGGAAGAAGTGGCGGAGGAAGTGGAAGTGAAGCCCTGATCGTTCTTGCGCTGGTGTTTAGTGTGCTTGTTTGAGATGTTTACCAAGTGGCGCGGGTGCCAGGAGTCACCGTAGAATACGTAATAATTGCGGTGACAAAATAAAAATAAAACAACTAAGCGTTAGTACCACTACTCCCACTAGCCCGGTACGTTATCACGACACCCCTTGACATGTGTTGTCACTAGGCACATACGCATATGCACCCCTATGAATCTCCCCCCTCGCAAACCCCCGGCTCCCATTATAACTCCCCACAAACAAGCTACAATGAGGGAAAACCCATTGAGGCGGACCGACCTACGTCGGGCGACTCTCCGCGCGGGAAAAAGCACTGGGGGGTGGGGGGGGGGGGAGGAACCTCTCGTCGTCCATGAAGCCGGAGGCCCTTGCAGCTCTCGCCGCTAGCGATCCTCGCGAGGAATAAAAGACTGCGCCTCGAGATACCTGCCACAAGGGTTCCCGTTGGCGCCTTGAGCCTCTCCCTCCTCCTCTCCCGCCACTGTCGCCAGCGCTGTAGGGGCTGACAAGAGTTGCTCGCTCAGACCCTCAAAATTGCTCCAAAAAGTTGCTCCGAGTTGCTTGGAAAGGGGGCAAAGTTGCTCGCAAGTTGCTCGCAGTTGCTCGGAGTTTCGCAGCGCGCGAGCCGCACGTACGTGTTCGCCGTGGGGTCCGTGTCGCACCATCCCCTGCCAAACTTCATGCACTAGTCACTAGTAGTTGCGTTAGTGCAAAGCGTTGAGTTAGTTAGTTAGTTATTTATAGTTAGTACTTCAAGCTTCAAGCACTTAGTACTTAGTTAGCACACATCACGATCATTGTACTGCAACATGAGTACGGCTTGCATTTGATCGGCAAGACAAGTGGTCTGCAAAGAACCAAACATACATTGGACAAGAGAGAAAACACGCTCACATGCGGCATGCGGCCGAATTGGGAGTTAATGAGAATATGATGCGAGCACCCAATGCCCATGTCGGGATCTTTGTGTGGTTGAGCGCCCACCACCGCAACACCTCGGTGGTAAAGTCGTGTACATCGCTCTGATCGGCCGTGAAATCCTTCGCGGCAGCTACGTACCGTGGCAGCTCATACTCTAACTTACTTGCCATATTCTGCGGGTGCTGTGAAACGACATCTGCTCTCTCTTTCATTAGCAACTCGACCTCGTTCTTTCACATAAACGTAGTCGCGCAGTCGTGCAAGTGCCGAGCAAGTACCCACTTGCGCTCCCCGCCCCCCCCCCCCGCACTTGCGCCGCGACGCGCGACCCCCCCCCCCCTAAGCTCTAAGTCTCTAAGTTCTAAATAATAACTAAGCGGTAAAAAGTAGTAAAGTTGCTCGGTAAGTTGCTCGAGTTGCTCGATGTTGCCCGTGACCCTTAAAGATGCTGCGAGTTGCTCGCACGCTCAAACACCCCAAAGTTGCTCCAAAAGTTGCCGGCAACTCTTGTCAGCCCCTACAGCGCTGCCCCTCTCCGCCAGTTTGCTTGCGCAGACGGGTCTCGTTTCTCACTACACTCCATCGGGGGGGGGGAGTGCAAATTCTCCCCTCTCCCTCGCTTCACTCTCTTCCACCTCTCTCCCTGCGGCGCGTCGCCATGCGGCGCGCCACGGCCTGCTCTCAGAGGTCCGTTCCCGCCCTTGCACTAAAAGCACGTTGCGATTTCGGCTGTTGGGTGTTGTAAAAAAAAACTGAAGATTCTGGGCTAACACCTACTACTGCGATTTCGTGTTGTTATTCCCTTGTTATGGAACCTTCCCAAAAGCTCGTGCTAGATCCTCGGCCCACACGCCGGCCGTGCCATTCCCAACCCAGCCATACAGACCCTACCTCCTACCTACCAGGCAGCCAAGCCCACAGTCGGCTCGCCCGCCGCCCAAGATGCAGATGCCGCTGCAATCGCGCAATTGCTCCACCAACTCTCCAAAGTGCACTCGCACACGCACAATTCCAGCCCGCACATTCTGCCCTCTCCCGTGCCCTTCCCGGAGTCTCCAACCTCGCCGGCGGTCCACTTTCGACGGAACGTGACTTGTGAGAGTGATGACGCCGCGATTCATTTAGGCGATCAATCATTTCATTTTGTCGCCCACATGCTTCTCCCAGTAATTGAAGCGCTTCCTGTCCACCCCACACTCAGCATCCCACTGAGCTTTGGTGTGCAGCACGGAGCGATCCGTGTACGGGTGGTACCAGCAGCATGGCGCCTTCAAGGCCTGCTCCCTCGTGTGCTGTCCTTCGGCGCAGCGAGCCCCCCGCATGCATACACCATCGGGGCGGGCGGCTCCACGCTATCGCCCCATTGCGCGCTGCGCTCCTGCACCCTCCTCCCCTCAAAGCACACCCTCGACGTCGATGACAGCGGCGACGAGCGGCCGGCGAATGAGCTAGCTCAGCCGCTTCGTCGAGCGCGCGCGGGGTTGCTGCGCCGTGGGCGCTGGGGCTTGAGTATGCCCCATCCAGCGCCGCCTCTCCCGATGTCATGCAGCCTCAGAGTGGGGAGAGAGGGGCCCGAAGGACTCTGATGCGAGGGTTCAACGCGCGCCGAGGAATTGAGTGGGCACGAGATACACTGGACTGGGCACTTGACACACTAAAGTACGCTATGGAGCATGGGTATGGGTATGGTACAAGTTGTAGTACAAGACGACACGGTGCACGGTGAGAAGTTCACACCCACTTGCTCGGTTCATCGCGTGTTACCAGAGGTTATGGGCTCGCGGCACGCGTGTGTGATGTATGAAGACAAAGCGAGTCGCACCACGACACTTCGAAGCTTGGGCATAGTAGTCAAATCATGGTTGTAAGGACCCACCAAAAGGAGTCTTCGAGACGTAGAACACAGTGCTCCTCATGCTCGACTCTACACCTGCCGAGGGTGAAGCGGGTACTGCGCTCAGGCAACATCCAGCATGCCCGTGCACGCTAGCCCTCTCCCGCACAACCGGCTGCCTCAGCACATCTTGTTGCCACAGTTGGGTGAGCGCGGCGCTCAGAGAGAGCATGTGCACCCCCGTCGGTGAATACAAACACAAAGCATCACTGGCGGCCGATTCGGAGCGGGGCCAGAGGCAGAAGGAGCCTACTCAACGGGTGCGGCTGGGCACTGCGCCACGCACTGTAGTTGGATCACGCCAAGGCGCAACCATCGCGCTGAGGTTGGCGATGACAACGTAGACGACGGAACGTTACTTTGAGGGCCGCAGCTTTGTGCAATCATCGTTCTTTACGATCCTTTTTCGGCAGACCTCTGTCGGCCGGACCATGGAAAATACTTGCGCGACAAGTTCTACATGTGAGTCTCCGGCTAGCCCAATCCCCCAGTGCAGGCGTACAGGCGAGGTGGACAAGCGTGAGCTCTCCTCGAGTGCCGAGGGCGGCAGCCGAGCCGTCACGCAGCCGACCGAGGCCGACAGATCACGCTGTCTCTGTATTCTACTCTCTAGCTTTACGTACTAAAGTAGTTAGTAGAAGTACTCGTAGGGGTGTGCGGTGATGATGATGCCTCTTCTCTCTCTTCTCTTCTCTTCTCTCTCTCCTCCTCCGCGCTCTCTCCCTTTCTTCTCTCTCTCTATTCCTCCTCCTGCTCATTTCCTCTCGTCTCCCCCACACAACCCCTCTCCCCGACCCCTGTCCCTCTCTCTTTTCTCTGGTCTCCCCCCCCCCCCCTTCCCCTTCCCTTCCCTCCCTCCCTCTCTCGTGGCCGCTGCCGCCATGTTGCGCCGCTCTCTCTCGCTCGGCGCGCCGCTCCGCCTGGCCTCGCGCGCTCTGTGCTCGGCGGCTTCGGACGCGGTCGCACCGTACCGCGCGATGGCATCCGCCTCTGCCGACCAGCGCCTCGCCTGGGCTAAGGCTGACGAGGTCCTTCACTCGCGCATGAGGCAGCATGTGCCCGCAGCGCTTGCACACAATGGAGAGGAGGCCTTCGATAACCACCTGATCGGCGTGCAGTCGGTGCTGCGCAGCTGGGGCGTATCGGAAACGTTGTGCAATGCCGCGCTCTTCCACTCCATCTACGGCACCGAGGGCTTCCAGGGGTACAAGCTGCCGCTGTCGCACCGGAACGAGATTGCTGAGCTCATCGGACAAGACGCCGAGCGGCTTGCTTGGATCTTCTGCATGGTCGACCGGGCGTCAGTGGACGCGACGGTGCTACCGCAGCCACGGCCGGGCGCCTCCTTCTACGCCAGGCCGGAACTCGGCCGCTTTGAGATCGTTTTGAGGGATGAGCAGGAGTGGGCCGACTTTCTGACGCTCTCACTCGCCGACTGGCTCGAGCAGGTGAGACACGTTCCCCAGCCGGGAGCCCCGCACCCGGAGCCCAGCGTGGCACGGCATAGTTCGTCTGCTGATTAATCCGATTCGTCTGTTAGCTGAACGTGCAATTCTCCACCACTGCGCGCTGGCCCGCTCCGAGTGTGCGCGCATTGAAGACGTCTCTACAAGTCTAGCTTGCTCCTTGAAATCCCACACGCCTGTGGAATGCAGGTGGAAGGTGCTGCACGCAAAGAGACCCTCATCGTGAACTGGCCTTTGGGTCAAGCATGGGCGTATCGGCGCGATGCGTACGCTGCTATGGCTCGCATTCTAGGAGAGCGAGGGGTAAATGAGGCACCCCGTATGCATGAGGCTGTATTCTCACGCGAGCCTGAGTCCACGCGCAAGTTAGTTCAGTACCATACACCGGCCATTTCTGCCGCTGCGAAAGATGCGCGTGAGGCACTAGCCTTCTCATCCACATATGTGCAGCTCTCGGAGATGGCCAGGGCAGCTGAGGAGGAAGCCAAGTGGGATTGGCCTAGGCTACGAGATCCAGCGGGTGGCCCTTTTGTGCGTGCATAGGGGAGATGACGAGAATAAGATCCATTCGATCCCAAATTTGTGATGTGCAATATGGCGAGAAGTCATTCTGTATGGCCCGCGTGCCATCGCCGCGGCGTGCATGACATCCTCCATGAAATAGATGGCGCACGTGGTGGGCATTAGGCAGCCGAGACGCCGAGAGGAGTAAAAGCCAAGTGTCTTCGATTGCCGATGATGATGTTAGATGGTCATCATTGATGGTTGGCCAACCTCCACCTTCACCCTGCACATTTGGGTAGTCGTCGTTGTCTCATTGTCGTGCTCGGGCCTTGGTCTTGGGGAAGCTCGGGGCTTGGCCTTGGGGGCCTCTCCGGCGGCAACTGTCCACTTTGTTGACCTAGTAGTAGTTATTATTGCGAGGTGAGGCGCGCTTCACTCCTAGTTCCTAGTGCTCAATTATCTTCAACCTACTTTTATAAGTGGGGGTCAATGGGGGCCTCGCGCCCCCCTCACTCCATCGCGGACACCCTCCTGGGCTCCTATGTTGGCCCGCACAACCACCCCCAGCCCCTGCCTTCCGGCGGGGGTTGGGCGCTGCGCAAGCTGCAACAACTGCGCAACCTAAAGAAAATATTTCTTAAAAATCCCCGCTACATACGCGGCATGAGGCAGTGTGCTTGTGTACCTCCCTACTACCCACCTTTACCCCTATCAACCCCCTCCCCCTTCCCCGGTTCCCTCTTTGGCGGAGAAGCTGTGGTTTCGGGGAGGCCGCGCGCGCTGCTTCGGCCAGGAGTTGGAGAGAAGGGGGTGGGAGACTGTGGCTCCTCCTTCGCTCTAACGTCGGCTTGCATCTCCTTCCCTTAGGTCTTATATCACGTAAGATCTTCTCATAATATCCATTGAAGTTCCTGCACTGAAGAGGTTTAGCTACCGTAGTAAAGGCGGGAGAGGGGGGGGGGGGGGGAGCCGCGGGGGCGGCGGAGAGAAGAGAGCGAGAGAGCGCGATCCGCAGACCGCAGACCGCAGACCATCCTCGCCATGAGGCGCCACAGCCGCAAGAGGCGCCACACCGAGATCGTGGTAAGTGTAAACGTCGCACCGCCCTTGCTCCGTTTAGGAGGGGGTGTTACGGATGCCCCTTCGCCCTCTCCCGTGTTTACTTTCTAAGTCCTGTGGGATCTCCCCTCTTCTCTCTCTCTTCACGTGAGGAGAGGCGACGGGCCCCCTCTCTTCTTTTCTCTTTCCCCTCTCTTTTCCTCCCCCTCGCGCGCTCACTCTGTTTACGTTAGTATTCTACGTGTTACTGTGAGTGGGCGTGAGGTGGTGGTGTTTGGGTTTGTATAGAGAATTTTATCCGGTTCTGTTCCGAAGAGAGCGCGAGCGATGGCGTCGCTCTCTCTCCTCTCGGCCGCCCTGGTCACCATGATGGTGCCAGGGCGATACCTCTTAGTGGGCCCAGAGTCGCGTGAGCTGCGGCGAGCGAAGCTAATTATGAAGTGCGCTTCATGCTTTATTTATACCCTTCTTATATCACATGCACGAGCTACCAGCTTTGAATACAACTAGCTCACCCAATGCGTCGGCGCGCAACTAGTGGAAAACGCTCGAAAGAGTAGTCCAAAGGCATTATGAAGAACAGCTATAGCTACAGACACGTTGTGGCGTGCACAAGCCTGCTTGCGACTTCACGACACAAGAATGCAAAATATATTGTATCGCTCATGGTAGAGAGCGAGAGGCTGCAAGCAGCATGGCGTATCAACATGGGAATGAAACGACGGTCAACAGCTACGCCTCAGCATAATGAGGAAACAACGGTTCATAGCCAGAAGAGAGATGATTCCTAGAAGAACTCGTACGCCTCCTAGAGCATGTCTTGAAGGCTTGCCCGAAACTCATGACGGCGACAACACGTGCGAAATACGTGCAGCTCGCCGCTTGCGTGCACGGACGAAAGTCAGCATTGTCATCGTGCGTGCACGTGATCAGTGTGGCGCGCCCTAGGCCTTCGCGATTCTTCCACACGTGCGGCCTTGCAGGATTTTGCACTCGTGTGATTCGCTTGCTTGCATAGCACGCTTGATGGGGGCACTGCTTACGGCGGTTTAGAAATCCTCACGATGACCAGTGAGCGCATCTTTGAAATATTGCTCACGTGAGTGGTCCCTCTCATGGCAGAGCGGTGGGAGGCGCACCCGATAGGCCCATCCGTGTTGCGGCAGGCCCTCGGATTTCAATCGCACAACAGCCTCTTTTGTTCACTCCACAAACGTGGATGAATCGCTGATGCGCGTTGTTACCTAGAGCATGGGCTCGCCCACACGCCGACGGCGCACCGCTCGTGTTACGGCAGCCATCGTGACGGCAAACATCGCCGCCCCAACGAGAATCACTCCGAAGTGGCGGACAGCTTCGAAAGAGCTGCCTCTAGGGGCACCTGACATCTCGTCTTCAAGAAAGGCGGGCAAGATCGGCTTTGCGCCGTCGAGCTTTCCTGACTCGAGCAGGCGCTGCGGGTCGCCCCACTTGTTCGCGATGCCACAGTCGGCAGGGAGCTCACGCGTCAATTTGATCGTTATCGCAAAGTCGGAGGTCTCGCTTGGGTTTGCCGAGCCAACGAAAGCTGTGAGTGTTTGAGGCTGTGGATGGTGCCAAGGCCCGTCGTATGAATACGTCATTGGATACTCCTCCGTTGCCTCCTGCTCCTCGCCCTCAGCTTCCTGCTCCTCGCCCTCAGCTTCCTGCTCCTCGTCGTCCTCCTCGCTGGTCTCCTCCTCTTTTGTGGGTGGGTGTTTGAGGTAGGCGAATTTCTCGATGCCAAAGAAGGAGCCGCCTAAGTAGTCGTTTTCGTTAAAGGTATCATAGTCCCAAACATCCACGCGGACCTACGGGGATGGCCTCAGTGTGTCAGCAGGCGGGCACTGGAGTGGAGAAGGGCGTGCAGCTTTCGCAGAACTTGTCCCGAGCGGCTGGCGCACCCGCTCCGCGCCAGAGAATGCAAGCGTCTCGCCATCGAATAGGCAGCAAGAATGCTGATGCCGGTCCCTTTCAAACATCGCATTCTCTGGCACCGTTGGGAAGAAGGCGTCCGCAACGCTCTGGCCCGAGCCGAGTCCACCCGTCGCCCCGCCGACCAAGCAGTGCTTCTTACCCTCCGTCTCCAGTCGGACGGTGGCGAAGATCTGCAACTTGTGCGAGAAGGTGCCCGCATGTAGCAAGCAAACGTATAGGGGAGGGGGGATAGGCGGAGCTGGCGGGGGAGACGGTGGCGTTGGTGGCATCGGCGGAGCCGGGGGAGGTGGAGGAGTAGGCGCGTCTGGGCAGTCAGGTGCCTTGACCCAATCATGTGGCAGCTCGACCTCGACTTCAGCACCGGTCCAGATCTGCGCAGACGGCACAGATTGAGGTGAGACATCACTGCTATGCTACTCTCCGTGCATAGCCTTTGGGCACTACAGTGTGCCCCTCCACCGCGAGCTATTCGATGTGTGCCTACGTCGCAGCCGCACTGCGCATACATATGCGAGACTCGAACTGCTCTTTGCAAACCTCACGTTCCGTCCTAGTCCGGGGCTTGCTTCAAATCCTGGACTTTCTTGACATTATCCAGCCCTACAGCACGGCCCTCACCTCAAACCCCCCCCTTCCTCCCCCCCTCCCCGGCCTCGCAAACCCCTATCCCATCATTAGGCGTGCTAGTCGTGCCTCTTCCCCCCTCCTTCCCGTCTTCATTCCCTCTCTCCCCGTTCCTTGCTTTCCGCCGCGTGATCCTCTTCCCCCCCTCCCTCCTAGCTCGCTGTCCTTCTCTACTTCATTCCACCTCGCCGCCCGCTCCTTTCCCGTCCTCTCCTTCCCCATCTCTCCTTCTATCTCCCCAAATCTGCCCCCCCCCCCCTGCTCCTCTCCCCCCCCCCTCCCTTGCTCCTTCCCCTTCTCTCACCTCGTCCACAGGCGAAAAGAAGGCGTCCGGGTCCCAGCACTCGACAAAGGCAGAGCGCGGGCCCACAAAGCCGTCGGGATTAGGCACCGCGCGCAGACAAGACCCCTTGGGACACCACGCCACATCCTCGTATCCCGGAGGCAGCGCGGACGCGACGGAGAGCACCGAGAGGGCCAGCATCGCGGACGGCGGCGCGCTCCCTCTCCTTGGCCCTCCCCCTCCCCCCCCCCCCGCCCCCCTTCTGGTTTTGTTTTCTCCTGCCCTCTCCCAAGCTTCCCCCTCTTCCCTCTCCCCCTCGCCCCCTTTTTTATTGAGGGGAGATTTGTTTTTGCCGGCGCGCGCGGGCGGGGCCCCGTGTGTCTGCCCCAACCCCTGATTTCGTCCCTTCCCCTACCGCCGTCCTGCGCCGGCGACCGGGCTTTATAAAAAATCCCCCCCCCCCCCCCCCCCCGCGCGCGAGCTTCAAACGCGGCGGGGGGGCAAGGGGAGAGAGGGAGGGGGGGGGGACGGGGCGAGAGAGAAGGGGGGGGGGGCCAGAGAGACCTAACGGGAAGGAGAAGAAAATTGGCTGGCCGTCGGCGTAGGAGGGAGGCAGCGCGGCGAGAGGAGGAGAGAGGGGGAGAGGGGGAGAGAGAGAGAGAGAGGGAGGGAGAGAGGGAAGGAGAGAGAGAGAGAGGGAGAGAGAGGGAGGGAGGGAGGGAGGGAGAGAGAGAGAGAGAGAGAGAGAGAGAGGCGTCGCCTCCTTGCCCTGCCCCCCCCTCCCCCCCGCCCCCCTACCCCCATCTCTCTCTCTCTCCTCGAGAAAGTCTTCCTCGTTCTCTGCTATGGAGAGCTTCTTTCCTCTACCCGGTACTCTCTCTCGACGTCTCTTCTCTTCTCTCGTCGAGAGAGAGGGAGAGGGCCCCCCTCCGACCCCCTCCCTCTCGAGCAACCTTCTCCTTTTCTCCGTGTATTCACTGTGTGTCCCTAAGGAAAGAGAACTTGAGAGCGAGAGGCGCTCTCTCCTTTGGAGCGACGCGCCAGCTCTTCTAACGATTCATTTTCTTCCTTCTCGACCCCTTCTCTTCCCTCCTACCACCATCTCTCTCTCTCTTTCCTTTCCTCCACGCACCCCCTTTTCTGCCTCGGCTAAGCGACAACCCTCACGCGCCGTCCTTGATCTCTCCCTCCTCTCTTTTCCCTCTTTCCCCCCTCTCTCTCCTTGCGGCGTGAGCGCTCGGCAGGCGCGGGGCGTGTTCACATATGCGCACGCTCTGCTTCCTTTCCCTCCTTGCGCCCTCGCACGCCGCCTGGGGCTTTGGTTCCTACACGTACGATTCGAGCCTGGTGCCCGAGAATACTCTCGCGAGGGAATTCGTGATCAATCCGCCCTCGCCGCCGCTCACGTCGCCATCGCCGCCTCCGTCGGCCTTGCCCAATCCACCGCCCACGCCCATGCCCCCGCCAGCGCCGCCGCCTCCCAACCCACCCGGCTCACCACCTACGCCCGAGTGTTGGTACCGTGGGACAAAGGTTGACTACAAGTACTGCATCCAGCCGCCACCGCCGGAGCCCTCGCCGCCGCCGCCACCGCCACCCTCGCCTATGCCACCGCCTCCGCCCTATTACATCTGGGGAAATGGCACCAATGCCACCGCATTCGCGGAGCCCGACCTATACACGATGAACATGGTCTACCTAGGTGGCTGCGCCACCCTTGTGGGCGCTGCAGCGTATGCATACGCTAAGGAGGGCGATCCCACGTCGGTAGCCGGTGCCGCAACGCGGAGTGTTCGCGTCATAGCCGGCCAATCGCTCCCGCCGCCCTCTGCAAAGACGGCGCCAATCGACGCCAAGTCGGCGTACTCCAAGTTGCCCAAGAGCACACGTGGGGTGACAAAGCCACGTCTACCTCCGGTGCCAACCTTGGTTTGAGCACTGTGTGGGTGTGCGCCACGGTCTGCGGCCACCTTCAACGTATGCTCCATTTATTTTCACAGCCCACGACCTCGCGGCCGTGATGAATCTTGCGGTCAGCCGGTTGGTTGGTAACCTGCACATCTACAATGGCGTGATCAAGCAGTGCACTATTAGCGTGGTGCGCATTAACCTCTACACCACACCTGTGCATGATGTCTCAGTCAGTCACACACCCGCGGTCAGGCACTCTACAAGGTGCAGAGCCGAACAGGCCTTCCGGGCGTCCGAGTGCACACCTCGGTGTCGATGTTACCATCTTTCAACGACCTCTCTTGCAGTGTCAGGAGCGGCAAGTACTACATGCGGGGAAAATGTAGTTGGCCTTGTCGTACTGGATGATGATGTGTATGCAACTTGAAGCCGCAGGACAAGCCTGCAACATCTCTCCTGAACCCGCAGCAGACTGCAACGCCGCTGTGCACGAGCCGTTGACGGTGGCGATGCCTGAGTTGATCTTGGCATGTGGCAGACCACTTGCTCGGTGTGGCTACCTTGTCTTGCTTCTCCAGATGGCCCCTCGTGTGTGCATGCAGCACATGTGCACTTCTAAGCCGCACTTCTAAGCTGTGTAAGAGAAGTCGGATGCTCTGACTTGTTGTTTGAGTTTGATCTCAGTCGGTGTTGCGTGTAGGTGTGGCATCCGTGTTGTATGTGATTGCAAAGGGTACTTGGTGATCGTGAGACGTGTGTAATGCGCAATGCGTCGCAGGCGACGCGTGCGCAGTCCAAGTCATTGATCGATGATATTGCGATATTTGTATTGAAAAAATCTTAACTCATATTCACACGAACGGACCTGAGCCTGAGGGGCCTTGGTACTGGTACTTTCATTTTCTATACCTATACTGATACTGCTCTTGCTACGGCTACGGGCCCTTTCTCTCTACGGTCTACCGCTCCCAGTGGCCCTATGCATCAGGTCGCGTATCCGTCGACCGTCGGAATTGGGGCGCCACGGACTTGATTGAGCCATCGAAGCTGAAAGTTGTTCATCGTTTTATTTTGTACGGTGCTGGGGAGGGGCAATGGCAGTGGTTCTGCAACGCGCAGCGCGCCCCACCACTAGCACTAGAGCTAGAGCAGCTGAAAAAAAGTTTTACACCGTATATTGCATCATGATTTTACAGCGTCGTTTTATGAGTCGTCACCCACACCCACCAAACTTTCTCGTTCTTTGGCCATTCTTTCACCACCTCCTGCATCCTTGGTCGCTGGCCTCACCTACACCTACGCGCCACCCGTACTCGCAGTTTAGTATTGTATTGACATTGTAATTTGCCCGCAGTTTACAACGCTCCACTCTACTCAAAAGACTTCTTCTACCTGAGTGTCACGCCGTCGTCGGGCCCTCGTGGAGGAGGCGCGAGCGAACGAGCAGCAAGGGCCGCCGAGCCGTCCAGCCCGTGCGTGCGCACGAAGGAGAAGCAAGGGCAGAGCAAGCATGGCGCGCGTGATGACTATCACTCTGTTTCTCTTCAGCAGCCTCCTCGTCTCGTGCTTCCAGCCTCCCCTGCACACTGGCGCACCTATGGCGGCTCACCATCGGTTAGCCGTCATGATGGCGAAGCGATCGGCAAAGAGGTCGAAGAGCAAGGCCAAGCCTGTGCGCAGCTTTGATCTGCAGAGCGCAATGGTCTCGGCCATGTACGGTCATCGTGATCTGTGGGACAAGGACGAGTCGCGCCAGTTGTGCACCGATGTGTATGTCAGAGCAGAGAGCTCGCCAAAGTTTTTTTTTGTTGGCAAGGCTGTTGGCTCTGAAGGCCGTTGCGATGCTCCGAGTGCTGTTCTTCTGCAGAAGCGCATCATTCTCGAACACTCACGGCTGCTTCGCGTGGAGCTGGGACAGCAACATCGCTTGGGAAAGACATTGCAGCTCTGGACAGCACCTGCCAATTCTGAGCTCCTCGTCGCACAACGCAAGCAAGCTCTCACCTCTTTGCAGGGACTGAAGCTTGACAATGCTTTGCGGACAGCCGCATCAAATGGTGAGTTGTTGGCCGGATTTCAGCCTGAGGAGGTGGACCCGTCCAGCCCTAACGGCTTCTTTGTGCGCCTACCGGATGATGGTGTGCCCATTGATGCTCTGAAAGTCAAGTTTGCCGACACAATTGAGGATGCCCAAGAGATCGCGTCCAGCCTCTCAGAATTGCCTACGGAAAATAGCAGCGACTCATGACTGCGGGCTACGTACGGTGTCGGGATGGTGTACAGGACATGTTCACGCTTGAGTCTCAACTTGAGCTCGTGCATCTTGTGGCTTTGAGGGGGGGAGGGGGGGGGGTTGCATTGCTTTTGACCTCGGGTGGAGGGCCCGGAGGGAGCCGGTGGGGCGCTTCTCCTGCTCGCCGGACGTCCGGCAGAATCCTCGTCCGAGGTAAAATCTCGGGTCGCGGCATCCCCGATGGCCGATGGTCCCCGATCCCTTAATCCCTGCCCCCACCACCCCAATCGCAAACCCTTCAGCAGTGGCTCACACTCGAGTCGAGCCGGGGCACTGGGAACTAGTCAGTGAAGGTGTTGCGGGTAAAGGGGGCCTTGTACACTTCCCTTTCGTATGCCCTGGATAGGTTTTCCCGCGCGACTCCCTCTCCGTTATCGCGCCCCGATTCTCTCCTCCTTGCACCGTCCCGATCGGCCCGTTCCCCCTCTCCTCTCTCCTCCCCGGCCCCCCCGCCAAAGCCCTCTCCCCCCTCTTCCCTCCCGTCTCTCCCTCGAGTGCTTCCTTGAGTAGAGTTGGGGGAGGCTGGGTAACAAAAAAACTCTGACGGATCGGGAGGCCCAATTTTTTTTATCATGGGACCAGGGGAAGATTTCCCCTCCTCACAAGTGCACAAGTGTTCGCACGAGGGGTTCACGGCAGGTGTTCATAATTGTTGCCGTGAACACTTGGGGGATGAGGTGTTCACATAACTGGAACACTTTGGGATTGTGGTGTTCACGCGAAGCCCGTGAACACCACTTGAACGTTCACGCACAACCCCTACTTCACCGTCTTGCAGAAGGTAGCAGTGCAGCCAGGCGCGCGCGCAGACACTCACCCTAGCTAGATGGGAAATACGTTTTTACCGTATTTGGCTAGAGGCCCAATACATATGTATTTGGCTGTATTTGAAGCGCGTCCTGGGTTGTAGGCCTCGAATGTATTTGAAATGTATTTGGCCGGAGGCCAAATACATATGTATTTGGCTGTATATTTGCAGGCCCCAGCACCGTATTACCCATCCAGGACACTCACCACTCCCGCCTAGTGAGGGGGTGCGACCGCTTCGGCCGCCTGTGCCCTGCGCCTCGTCCACATCGCATACTAGGCAACAGCACCTTTGCGCGCCTCCGCCGTCAACGCTTGGCAGGCGGCGCACGACATGAGGGGGGCAGGGGCGCCACTGGCCACTGGGAGCGGTTGTAGCGTTGTAGCCCCGAGCCCCGAGGCAGGCGCCACGGCGCCACGGCGCCACCAAAAGCCATGTGGCTTGCTGGGCAGCCAACTGGATCAGCGAGCTCATCCAAGCCATACATGGCCTCTGGGAGCTGCTTTGCGGGAGAGACTCCTTTGTCCCTTGGTACCGGTGCGCGGCTGCGCGGCCACCCGTCGGGAGCGCGGTAAACATGGCTCGTCAGCCATTAATAGACTTTGTTCGAGATTCTAAATGAAGAAAAGAAAACCTGAAACCTTCAACAATTCAACAATTCTGCTGGAGGATCGCGACCGTGTCCGAATCCTCTCTCTCTCTCTCTCTCTCTCTCTCTCTCTCTCTGCCTCTCCCTCTCTCTCTCTCTCTCTCTCTCTCTCTCTCTGCCTCTCCCTCTCTCTCTCTCTCTCTCTCTCTCTCTCTCTGCCTCTCCCTCTCTCTCTCTCTCTCTCTCTCTCTCTCTGCCTCTCCCTCTCTCTCTCTCTCTCTCTCTCTCTCTCTCTCTCTCTCTCTCTCTCGCGCGCGCGCGCGCGCGCGCTCTCTCTCTCTCTCTCTCTCTCTCCCCCCCCCCCCCCCCCCTCTCCGTCTGCCCTCTCCCTCCGCGGCTGAGCAAACGCAGCAGAGGAGCTGGGGGTGTCTCCCCTTACCTACTTGCTCTCAACTCTTGAATGGTTACTACCCGGATGCACAATATGCTTTGGGTGACTTGCATGCTCGTAGCTGCCACACCCGCTGTGGGCTTCTCTCCCACACCCAACCCTCCTATTCTACGGCGTGTGGACCCACCGCCAATGCTTGCACGCCCAACGTACACATGCGTTTGGCCCTCATTGGGACGTTTAGGATCCAGGCGGCGGGATACCCAAGGTCTCTGTCCGCTGCAGCCCGCGAGACGGGCTGCGCATGCATCCGCCCGCGCGCCAATGCCTCCAGGTGAGGTATGCCTGGATGCATTGTTCACGTATGCAGACCCGCGACCTTATACACTCGACTCCTGGGAGTCACGCGCCTTCCTCCTGACCAACGTGGGTTACTTTGCAGCTGGAGTGCTGGTCGGCGGACCCGGCGGCAACGTGCCTCTCGCCAGTTTGCTAGAACTAGCAGGTGTGTTTTCAACTTGGTACCATTGTGAGCAATGCAGCCGAGGGGGCACACGCGAGCGCGCTGTGCAGAGGGCGATGGCCTTTGACTATTTAGCTGCTATTCCAACGTTGGCCGGAGGCCTACTCTACTCCATCGACCTTGCACCTGAGCACATACCATGGCGAGCGCTCAGTCTGATGGTGTTAGCGTTCGCAGCACTTGCTGCTGGGTGGGTATGGGATCGACCACATCAGTATTTCGTTCTCCACGGGCTTTGGCATGTGCTAGGAGCCATCGCGGCAGCAGAACTTGCCCGATTCCATGCACAGCTTCTTGGGTGACAATGTCTTGCCATCACCGCCTTGTACGTGACTCCTCTCGTAGTTCATGCACCATGCGACGTCTCGTGGCGTGTGCGCGCATGCATACATAGTAGTAGTGGTGGTGGTAGGACGTCTTACTAGTAGTGACAATGTTCAATCTCTCAGGCGAGTACCGCTTTCACTGCGACCACTGCGATGTCGACTTGTGTGTGGCGGCCGCTACAACAAATGCAACTGGAAGAAGGGCAACGCCCTCTCACAAGTCGTTCACCTATTGACCATTGAGCCACGGTTGTTCAGTGATTGCACCCATCACAACGCCACGGGGCGGATCTTCCTATGTATGGCGCCATGCCCGCACCGCCACCGGTCACCTCGCGGAATGGAATCGACATAGCGTTTCCATTGCCGCTGCGCGTGAATTTGTGGTTTGCACATTCGATCGGCTGAAATTCCGTCCATCTATTAGGTCACCACCCAGCGGCAGAATATGATTTCTGCTCTGGGTGGTGGGTTCCCGCCAGATGCGCTGTGAGGCGCTCTGGCAAGATGTCAGAGTTGTGGCGGGCGTCAGGCTGGGCAATGGCGCACAACAGCATCACCTTACCGATGAAGCATTTTGAGCACAACCGTTGCTTGGGCTTCTCGGCGCCAGGCGAGGACGCGTGCTGCTCGGCTGGTTGCGCGCTGCGCGTGAGGGGGATGGCTCCCGAGTCGTCAACACACTTAGCGCATTGCAACGCGACCGAACCGGTCTTCATTTATATAGAAAGCCTTCTAAACATACCAAGCCCTATACAACACGAGACGGCACAAAGACTTTTCTGCTACCAAATTGATAGACCGTATCCCTCCTCAGTCAGGATACCTGCTAGGTATCCTGGCATGGAGGTACATACTAACGGACTTCTGCAACATCCACTACGGGAATGCGGAAGCCAGATCGGTGAAAGCAATTCCAAGAGCCATCTTCTCGAGGTATCACTTGCTAGTCAAGGCGAAAGTGGACTTCTTCCAACGCCTGAAGACTCAAAGAGAAAGACTTGGGCTACTATACGCCCCGTGCAACAAGCATCCGCGTAAGATGATCGCCTCCCTGTACGCGGTCGACAAAGATTTCAACTTGGAGATCGCTCGGAAGCACTGGCGCAAGCGGCGACCGAGCTAGGCATCAGGAACATAATATAGTCCGCTCGAACTAAGACAAAGAAGGCGTATATTGAATTCCGGCCCATGAGGGGCAGCGTACACCAAATACTGGCAGTCCTTCGCCATGTGGTGTGCGTCGAACGCCCTCGAGCCGCTGCCCGCCTCACCGATGATGGTGGCCGCATACCTCGGCCACATCGCGGAGAAAGGCATAGTCGCCGCCAGCAGCTTGCAGCCGTATCTCTCGGCGATCAATTCGGTGCGATTAGGTGCGTTAGCAACACGATACTACTTCTACACACACATATATATGGCTATACCACATACTACTATATATATGTGTATGTTGTATGCATGTGTATGTACATGCATGTATGTATATTATATGCATATTGTAGTATATTATATATTAGCCCTCACCACCCTACCCGTATCCAGGACCGTATCCAGCCGTATCTGGGGATTGACCCAGATACAGCCGTATTTCCCGTATCTAGAGGGTCGGTGGGCCGTATCTCCCATCTAGGGCGTAAAGCCTCTCCCAGAAGGTATCGTCTTCGGGTCCTTCCCAGAAGGGCACTCCTAGAATGGTGGCGAACTCTCCTTCGCCCAATGTTTTGAGGTAAGCTAGTGCTTCAGGGATTCGCGCTCCCACCAGTGATCCCAAACGTATTAGTCCACTCTTTCTCTTATTTACTCTAGCCCCGGTAGCGTTGCCATAGGTTTCTAGTATATGCATCGCCCTTTCCAGTGACTCGAAGGAGTTAGCTAGAAGTTGTGTGTCATCCGCGAACTGCGAGAGTCAGTCTTAACTCTCTCGGTCCTATCGCGATTCCCCTCATTTCCGGGTCGGCGTTGACTAAGCGTGTCAAGCCTTCGGCCACCAGGAGGAAAGCGAGAGGCGACAGCGGGCATCCTTGAGGCATGCCGCAGTGTATCGTGAAGGGGTTGCTGCGTCTCCCATTAGCCTTGATCCATCGCGTCGGAAGTGAGTCTACATTTGTTAACAGTGCTAGCCATCTAGAGTATCCGACCGACGCTCGTTCTCAGTTACACTCGCCTTCCTCTTCATGGGCAGGCAGGATTCGACCACCTTGCTAGCATCGTCAGACTTCGGTATTGACTCCGCATACTTGTGGTTACGCCTGACAGAAAAGCAGCGAAGGATCGTGCGTATACCGGTCGCCCCTCCGCCCTCTCATAACATCCCATCAGCGATCCCACAAATTGTCCGCCTGGGACGTATGTACATGATGTAGTACATGTCCGCCAAAGACAGACTCAGCGAACCTACTCCTACTCGGTACCTCTTTCAACTGCCACATGAACGGCCTCCTAGCGACGGCGATCCATGTCTGGTTGGGTGGCACAAGCTTTGCGTCAACGCGGCATTGCAGCGCCGAAAGGCTTCGCATACCTCGGACACTCCATCCGCTCGGGGGCGTCGTCGGCGGCCGAGGCCATCAAGGTTCCACGAGTTCGTGGCGATATTGGTTGGGCGGCTGGGCACCTGGCACCTCCACCAGGGCCAGACATTACATACACATATATACATAGACCCAACGGTGGGCCCTTCCAGGGAAGCCGTCGCTTTACTCGGCTGGCTACTGGATCATGAGTACCAAGTTCATGACCAGGGCTAATCCTTCTTCAGTCGCAGCCGCGTACCTTGCTTCTCCAGGGTGTTGATGGCAAACACATCCATCATCCATCCCGGGCTAGCTAGTCAGTGTGCGTAGTCTGAATGTTCGGTTTCACAGTTACCGTCGTTCACAGCCGTTCAACTGCCTAGCGCGCCCGGCTTTCGCTCTCCCACCCTCCCATCCCGTTCTTGCTGTGCGTGTGCGTGTAGAGATAAGATTATCACTACAAGGCAAACACATCCATCCCGGGCTAGCTAGTAGTAGTTAGTTAGTGTGCGTAGTGTGAACTCGAGGAAAAGAATAGAATACGCAGGAAGGAGACAAAAACGGGTCTTATCCCCCCGCCGCCCATCCCCTCATTTTCTCGCAAGGGTCCCGAGGCGGGAATGATGGAGCCGATCACGCTCGAGGTGAGCTTCCCTTGCAACTGGTACCTTGAGCCGGAGGCGGAGCTGTTGTGGGTTGGCGAAGAGGGAGAGAAGCACTATATTGGACTGACGCAGGGCAAGCTCGTCTCACAGCTCACATACCCAGGCCACCGCTGGGTGGTGCGCTCTCGTGGCAGCCAAGAAGTCCTTGCTGCTCTCACTGTGGGAGAGCCACAGAGCAGGCTGGAGCACGTGGTGGCGGACGGCTTGGTCGGTGCCTCTGACGTACGACGGGCTGTACTCAAGCTAGGCAGCTCTACGCGCGAGCTCACCGCCAAGGCGTGTGCCACGCTGCTCAAGCTGCTGGCGAATGTTGTACGTGAGCCGCAGAACGAGAAGTTCCGCAGTCTGCGCGTTGCGAACCCTGCCATCGCCTCTGTCCTCAACGTGCCTGGCGCCCTGGCGTTGCTGGTTGCCGCTGGCTTCGAGCAGGAGTCTCCTTCGTCAGGCCGAGGCCAAACTAGAAAGAGCTTCAGTGACGAAAACAGTGAGGAGCGGTTGTGTATGCCCCTCCAAACACCTTTGGCCCATGCAAAAGACGTCCTCGAAGCGCTAGCGCG
The DNA here is from genome assembly GCA_018136815.1 of Isochrysis galbana. Classification (NCBI taxonomy): domain Eukaryota; phylum Haptophyta; order Isochrysidales; family Isochrysidaceae; genus Isochrysis; species Isochrysis galbana. The sequence continues at coordinate 7,982,622 of CM030931.1, forward strand.
ATTACAAATCCTGCTCCAAGGCGGCCAATTGTCGCCGAATGCAGCGCAGCGAAGCGTCGCTCCCCACAACCAAGCTGTCTCCTCTTCAATGGCGGCATCGCACTCTTGCTCGGCCTGTCGATGCGGGATTGAGAACGACTTGCGCCGCGTGATTGCCGGTTCTAGAGAAGTTGGTGGGTGGAGGACTCACAACTTCAATCTCTCAGGCGAGTACCGCTTTCACTGCGCACGATGCGATGTCGACTTGTGTGGTGGTTGCTACGACAAATGGAAGAAAGGCGACGCCCCCGCGCAAGCCATTCATCCACTGAGCCACGACCTTTCAGTAATTGCACCCATTACAACGCCATGGGGCGGCTCTTCCTATGGCGCCTTGCCCGCGCCCCCACCGCTCACCTCACGGAATCGACGCGGACCCTTCGGCTGAAGCAGTAACGATGGAACAATCCAGAGATGCGCAAGCGATTTGATCTCGCATTGAATTCGCTCTCGCTTAGTAGTAGTGGTAAAGTGTAAGCACATCTGAGATGGCATGTGAGTATAAAAACGCTTTTAAAATATTCTTGAAGGTTCAGGCTACTCTACTGCTAGCTCTGGATCCCATCGCACTCATGATGCTGCCCCTCGCCATCGCCTATACCCCACACTTTCACCCCCTTCGCCCGCTACCCCCTCAAGGGGGGTCGGCCCGCGTGGCACAACAACGGGCCAGGCGGGGGCGGGGGGTGGGCTGGGGCAGGCCTGTCAGCTTTATTCTGTAGACAAACGTAAACGCGCGCGTTGCTCACCTTATTCTGTCTCTCTACCTATTCTCGGGGTCTTTCGGGTCGTTCTCTTCTCGAATTCGCGCCGCTCCATCGCCGCTGTCGCGGTTGTCTTTTGTCGTTCACCGGCCCCATGGCCCCTGGAACATTTGCAACATTGACGTCGCCGACCCGGTGTTCCACGCTGCTAACTGCTGGTTGAATGCGGCTGCATTCGTGAACATAAACGACATTTCTTTTACAGATGACGTGAAAAAACTATTGTTATAGTTTTAGCGATGGAGCGCGCGCCGACCGCTCCCACCTCCCAGCCCCCCGCCGCCACGACGCCCCACCGGGGCCGCCCCAAGCCGCCGGAGCCGAAGCGCTCACAGGCCCCCGCGCGAAGCCTACCCTCTCGCCCCTTCGGTTTACGCACATAGATTCCCTCCTTACTTTCTACTTACTCGTTCGCGGTAACCGCCGTTCGCCGTCGGCTCTTCCGTCGCATCGTCGCTCTCTTGTCGGCTTTCTCTTCCTTGTTTCCTTCCTTATGTGTCTTCCCCGCCCAAGTGGTGAAAGATACGTTAGTGTGGAGGAATATTGGGGGAAAGTCGAGTGTGCGTGTCTCGGATTGTTGTCGGACTAGGTGGATTGGTACCCTGTCGGCCTCTGTCGCCCTCGTCCCTCGCCCCAGTCGCCAGTCGCTCCTCGCTCCCTCGTTCTCGCTCTCGCTCTCGCTCCGTCGTAACAAGCAATCTTACAACACCAACCAATTCCACTCACTCACCCACTCACGCCCGCTATCTGCCATGTCCGTTCCGTCCTCGCGCTCACCCTCGCCACTGCCCGCCATCCATCTTCCCGCCATGGGAGATGATCAGCCCGTCCAACCCGCCAATGCCCAAAAGGCCGTGCCTTCCGCCGCCTACCTTCCGTCCCATCCGGTTCCTTCTGTCCCGTCCGTATAACCTCCAGTCCGTCAGTCAGATGGGAGTTGCCGCAAGGCGGGGAATGAGGGCGAGGAAGGGAAGGGAGCGTGGCTACGAGAAAGTGATTCAGTGCCACGCGCGAGGCGAGGATATTAAAAGTTTTTTTTCGAGTTGCACCTCCTTAATGATAATGCACCTCTGGTGCATTTCATGCACGCCCGGGTGAATGTGTAATGTGTGAATGTGTTACGCATGCATTAATCATGCACCTCGGATAAATGTAGAGAAGGTGGTAAAAAATCTTTAAATACGAACCGCTACGTACACGGTATGAGGCAGAGTGCTTTTGCTACTCCTGACTCCCAACTACCCTCCCTGTCCTACGTCCTACCACATCCCCTTTCCCCTCCCCCCGCTGTAGAGAAAGCGGTAAAGATCTACGGCTTCTTCCAAAAAAAAATCTGAAGATTTATCCACAGCTCCTTCCATGCCCATGCCTCCACGCCCAACAACAACAACATGAGCATACTGTTAGCCAACAGGCAACTGGACCGGGCTACATCTACATGATAAAAGAACTTTGCCCGAACGTTGGACATTTAGGCAACTTGATGGCGCTCAATTGAGTCCGTCCCACGTTCGACGGAGCGCGACATAAGGAAAGCGGGGTGCGCTCCATGATCCAATCGTTTTATTAACGATGGTTCCGAAAACTTCATTCTGTTGCCCCGTACACAACTATCGCACAAGTCGCTAATGCTTTAACGTCATGCCTGCCATGCATGGCCACAACGCCGCGTGTGATATCACCTGCAATCACATACTACTATACGTTCAGGGGGCACATGCAGCAAGGAAAGACGAGTAGGATGGTCCATAGTAGCCGTAGAAGGAGTCAGAAGAAGAAGAAGAAGAAGAAGAAGAAGAAGAAGAAGAAGAAGAAGAGAAATGAGAGCACTCAGAGAGGCCACGCACACAATGTGCTCAGCGGCGAGCCCCGTGATTGAGCCACACTCTCTGCCGTATGGTGGCATACGAGCATGCATTTCGCGTCCGCTACACATCCGCTGCGCGATTTCAGGTACTAGGGGCCCCGCACGTGGGTAGGAGTGAGGCTTTCTTGAGAGAACGGCCGCAAGTGGTGAGGTTTCATGTTCGGGGCAAGCTACTCCCAAAGGGTCCGCCTAGCTTGTGTCGAGCAGTCGCTACTTACCACGCACGTAGAACTCCGTCTTGCGCGTGAGTGAGTGCGTGCTTCCAATCGGTTGGTCTCATTGGGCATTGACAAGGCTGACCGATGGAATCGGCCTTGGATCTAAGTAGAAGTGATGTGTACATATGACAACCACACGTGTTGTAGACTCTTGCGCCAATTCAAAGAAATGTTGGTCTTCGCCGGTGGCTGTGCCTCATTTGGGAGTGGAAAGATGACAGAGAGACGAACGGCAAGCTTCAGTTCATGGTTGCGTAAAGGACTGTTGAGCGCCTCGGTCGAGCGCATTCTTGCCCACCATGACAATCAGGTCCAGTCGAATCGATGCCTTTACAGGGAAACCGCATTAGATGCTAACGCCTCCATAGGCGTGCATCATTGCCTGGGCATCCATGAAGCAGATCCATGCGAAGGCGAGTACCGAGACGACTACTTTTCGTTGAGTCATCATAAGTTCGGCGTGCTCCTCCAGGAGCCTCTCCTTCTCTCCTTTGGCCTCGCTCAAAATGGTCCGTGCAGTGAGGATGGCCGTGTCCGCCTCGCGGAGAAGCGCCTTGGTCACTTCCTCCTTGTTCTCAGCCTCACGCCCCTCTTCGATTGGCGCGGGGCCACCGCCGAACATGCTGCGCCTCTTTCTCTCGAACTCGAGGTGCAGCTTGTCGTCAGGGCGCGGCACGTCAAGCATCGATGCCTCAAATCCGCCGTCCTCGTCCAGCTCCACCTCCTCCTCCTCCTCCTCCTCCTCTCCCCCAGGCTCAGTGGCAGAGAGAGAAATGGAGAGACGGTAGACGAGCGGCCGTCTGAATGGAGGGAGCGCAGGGGAGACGAGGAGCGCGTTGGCGCCACTGGGCATGGCGCCAAGCGCCAGCACCAACATGGCGCACTCGGCGCGCATCGCCCGGGTGCGCGCGCGCGCTCGCTCCCCCGTCTGCCTCCCCCCCCCCTCCCCCCTTCCCTTCTCCCCCGCCCCCCCCCCCCCCCCCCCGCGCCCTCTCTTGCTCTCGCTGTCTCCGTCCATCCGCCCGCATCCGTTTATGAAGCTCTCTCCTTCTCCTCCTCTGTAATATTTCTCGTACAACCACACCCCCTCCTCATTCTTGACTCCACTAATAAAGTTGACGGGGACGAGGAAAGAGTAGAAGCAGATCCTCTCTTTCTCGCCCTCATCATCCATCATCCGGCCTCATCATCTCTTCATCCCCCGCAGGAGAAAGGGGTGTTTCTGTGTGTGGCTGAAAGTCTTGTACGAGTACAGCAGAGGAGTCTCGAGGAAAGGGGGGAGACATGGCTGCCAGATGGCCACTAAGGGAATGAGCACTCGAATAGGAGTAGCTCTATATAATCCCAGCCTCGCTCGGGGAGCTCGGAGCGACCGGCGGACGGGGCGTGTCGAATAAAGGGGTCGTCTCTAGAGGAGGTGTCTTCCCAGAGAGGCACAACTGAAGTAGAGCCTATCCTCAAGAAGAAGCTGAGAGAAGAGAGGGAGAGAGGAGTGAGAGAAGGACAATCTCTCTCTCTCTCTCTCTCTCTCTCTCTCTCTCTCCTTCCCTCGTCTCATCGCCCTCCTTCTCACATTTCTCCTCTAGGATCTCTCTTCTCTCCCTCTGTACGGGCACCGCAGCAAGGTAGTTCCAGTGGGAAAAACACGGTGATGGGAGGATGGGCGGAGACGGAGAGGGAGAGAGGGCGGGGAGAGGGGGAGGAAGAAGGGGGGGGGAGGGGGGGGAGCGAGCGCGCGCGCGCACCCGGGCGATGCGCGCCGAGTGCGCCATGTTGGTGCTGGCGCTTGGCGCCATGCCCAGTGGCGCCAACGCGCTCCTCGTCTCCCCTGTGCTCCCTCCATTCAGACGGCCACTCGTCTCCCGTCTCTCCATTTCTCTCTCTGCCACTGAGCCTGGGGGCGAGGAGGAGGAGGAGGAGGTGGAGCCGGACAAGGACAGCGGATTTGAGGCATCGATGCTTGACGTGCCGCGCCCTGACGACAAGCTGCACCTCGAGTTCGAGAGAAAGAGGCGCAGCATGTTCGGCGGTGGCCCATCGCCAATTGAAGAGGTGCTTGAGGCTGAGAACAAGGAGGAAGTGGCCAAGGCGCTTCTCTGGGAGGCGGACACTGCCATCCTCACTGCACGGACTATTTTCACCGAGGTCAAAGAAGAGAAGGAGAGGATCATGAAAGAGCACGCCAGACTTTTGATGTTGGGAAGTCGTCTGTGCGACGCGGCACTCGTCCTCGTAGTTGTCTGGTTCTTAACGGAGGTGTTAGCATCTAGTGCTTTTTTCAGTGGAGGGCATCAATTCGACTGGACCTGAGTGTTATGGTGGGCACGAATGCGCTCGACCGAGGCACTCAACAGTCCTTTACGCAACCATGAATTGATTCTTGCCGTTCGTCTCTCTGTCATCTTTCCACTCCCAAATGAGGCACAGCCACCGGCGAAGACCAACATTTCTTTGAATTGGCGCAAGAGTCTACAACACGTGTGGTTGTCATATGCACACAGCACTACCACTTACATCCTAGGCCACTTCTGTCGGTCAGCCTTGTCAATACCCAATGAGACCAACCGATTGGAAGCACGCACTCTTTCACGCGCAACGGACTCCTACTCGTGAGGTACGTAACGACTGTGCTTGATGCATACAAGCAAGGTTCACGTGCGGCCGTTCTTTCAAGAATGCCTTGTTCCTACCCACTGGCCGTGGCCCTTTCACCTGAAGTGACGCAGCGGACGTGTAGCGGGCGCGAAATGCGTGCTCGTATACCATCATACGGCAGAGAGTGTGGCTCAATCACGCGGCTCGCCGCTGAGCGCATTGTGTGCGTGGCCTCTCTGAGTCCTCTCGTTCCTCTTCTCGTTCCTCTTCTTGTTCTTTTCCTTCTGACTCCTTCTACGGCTACTATGGATCATCTTACTCGTCTTCTCTTGCTCCATGTGCCCATTGAACGTGTAGTATTATGTGATTGCAGATGATATCACACGCGGCGTCGTGGCCGTGGCGAAAACATTTTGCGACTTGTGCGATAGTTGTGTACGGGGCACGGATGTTTCGCAACCGTTAACCATTCATTCTATATCCAAGTTGTAATGATAATCAAAATGATAGAAAAAAACCGTTTAATGCTCTCGCCTCGCACGCGGCCTTGGGCTTCTCTTACATAGCCACGCCCGCGCACCCTCTTACGAGAGGTGGGGGTGGGGGAGACCGCGGGTGAAAAAGACTCGGGTGGCCCAAATTTTTTCATCGTGGGACCGGGGTAAGATTTGCCCTCCTCTCTCCCCGCGCGAATCCGAATCCGAAGCAGAGCGATGCAGTGCGTATGAGTTCACGTTGACGCGCCCTCGAGGGCCCATTACCATTACGGTGGCTTGGGCAAGGTGTGGGTGTTGACCCATCTGGCCTCTTGCCTCTTGCAAGTGTTGACGCAATGCACGACAAGTCGTGTTGACACGGTGTTGCTAACGCGGTCTGTATACGTGCTACATCGCAGTGTTGGGGGCAACAGTACAGTGACAGTGCTGGGGGCCGACTACACGGTAAAGCCCCCCTTTCTGCACACCACTTGCCTGCAGAATGGGGGCTCCGGGTGTCGAGTCGAGTGCAACCGGAGGGCTCTGAGCCACTCCGTCGCGAGCGGCACCGGCGGCTAGCGCGGCGCTTTGGCCCTCCTCCCCGCTCCCCGCCGGGAGTCGGGTGAATAAAATTCTGGATTGGGTCGAGCAACTGTTGTATTGCTGCCCATCTGAAGGCTGTAGTGTCGAATCAAGCCGAAGCTTGATGCTTGATCGTGGCAAGTCTCAATGGTCAATGGGGCAAGCTAGGGGCACAGAGTGAAGAGAAGTCTTGAGAGAGGGGGGGAAAGGGCGCGCTACATCGCGACGAGGGCCACGAGACACCACCCCATCACTCACTCACCAACAAGAAAACTCCGAAAACTAACGCAACTTCGCACAAACAAACCAATGAAACAAGTAAGGACAACCAAACAAATTCGGCGTGCAATGCGGCGGAGCTTCGAGACTTCGAGACAACTCACTGGTGAAAACAAAACTCACTCAATTTTCTTCACACAACGCATGATGACACATGTGCTCAGTCTCGAATTGAAAGATTTCGCAAAAGTGCCCCAAGTGGCAGATGTTGTTGGGAAAGTTGGCACCGTCTTATCGCTGTTTTGGGGTCGCACGAGGTGGCCGCGCACGAAGCTCCGAGAGACCATCGCTGCTAATCATGGCGGGAGGCAGTTGGGCTTGTACCGCGCAAAGCAAACACGGTTTGCCGGCAAATTTAGAGAAATGTCTCGAATGCTCCGTGTCAAACCTGAGTTGCAGCAAGTGGTGGTGACGATGGAGTATGCAGCGCACAAGTTTTCATCGCAAGGGCGATCGGTGGCCGGCGAGGACGAGGGCAATTGGGATGTGAACATAGGCAGCAAGGTCAAGGCTATTGTGCTTGATGATGAGGGTTTCTGGGGACCTCTCACTCTCATTCTCCACGCAGTTATGCCAGTTGTGAAGCTCCTTCGTCTCATGGATAGCAACAAATACTGCATGGGCAAAGTCTACGACCGGATGTTTATGATTGGACAGCGCCTGGAATCGATGCAAGCCAAGGTCCCTTGGTTCAAGGATTTATCGAAGGTCGAAGGTGCATGCCGATCGTTGGGAATACCTCCACTCACCCATGCATGCAGCAGGTTATGCCTTGGATCCAGAATACATGCAAACGGTTGGCGATTTGGATGAAGCGACCACGGATGGCTTGCACACGATATTTGACCGCCTTTGCTTACGTGATGCTATCTTGGCTTCCCCCAACCCGGATGAGGCTTGGAAAGAGTATACCTTCTCCACCCCTGCGGTGGTGCAACGAGTGGCGCAAGTGGAGAGAGAATTTGCCGTGTTCCAAGATGGCGATGGCGCGTTTTCTCGGCCGTCCGCAATAGAAAACGCCAAGGCTATGGAACCGTCTCAGTGGTGGACAATGTACGGCAAGCATGTTCCAATGCTTGCAAGTCTTGCACAACAAGTTTTGTCGCAGCCAACAGCCGCATCGGCAGCGGAACGCAACTGGTCAGTGTATGGCCAAATTCATTCTCAAGCTCGGTCACGCATGTCCCATCAAGTGGCAGATAAGTTGGTCTTCGCGCATGAATCAATGCATGTGCAGATGCGCATGCAAAGTGCTGGATGGTCACCGGATGTCGTCAAATGGGACGATGATGATGATGACGACAGTGACCAAGAGGATGATTGGGTTGGTGATGAGGCTGCGTGTCCCAGTGAGGAAACGATTAAAAGTCTGCTCATTTGATAGAGCCATTCACCCCACTCTCAATCTGAATCTCACAGGACTCAGGAATGGCGAACGCGATCGCGCGCACGTGCGCACACGCACACGTGCCCGCCGCCCGCCGCGCCGCATGCGCCGCCGCACTGCTGGCGCACGCCTCCGCGCCCGTCTAAAAACGGAGGGAGAAACGGAAGGGGTTTCAAAAACGGCAATAACGGCCTGTTTTCCGCCTTCGTAGAAAAACGGTGAATACGTTTCTCCCATCTAGGCCGGGCTACGCCTGATCCAAAAGGTTTTGTGATTCCTGGTAATAGTCGTCGTCGTAGATGTTCCCTTTCTACTTTCTACCACCGCCCCTAGAGGGGGGGGTTCCAGCGCGCTCCGTCGGTACTCCGCAGCGGGTCTCGAAGATTCTAAGATTCTCTGGCGCTCCCCCCGCCCCCCCGCGCGTGCCCGCCGCATCTGCGCCGCACCTCGGGAGGGGCCTCCAAAAATAAAGTGGTCCTCCGCGCGGGGGGGGCGGGGGAAGGGGGCGGCGGGCGGGGGGCGTGCGGGGGGGGGGGAAGAGAGAAGAACCGTCCTCGTGGTCTCTCTCTCTCTCTCTCTCCCTCCCTCTCTCTCTCTCTCCCTCTCTCTCTCTCTCTCTCTCTCTCTCTCTCTCTCTCTCTCTCTCCCTCTCTCTCTCTCTCTCTCTCTCTCTCTCTCTCTCTCTCTCCCTCTCTCTCTCTCTCTCTCTCTCTCTCTCTCTCTCCTCCGCGCTTTCGTGCTCTCTCTCTCTCTCGCTCTCCCCGTCGTCGTGTTCCGACGGCCGGGATGCCGAGGAGGAGGAGGACGCTGAGCTCTTGAGAGAGAGAAGAAGAAGCAGAGAGGACAGAGCAAACAGATGGAAGAGGTCGCCGCGGGGCCTGCCGGGGCACGCTCAGAAGGTATAGATTGGGGAGGTGAGAAAAGAGAGAGAGAGGAGAGATGTGGAGCGAGAGGCGCCACCCGCCCTCCCTCCCCTCCCTTCGTTCTCTCTCTCTCCGATCACGCGCACCACGCTCCCGTCCCGTTCCGCCCTCCCTCCCTCCCTCTCGCTCACTCGCTCGCTCTCTCGCTCTCGCTCCCTCTCCTCTTTCGCGATGGGTGGAGGCAACGCGCAGAAATCAGCAATGGCCCGCGCCAAGAATGCCGAGAGGGCGCAGCAGGAGGGCAAGGGTGGCGGTGGCGCCGCGGGGATCAAGTCTCGCCAGGCGGACGCAGCCGTGCAGGCGGAGGCGATGGTCATGCGCGAGAAGTTGCACGCGGAGCGGGCGGAGCGCGAGCGCTTGCGGCTGGAGAAGGAGGCGGCCGCCGCCAAGCGCGCCGCCAAGCTCGCAGCCGCCTCCGGCGTGAAAGCCATCGTCGAGGATGACGCCACCACCAAGAAGAAGAAGGCCGCTGCTGCTGCAGCCGCACTCGCCGCCGCGACTGGTGGTGCCGCGCCAAAGAAGAAGGAGAAGGCGATGTCACGCTCGGATTCGACCTCCAAAGAGATGGACAACGCCGCCAAGAAGGGAGAGGTCGAGGAGGTCACGGAGACCGCGACGAACCAGGAAGAAAAGAAGATCCGAGAGTTCCATGATGTCGAAATTCCGGAGCCACCTCCGCTGACTGAGGAGGAGCTCGCCGCGGTCCGCGCCTCGATTGCTGAGCGCGAAATCATCTCACGCGAATATGCCGAGAAGGAAGCCGCGGCCAAGGCCGCCATCGTCGAGGAGGAGAGCGTTTCCAAGGCTCGCGCCGTCATTGCGAGCAAGGGGGCAAGCTGGAAGGTGTCAGCTGATGACTTTGAGAAGCTTCTTCTCGTCGCGCGCTCGACCTCTGCTAAGGGAGGAGACGAAGCGGCGGCTACTCAATCACTCCTTGACGAGCTCCTGGGTGCCTCGCCAGCCGCGAGCCTCGTGATCCGCGCCCTCACACCCGACACCAAGGTGCTGCGCATGCAGGCCGTCAAGGCATGCGCCGAGGTTGTCAAGGCAGCTGTGGCTGCAGGCAAGGGGACCCAGGCCTTCCAGAAGCTCATGAGCGTGCTCGACACTCCGCTGGGTGACGCTGCTACCGACGAGCGTATCGCAACGGGCACACTCAGCTCCATCTCAAAGCTTGCTGGCTCCGTCGATAAGTCGTCCGTCCTCGCCCTCCTCGAGCGATCCAAGGCCTTCTTCAATGGCGATTCGCTTGAATCGGCTGCGGCCGCCTCGCTCGCTGCTGGCGCGCACTTGCGCGAAGCCATCGCGATGGGTACCATCGCTGCCGACGCCGAGCCAACTGCGCAACTCGTCGCCTCGCTGGACGAGATGGCCAAGGCCAACTCCCCTGCTGAGGCACGCTCCGCCGCTTGCGGCCTCGGCGTCGCCGTGGGCGCGCTCGGCGCAGGTGCGATTGTCGAGCACGGTGTCGCTCAGAAGATCATCGAGGCCATGGACTCCAAATCAAAGACCGCGTCCAACTGCCGCGAGTCCGCTACCCTTGCGGTCGGTATGCTTTGTCGTGCGCTTCTCTTCAAGTTCGAGCCGTACGCCGTCCCGCTGCTCCCCAAGCTCGTCAAGCTCTTTGCGGACAAGGACAAGCGTGTTGCGGATGGAGCCACCTTTGCTGCGCGTGCGATGATCGAGGGGCTCTCAACCCTGTCGGTCAAGCTCGTTGTCGGCGCTCTCTACGAGGGCCTCGGTGTCGTCGGTGGCGGAGGCCGCGTGCGAATCGAGTGCCTGCGTCTTGCGGGCATCCTCGCGACCAACGCGCCCGGCACCATGGGCCCCTGCCTGCCAGAGTGCATCCCGCTCGTCATCGAGTGCATCAACGACTCTAACGCCAAGGTGCAAACTGCGGCAGAGGAAGCCCTGCCCGTGCTGTGCTCATGTGTGCAGAATGCTGAGGTCGCATCGACCCTGAAGGAATTTATCCTCCTGGCGCTCCGCAAGCCGGACACTACCCTTGAGTGCGTTGAAGAGGTGCTGATGACCACCTTCTGTAACCCCATGGATGGCACCTCGCTTGCATTCATGATGCCTATTATCATCCGCGGCATCAAGGACGCCAACTACGAGCTCGTCAAGAAGGCAACTGTCTGCGCGTCCAACCTGTGTGCCCTTGTGAAGGACTCCTCGGACATCGCGCCGTTTGTACCGTTACTCATGCCACTCCTCGAGAAAAACAAGGAGCACTCTTCCCCAGTCATTCGCGAGGTGACGGTCAAGGCCCACACGGCTCTCGTGGAGGGAGCTGGCGACCTCGTCGACCCGGCCAAGCGCCACAAAGTGCTTGCCGACAATGTGCGCGCGTCTCTGTCCTCCATGCACTCCGACTTGCCCGCCGAGCTCCTAGACTACTTGGGCGATACTTCGGCCGCCATGCTCGATGAGAAGCTTGGCGGTGTGGTTCGTGTCCAGTACTTCCGCGACGCCGTGCCGCAGCTCGCCGAGTGGCTGAGCAGCAGCCTGAGCGGCATTGTCGCCGTCGACGCGGCCGGAGTCACCGCCGTCGCCGAGGCCGCGGTGGAGAAGTTTCGGGAGGAGCTGCCTGAGGAGTCGCGCCAGATGCTTGCCAAGTCCGGCGACAAGGATTTCGCCCTCGACATGCAGAACATCATTCTCGCCTTCGCTGGCCGTGTCCTGTTGCGAAAGGCCGATGTTCGCTTCCAGCGCGGGCACCGCTATGGCCTCATCGGCCAGAACGGCACTGGCAAGACCACGCTGCTCAATCGTCTCGCCGCCAAGGACATCAACGGTTTTCCACAAGAGTTGCGAACTTGGTACATCCGTCACGAGGTGCTTTGTGACGATGGCGTTGATGTGCGCAGCTTCCTCAAGGAGAAGGCCCCCGAGGGGCGCAAAGATGATGCCCTCGTCGAGGACGTGCTCTCGCGTGTGAACTTCCCCGAGGAATTCAAAGCGACTTACGTGAATTCACTCTCGGGTGGCTGGAAGATGCGCATGTCTGTTGCCATTTCGATGATGCACGAACCCGAGTTGCTCCTGCTTGACGAGCCCACAAACCATCTCGATCGCGAGGCCATTGACTGGCTGACAAACCATCTCCAGAGCTTGAAGGGGGTCACGATTGCCGTGGTTTCGCATGACTACGACTTTATCGACGCCGTTTGTACCGACATCACTCACTACGACAACGGCGGTGAGCTGGGCAAACCGTGCAAGTTTGTCTACTACCCGATGACGTTCTCGGAGTTCCAGCGTCTCAAGCCCGAGATCGCTGCCGGCCTTCCTCGTGTAGACCATGCACCTTTCCCCACTGGCGGCACACCCTCTGAGGCCTCGGAGGCCGCTCCCTCAGTCGATGGCTCGACTGCGGCTGCATCAGCCACCTCCGACTCGCAGTCTGAATCGGCTGCCAGCGGCTTGTCGGCCACCTTCTCCAAGGTCGACGAGATGATTGCGGCGGGACTTATCCTTCCGATGAACTTTCCTGATCCCGGTAAGCCGGAGGGTATTCGCACCTTCCGCAAGCCGGTGATGACGCTCAAGCAGGTCAGCTTCAAGTACCCAGAGACGGACAGGTACATTCTTCAGGATGTGGACGCGACGCTCACGCTAGGCTCGCGTGCTGTCATTGTGGGCGGCAACGGCTCAGGCAAGTCCACCTTCCTCAAGCTCCTCATTGGGGACTTGGAGCCAGAGGATGGCAAGGGTGAAACGTGGAAGCATCACGCGCTCCGCCTTTCGTACGTGGCCCAACAGTCGCTGCACCACCTGGAGGACCACGTTACGAGCACACCTATCCAGTATATCCAAGCTCGCTTCCGCCAGGGTCTCGATGCTGAGGTTGCAAAGCTAAAGACTATTGCGCTAACGGACGAGGAGAAGGCTATGATGGATGCGCCCAGCGCCATCTATGCCATCGTCGGCCGTACCTCCAAGGGCAACAAGCCATGGTATGAGTTCCAGCAGCGCGGCAAAATGAAGCAAGAGACGCAGACGCTGCCGCTGACCGAGATCACGATGCGCTTCCCTCCATACGTACAGAAACTCATCAAAAACTACGACCAGAAGGCGCAAGCCATTGAGTCGGGGATGGCCATCCGGCCGATCACTGAGGCCGAAGTGCTTAAGCATCTCGCCGATTTCGGCATTGACCAGCAGCTCGCGTTTGGCAAGATTCGCCAGATGTCAGGTGGTCAGCGCCAGCGCCTTGTCATTTGCGCCGCTTTCTGGTCCAAGCCCCACGTCATTGCTCTCGATGAGCCGACCAATTATTTGGACAACGACTCCGTCGCTGCTCTGACCAAGGCGCTCAAAGACTTCAAAGGCGCTGTTGTTACTGTCTCCGAGAACGAGGCATTCGTTGCCGAGATCTCAAATGAGAAGTGGGTGGTCGAGGATGGCAAGGTCCAGTGCTTGCAGCTGCGCTCTGCCAAGGCACGTTAAAGGCCCTACTACTAGGGTGTTATCGCCTTGTCTTGTCATGCAGTGCAAATGAATTGAGTGCTCGGGGTCGTCTGACTACCATTTGAGCATACTCTGAGCTCCGCATGCAGGTTCCTAAGGAGGACCATGGGTGTGCGCAATCGTGCGGATAGCCGGTCAACGCAGAGAAATGCGGAGACTTAGTTTATTTAGGGCTGCGTGCGGGTTTCCATTCAGCATTTGGAGTGTGTTCTGAAGAAGCACGTTATGAGTTATGAAAAAAAAAAGATCTGAAGGTTCAGGGCTACACACCTATCGCCGGACAGCGCCTACTATTGCTACTGTACATCAGCCTTCGCCCTTATCTCCCTTTTCCCCGCCCCCTTGCCTTCCCCCCCTCGTTCCTTTGTCTTTGGTGTCGGGGGTGCGGCCCTGGTACACTACCTAGGGCCCGGTTTTGGGTGTGGGGTCCGGGCAGGCCTTTTGGATTTGCGTTGGTAGGATAGATTAGGTGTCTCTTAACGTGGGTGTCCCAGGGGTGATGCACCGGCGTGTTAGGCGCCTCTATCTCCTGTGCTTCGCTGTTTCCGTCTCGACTAGGTGCTCTATCCCTAGCTTACCAGCTAGGGATACGAGCTCCGCGCTGGGGGTTAGTTTGTTTTTTTCGCCTAGTTCGTAGAGCGGCCGGATGTCGGCCAAATCTATCCTCTTTTTGGGTTGTCTCCCCATGCCCGCCTGGGCGGTTCGCGCGGAGTCTGTTGAGTTGGCGAATAATAGCGCCTTGCTCAGTTTCGTGAATCTTTAGCTTGCGCGTAATGACTTTTTGCGCGAGGGTCCCTGGCTTGCGTCTTGCGTCGTACCTACCTACTCACTCGCGTCGTCGCCTGTGTTGCCAGTGTGCGCAGGGCTGACCGACAGCAAGTAGCAAGCAGTATAATAAAATATAATTAATGTTATGTCATAGCCAACCCCACTACCCACTAGCTACTTGGACACAACTTTTCAGCCCCGGAATCCCGCCATGCGTGACGACTGACGAGCCAGGTGTCCGAGTGATACCGCCCCCCCCCCCCGGGGCACGCACCGACCACTGATGAACAAGACCGGTCTCGCAGCGCGCCCGGCGTCGTTTTGAATTCAGGCTCTCCGACATAGTGTACATTCATATTTAGGCCAGTTTTCAGTTTTGCCGTTTTAGGTTTTTGGGCTACGCTTCGTTGTCGGGGCTCCCGGGAAGGGGGGTCTCTGGGACCCAAACAAAGGCGGCACCGAATATGTGCTAGATAGGTGTTTTCCGGGGTTTCTACTTCTACCGCTTTACCTAGTGTATCTCCTCAATCCGGACTTTTTCAATTTTATAACCTTAGAAGTTAAATATTATTTGACCGCCCGCTACCTTAAGTAAGTCTTTTTTCTTCGCTATCGGGGGGTCAGCCCATGTGCGCACTATGTTAGGGCCTTGCGTGGGGGGAGTGCGCAGGTGCTGGGTGCTGGGCTGGGACGGGCCTAGTGGCGGTGCGTGATCCTCAAAACTTCCATAGGGAAGGCCTCCGGTCTGGGCCCCTACACCCTACACAGCCGCGGTACCGCCCTCGCGCGCTCACCCTACACAGCCGCGATACCGCCCTCGCGCGCTCTCGCGCGCGAGGGGCTGGTTCGGCACCAACATCAGCTTAGCCCCTGCCATGGGGCGACTATTAGTTGTTAGTTGCACGTACACATAGCCGGTAGCTCTACACAGAGCTGTACCAAATCCCAGGGTGGGGAAAGGCTACAGCTACAGCAGAGAAGAACTTAACGCAGGGAGGGACTCTCCCTCCAGCTCCACTGGAGCTTGGATATTCACATCAACTGCACTGAAGGAGAGGAGTGATACCAAATGGAGACAACCTTTCTAGTTGAAGTTTACTAGGTGGTAGAAGATGGCCCGCTTCAAGTGTCCGGTCACGACAGGAGTACCAATATGCATTGGCCATAGTTTCAATATCTGCCAAACCCACGCACTACCCAGTAGTTCTGCTTGTGAGCAGAAAGCATTTGCCGCGCCCACATAGCAGGCGCGCGGAAGGCGAATTCAAAGGCTAGCTCCCATGGTCAATCCACTGCGGACACGGAGAGATTCAGTAGCGATTCGCAGCAGCCAACATGCGTACCTCCACCCCAAGGTCATCCGCTTGTACAGACGGATCGCCAATCGGCTCCATGCCAAACTCACGCGATTCGACCTCGAAGAATTTGCTCTCATCGCCACGTTCTTCGTATGAGAAGACGCACACCGTTCGGCCTGGTGTGGATAGAGAAGAAATTGTGCTGAGGAGTTCCCTACGAAGGTTTCGTGAATATATCGCGTCTGAAGCAACAATCACATCGATGTGCCCATTCTCGGAGAGAATCTTCTCGGCTGTCGTGGAATCACCCCACCAAAGTTCAGCAATGTCAACCACTCCCGCAAGACTGATCCCGTTTTCAAGGCAACCCTCGTTCCGTGAAATGGATCGCTCGAGCTCATGGATAGCAGGTGGGACTTCTGTGGCGATGACCTTCCTCGCACCCATCCCTGCGAGCGCTATCGCAATTAGACCCAATCCAGCGCCAAGCTCGACGATGGTTCGACCAGCGACGAGTGGCATGGGCAGTGTGGGTGAGGCCCACATCCTGGCTAGTGAAACAGCAGATCGCCATAGCACCACACTCTGGCCATCCAGCTCGCTTGCCCCATGCTCACCACGAGGACCCCTTAGAATGCACTGCGAGAGGTATATAGGATGCCGTGCTCCCGTGACCTCGATGGCGAGCTCCGGCTGAGCTGAGTAGCAGCCAAAGACTTGGATGGGTAGCGCCTGATCTGAGAAGAGGAAGTCATCGTCCTCACACAAGAGTTGACTCTCTGAGCCGCACGGGCCCTCCGCCATCTACCCGTCAGACCTACTCGCTGACGTCGGCCGCGGGCGTAGTGAGCGTTCTCACCGGGTGGCGGCGTCGGCCGTGGGTCGCTGGGCTCAAAGAGCAGCGGCGAGGGCGTGTCGCATCGCCGTACGGAGGCGCCCCCCTTCCCCTCCCCCTTTATTCCCTTTGTTCTCTGTATATTGTATCTGTGTTTTCTCCATTTTCTGTTTTTCACTCTCTCTCTCTTTTCTCTGTTCTGTGTCTGTTCTCTCATCTCTCTCTTCACTCTCTCTTGTCTCTCTCTCTCGTCTCCCTGTTCTCGTCTCCCCCACCACCCCCCACTACTATCTCTCTCTTCTTTCTTCTCTCTCTCACATAGCCGTAGACATCTACTCACATAAACATATTCTCTCTCTCTCTTCCCCCCCCCCCCTCTCCCCGCTCCCGCGCCCTAGTTCACGACTCATTCACGGAACGTTCTCGCGCCTCCAACTCTTTACTCTTTATATAGTACTTTATTGTAGATGGTTCTTCTCACCTCGCACTTCCCTGTCCGTGGCCGCCAGCACGCGTAAAGTAGTCTAGAGTACTTGAATTCATCTATCTGTCTCTATTCACACTAGATCAAGTAGATGGATAGATGGGTCGCTCCTTTCACAGCCGCCAGTCCGCCTCGCGGGAGAGCCCCCCTCTGAGGGCCCGAGGCATGAAGTCAGAGGACGTACGTGAGGCCGACGGGGGGAGTGTGGGGCCCAGAGCCAACCCCTCCGCAGCTCTGAGTTCCGCGAGGCAGGCGGATCAGCTTCTCCCATCGCTGCGTGCACTCATTGGGCCAGAAGCCCCGGACGATGCGCTCAGAGCTCTTCTTTCCGCTGCGCGTGGCGACGTCTCTGTAGCAGCCAATCGTTATTTCGACAGCCCCGAAGCTGCTCGTGCTCCAGCAAGCATTGGCGCGAAGCGGCCACCGCAATCGTCCACACCAGGCTCTGCTGCTGCCCTGGACTCTGCAGTGCGGCTATTTGGCGTTCGAGCCAGCGGGCCCAAGGTGGCGGGCACGATTACGGCGTCCGGAGCATGTGGCTCTGGTACAAAGCGGCGAAAAAGGCAGACGCCGTCAAGCAGTCTAGGGGCGCAGAGTTCTCAACGGTCCATCACGTCTTTCTTGAGCCCTCCCTCACCGTCCGTCCAAGTGGAGCCGCCGCCGACTGCGCCTCCAGCGGCTGCTCATGGCAGCGTTGAATCATCACCACATTATTTGCTCAAGCCTCGAGCCTCAGGGCACACGGATTACATGCACATTCGTCCAACCAGGCATCCTGGTTGCCAGCCATCACCATCGACGGATTCACATGCTGCTGTTGAAGCGGACGTGCTGCCACTTCCGAGTGCCTTGCCATCACCGTCATCTCAACACTCGCGAGCCGCCTTGCGACAGTCCTCACAGCAACCGCCAGACGCATCATCTACAGGACTTGTCCTGCGCACCGATGCCTCTGATCTAACCTTGCCACTCCACAAATACCGTCCTCTTGAACCTTGCTGGTCCATTGACACCAATACGCGGGCGAGCTGTTCCGCGCAAGTGCCATATCGTCATCTGGCGCTCACACTCGAAGCTCTCGAGGCGACAAGGTCTCGCCTCGACAAAGAGCGCATTTTGACTAACGCGTTTCGTTCGATGATTGCTATGGGCGGGTCTCTCGCAGAGATTGAGGCTGCTGCGTATCTCCTCGCCCCCGCGAAGGACCCTCAGGCAGGAGGTCACCGGCTACGGCCGGAATGGGTTGATGCGCGTCCGCTTGGGTTGAGCCATGCAAGCTTATCGAACGCAATCTGTGAGGCAACGGGGTCGACCCGCGCAGAATTGTCACGAATCAACTCATCGTTGCGCGATTCGGGCGCGGCAGCCGTCGCACTGCGGGATGGGTCAGGCGGTGGTACGCGCCAGCAAGTGCTTTCTTTCGTGCGGCGGCCGCCGCCACTATCGCTTGGCCTCGTCCACAGACGCCTCCTCTCTTTGGCTGATATCTGCGGTGACGGCACTGAGAAGAAGAAGACCAATATTCTGGTTGGATTATTGCGCGCCGCGCCTCCGGGTGCCCAAGGCGCGTCCGAGCTGAAATGGCTCGTACGCACGTGTGTGCCGCATATGAGTGCAGGCATCTCGCTTGCTGGCTCCGTGTTACCGGCTCTCGCTGCAGCAGCCGTTATTGAGGGACGCCCCACTTTTCAGCCTAAAGTGGATACGAACGCGTCAGCAAGCATGGTTGAGGCCGACGCAAATGAGTCTACGACGAGCAGGATCCTTATCGATCTAGACGAAGTGGACACGCCTATGGTGGCTCAAACCATGGAGAGTAGTGCGACAGCACTTGGCACACCCCCTGGTCCCTCCACGACGTCCGCTCAACGCTTTCCCTCAGTCGCTGAAATCAAGGCGGCACAAGAGGCAGCGCGGGTTGGCTATGCGCTTCGCCCGGATGTGGCAGCCCTAGTGAACGCGCTTGTCTCATCGGGAGGCGACGTGCAAGCGGTGCGGCGTGAGTGTACGCTCCGCATCGGTATTCCTTGCGCGCCTATGCTCGCCAAACCAGCGACGTCGGCGCTCGGCGCACTCACAAGGTGTGCGCCGCCACTCGTGGCGGAATACAAGTACGATGGACAACGTGCGCAGGTGCATTGCGCATGCTCTGGCGCCATTTCCATATTTTCGCGGAAGCTTGATCTTATGACCGACAAGTATCCAGAAGTTGTAGCAGCTGTGCGCCGCGCCTTCCGGGCACCATGTGCGCGTCCATCTGCGCTTGCTGCTGGAACGGACGTCGAACGGGATGCAATGGGGTCTTTCGTGTTAGATACAGAGATCGTGCCGGTGAAGGCGCTATCAGTTTCGGGCACTCGCGCCGTGACAGAATGCGATGACTCAGAAGCATCGAAAGGAGAGGCTGCCAATGGGAGCACTGCTGCCGCCTATGGTCCAGTCGGCGCAAGCGACACTGCTAGAGCACTGGGCACTGGCGGTACAAGTTTGAGCACTTTCCAGAGCCTCGCCACGCGCAAGCGTAAGGATGTAACAGAAGCCAACGCGTCACTCCTCTCCACCGCTGTCAAAATCGTCCTCTTTGACATGCTTAGTCTAGATGGCGCGTCGCTACTTTCACGTCCGCTTGTGGAGCGCAGAGATTTGATGCGCCAAGCCTTCACTCCAGAAGCAGGGGTACTGGAATTTGCACATGGCATGGACATCCTCGGTGTCCTTGCGCACCAAGAGCAGGAGTGGCCACTTTGCGATGGAATTGCAAGTGCGTCAGTGGCGGGTCCGAGTACTAACAGCGTTGATTCGGCGGCGATGCCAAAGGAGACGCCCAACTTCGAGCAGACTCACATATTCCCCGCGCCCACCACATGTGGCGTTTCCAATGCCAAGAGCTATGGACCGCATGTCGAGCACACTCTCAACGAGATGCTCCGAGCAGCGGTGGCATATGGCTGCGAGGGTCTGATGCTGAAGTCATTGTCCTCTCCCTACGAACCTTCCACCCTTACCAGGTCCGACAGGTGAGATCGCTGTGTAGCCTCGTCCGAGGGAGGGAATGAGTGCAGGCAGATGGCGCGAAACCGAGCTATACGCTTTTACCGGTATGGAGGTGTTCTCTTCCTAGCTTCCCCCTCCCCACCCCACCTAAAACAGTTGGATCAAATTAAAGAAGGACTACATTGATGGCATGGGCGACTCCTTCGATTTGGTGCCGATCGGAGGGTGGCGCGGCTCTGGCCGCAAGAAGCGGTGGATTTCCCCGTGGCTTGTTGCAACCTACGATCGCCAAGAAGGCACTTTCGGCTCCGTTTGCCGTGTAATGTCGGGGTTCTCTGACGCATTCTACAAGGAAGCGACGTTGCGATACCTCGGGCGTCTATGTGCAGGCGGGCATGTCTTTGGTGAGGTCCTAGGTGAAAATGAAAGCGATGTTGCCGCCGAAGGGCAAGAGCCGGAGGAAGAAGATGGAGACGAGTGCGATGCCGACAACCAGGCAATCGAAGAATTGGCCGAGGAAGAAGGAAGCCATGGCGGTCGAGAGGTTGGAGGCAGCTTTCTTCGCTCTTCTCCGGCCTTCGGAGTGGAAACACACGAGCGCTGCGAGTTTTGGTTCGAGCCAAGTGAGGTATGGGAAGTGCGCGGCGCAGATATTACGATCTCTCCGACTCATCTTGCTGCAGTCGGGCGAGCACATCCCGAACGCGGCCTCTCCCTACGTTTTCCACGATTCATCCGAGTTCGAATGGACAAACGAATCGAGGATGCCACTGGGCCGGAGGAGCTATACGCCGCCTTCATGAATCAAACACAAGCACGATAAGCCAAGCAATTTGGCAACAGCGCGATGGTTGTGGCCGTGACGGCAATGATTCATATATTTACGTGGCATGCGGGCGTGCTTGAGCGCACTACAACTTCGAGTGTACTTCTACGCAGCTTGGCTTGGTAGTCTCAGGCCTTGCTCTTTGCCCAATGTCATCAACCTACTTTTATAAGTGGGGGTCAATACCACATTCCACATTCGACGGATCGCGACCTTCAGTCCATATCACTCGGACACCTTGCTCGCCAGGCACAGCGGGAATCCGTGGCTGAAAAATTGTTTTCAATTAGCTAGTGGGGTTGGCTACACCAGAACCAGAACAAGACTGAGTAGTATTCATTTAATTAGTAGTAGTAGTATATACCGCTTTCCAGTTCACAGAGTAACGGTATACTTACAACTCTATGAATAGGCGCTCTGCGACTCTCCTCCTTGTTTGTTCTTTGTTTCTCTCTACTGCTCTCCTAAAGTTCTCTTACTGACCCCCCTCTTCGCTCCCCTGCTGCGTCTTCTACAATTTGTACTCTCCGTCCCTCTCGTGGAAATCTTCTCGTCTCTATCACATTCATTTACATATATGCAGTACGCTAGTCTCTCTCTATGCTCCTCTCTTTCTCCCTCCCTCTCTCCTCGAGCGGCCGATGGGCTCTCTCGTCGAACACCCCGTGCTCTTCGTGACATACTTCGGCTCGAACCTGCAGATGGGAGAGGCGGCACCGACGTACCGCAAGATACAGGCCATCGCTACCGACTTCCACATGCACGCCAAGGCGACGGAACGCCGTGTGAGCAAGAGGGCTGGCGGAGCGCGGCCGCAGCACAGATACCGAATCCACCTGCTCTACCAGCGTACTTCGCCCAACCGGTGGATCGAGCCGTTCAACTGCTCGTTGCATGTGCCTGCTCACGTGGGATGCGCAGAATACAGCCGTGCTGACACCAAACGCGCGTTTGGACATGAGATGGCCCTTCATCGCAGAGGGGACGCTCCGCGACGACTCAACATTGGATTTTGGATCTGCGCGCTCTGGATGATGGACCGCGAGCGCGAGGGAAAGCGACTCCCATTTGTGTGGTACTTGGAGGATGATGTTTTCCTACCCGGCTCGTGGTCTCGCTTTCTTGGGCGGTACGACCGCAGTCATGCTACGGTGGACTTGCTTGTGCCACAAAATCCATACGTCATCAACAGCCTTGTGCAGGGGAGGCCAGAGGATCGCCTCAACACACGGGGGTGGAATCGGCTCACTCTCAACGCGACCCAAGGCTCCCGTGGACCTCTCAGCGGTGCCGAGCTCGAACTTGCGATCGCCAGAGGTGTCGACACAGGGACAGTCCCCACGCAGCTCTCCATCCCCTCCTCAACGCTGGAGAGAAAGTTGCCCGTGCGAAGCATCGACGACTACGCCAAGGCTCCGCTCTACGTCTGGCGCATGAGCGGCAGGCTAGCGTCAGCTGTTTCTCAAGCTCTTCTTCGTGGCGCGCAGGCCCATGAGGAAATTCTAGTCCCGACGGTGTGCCGCTCCAAGCTGACCGACCCGCAATGCGTGTACAAAATGTTCGAGGAGGAGGATTTGGGCATTCCATGCGGATCGAACGACCAGGACGCGTGGTATAGGCTGACGCAGGAGCCATCGATGCGTGCGCGCACGCAGGGCATGGATCTAGAAAATTTTCGATTATTCTTCGCAAAACTTCAGGTTCCAGGGGAGGGCGCCAAGCTGTTGCCCGCAGAGCCACAACGCCTCTATCATCCGGTGAAAGGGCAGCTCTTGAAGACACAGAATGCGCTAACGTTGCGCGAGGCAGGGGGCGTCTAGTTCAGGCATGCGCGTTAAGGGCGCCGTAGACACCTCATCCACGTCACAGTGTCGCATGGAACTCATGCACAGTATTTGTATTTGTGGCTTGGTGACTCACTCTCTCAACTCGGAATGTTTCCCCCCCACGGGCGAGACGGCGAGTCGGTAGTTGCCCTTCCCCCCTCCAGCAATATGAAAAATACCGCCGACCTCTTATTCAGTGGTACCCTTACTACGGTGGCGTCACGAATTGACTTGTCACGAATTCACTCATGAATTATCTAATGAGAGTGTGTACCGCTACGACTTCCACTTCACGAAAGCATTCAAGTCCAAGTCCCAACAAGTAAAAGTAAAGGAACCGAAGGCGGCTTGCCTTCATTTGGTCTCCTTTCCCTCAGGGTTTCTTCCCCTCCCGTGGGGACTCTCACCCTAACATGAGCCCCCCCGCGAGCACCCCGAAGGAGAGGCCCAGGAGCGCCACGTACGTGACGAGAACGGCGTCGCCTTGGCTCGCTCGGCATGAGGGCGCGCCCCAAGCCCCAAGAGGGCCTGGTAGACGCCCACGCCGAGCACGGCGTAGCCCGTCCCCTTGTGTGCGACCCGCCACACGGCGCGGCGTGTGGTGCGGGCGGCGGGCGTGCCGCGCACGAGCGCGTTGAGCGGCTGCAGCAGGGCGAGCGCGAAGGCGACGATCCCGAGCGTGTGATGGTGATGGGGGTGCGAGAAGTGGCGCGCGCCCTCAGGGCACCGACGCGACGGCGAGCGCGACGCCGGCGGCGGCCACCGCAAGTCCGCTCCCCTGAGAGAGCGGGGGGGGGAGAGTGCGTTGTTGGGGTTTCCTCCCTTTTTTGCTGGGAACCTGCATGGCAGAGGCGAGAAGCATTCAATCATCGCCATCACATATGAAAAAGCGTTCAATCCCCACCGCAAAAGCGTTCAATCACCACTGTCTCGAAGACGCCCGCCCTGCTCCATTTGAGGAATGTGCCATGTACGGTGCTTTATCCGGAACCAAGGGACCCTCCATGGCGCTCCCGTCGAGCATTTGGTTGACATCCGCTCTGGGTCTACCGCCGGTAAGAGGCAGTCGGGAAAGTGACTGCGGCGGTGATTGCTCCACGTGCCCGGAGATCCATGATTTCCTACTGTGATACCTTTTCGCACAGACCCTAAAACGCAACGTAGCGCCGCCTATTGATCTGTAGGCGGTTTGGGCAAGACCGTGATGATTATTTTATCGTTAGCATAATGCAAAGTAGAATGAGTGAACAGCCCCACCCCTCACTTCCGCCACTTCCTCGATTACCCCCCTTGCTCTTCCCGCCTGTTCCTCCTTCTCCTCGACCTTTTGCACCTCCAGCATCTCCACTTGCAGTTACACTCTTTGGAGAAGCTTCGAACGCCAACCCTGCACGACGCGTACGAGCACGAATGGTTCTTGATGCCTCAGCACTACAAGGACAACCCATTGATCCCATCTTTGATACCCTCCAAAACAACTACACTCATGTGGAAGTCTTCCTTGTGGATCGTATCATAGGGAAAAATCTGGATCCATCCGTCTTACTTAACTTCTGTGCATCGAGGTGTGAGGTAGTAGATCAAGAAGCTACACCTACAAGTGTGACACTTCTGGGCTCTCTTCAACGAGGAGATCTCGTGCGATCATCTCCTCTCATATCGAGCTCTGACTTATTGGCTGCAGAGACTCAAGGACAATTCGTTGTCACGAATTACACGTACGCCTACGAACTCTTCATCACCATTGTATCCACGAGAGAAGTCTCTCAAGATTCCACGCTGGACGCGGTGGCTAGTGAGCTGGAGCAGGAGTTTACACAAAACATGAATGATTTAGTGAGCAGTCTCAATCTAGGACCAGTTGTCATCTCATCAAAGGCCGTGTTCCCACCTAGACCACCCCCTTCATATCCTCCATATCCACCACCGCATCGACCACCACCACCTTCTCCTCATCTACCTCCGTACACCCCACCTCCATCTTCAAAGCCCCCCCCGCCTCTTCCGCCACCACACTCTCCTCCTCTCAAGCCTCACAATACTCCCACAGAAGTCTGGCATTGCGACGTGCAGATGTCATTCAAGACAGGAAGAGGGAGGCGAGAAGGCAGGAGAGCAAAGGAAGAGTAGGTACGGGGAGGGAACCGGGAGAAGAGGCACGGGAAGGTGAGGAGGCAAGTGGAGTAGGCTGGTCGTGTTGTGGTGGAGTCTGCAGTTGGCGATGGAGTCTGCAGTTGGCGATGGAGTGTGCAGTTGGTGTTGTAGTGTGCAGTTGGCGTTGTAGTGTGCAGTTGGCGGCGGAGTGTGCAGTTTTACGGTGGAGGAGTGTGCAGTTTGCGGGAGGTTGTCCAAGCCACCGGCCGCATCACAAACGCGCAGAATTGTCCCACCAGTCCACGTTGTTGAGGCATTAGGAGCACGAGAACATTGAAGGACGCAGAGACAATACAACGTTGTGAGCCGATCGACCGACCCTGTCGATTGCATGTGAGCATTACGAGGGCTCACCCACAGATTGCGCGCTGCGTGCTGCCTTGTCAGGTTGGAACATCAAAGAGTGTAGTGGTTTGGTGTGACCACCGACTGCGGACGCCCCACGCCAAGAGTGTACACGCACCTCAGTGCTGTCCATGTAGGGAGGGCCATGTGCCGAGATGACGAGCACGCGCTCCTCAGTCGCCTTGTCTGGTGACTCAGACGTCTCTTCCTTCTTCTTAGCATCCTCGTGTCCTGCGGATTCCTCCTCTTCAATCTTCTCGACGATGTGCACACGCACTCCGCGCTGACTCACAATGTTCCGAAGGATGCAAATCCCGTCCAGTTCTACCTGGGTGGGAGATGCGATGAGCAGAAGGGCGCTCACAGTGCGCACCAGCGGGGCGCAAGCTTCAGGAGGAGAGCCATCTTTCTTCATCTCGTTCAGTACCAACTTCGAACCCTTCCAGGAGAGCACACCACAGGAGCCAAAGCTGACGGGACCCTTTTTCAGAGCCCGTCCAAGCTCGACAAGAAGAGAATCGAGCTGATCTGATGCCCCTTCTTCTTGAAGCTCGCCCGACTTGATCATCTGGGTCAACAGGGCCGCGCGCCGTACATATTTGGTCGTTATGGTGCGAGTGCGAGCCATTCAGAGAAGAAAGACGGGAAAAGCAGAAACTGCAGCAGAAGACGGGAGGCACAAGTCATTTGGCAACAAGCGAGCGATGGGCATGCTACCCACTGATGCAAGGAAAGACGGAGTGCACACTGGGAATGCAGGACTGGCCTCGAGATAGAGCTCTCTGTGCAACCAGAACCTGAACAGCTGGGCGCAATGTGAGAGGAAGAGGCTGGCTGTCTCACCTGGGTCGGCGGTGGGGATAAGCACTCTCTCCTCCTGAGAACAACTGCCCACTAATCCAACAACTGCTCAACTGACAAGGAACTACCCACAAATCCATCAACTTACCAACTACCAAATAACTGCCCAGCTGCCCCACCTCTCCAAAAAGGAAACTGCCAATCTACTGAATAACTGACCACCCTTTTGACCAAAAATTAACCGCCCACACTTCTGACCAAAAATAACGTACAACCAACCTTTTGCCAAATATAATTGACCACCCTTTTGGCCAAAAAATAACCGCCCAACTTTTGATCAAAAATTATCCGCCCACCTATTGACCAACAAGTAACCACCTACACTTACCACCCACCTTTTGCCGAAAAAATAACAGCCCACCCATTGACCAAAAAATAACCACCCTCATTTAGACCTAAAATAGCCACCCACCTTTGACCCAAAAATAACTGCCCTGATGGACAAAAAATTACCGCCCACCTTTTGACCAAAAAGTATCCGCCCACCTATTGACCAAAAATAACTACCCACACTTAGATCAAAATTAACGACAATTCGGACAAAAATAACCTAAACTTTGGACCAAAAATAATCACATACCTTTTGGGCGTAGAACTTGCCCACCTACGACAGATCTGTCATGAGCACACCAGCCACTCCCTCCAGACACCCTCCCCGCCGACTCCCCCGCGCTCCGCCTTGGCTGCTCCTCCCCGCGCTCCGCATTGGCTGCTCCTCCCCCGCGCTCCGCCTTGGCTGCTCCCCCGCTGCGCTGGACAGCCGGACAGCCTTCCTGACTCTCACCCGCCTCCTGCGCTTGCTTCCGCGGCCGCTTCCTTTCCTCCGGTGTTCTTCTCTCCTTTCGTCGCATTGCTCCCTCCCTGCTCTTTTCCTGGTTCCTCTTGGTTTGCCTCCTGGCCTGAGTCTGAGTCTGAACTTGCTACTTCCTTGCATCTCCCTCCCCGATGAGACCTGCACACCACAATGTCAGACTTCTGTGGGAGTATTGTACTGAGAACAACTTTCGACTGATTGGTGACTTGGGTCAGGAGATTGACTTCATGTACGTAGATCTGTATAGGCACACCACTCCACTCATGGAGGCATCCTATCGTGGGCATTTCTGGTGCGTGGAGGCTACGTTGAAGTTGTTCAAAGAGCGACACAGCGGTACGGCGGAATTGATCAAGTTTGTGAACCAGGAGGAACCTCACCAAAAGCAGACAGCCCTCATTATGGCTGCCAACCAGGGACATGCTCCTATTGTACTTGAGCTTCTCAATGCTGGGGCAATGATCGAATCCATGGATGACGAGGGATACACTCCTCTCATTCATGCGTGCAAGATGGCACACATTGGAGTGGTCGAAGTCCTCCTTGCGAAGGGTGCTCGTGTCAACGACAGGATCCTTCGTTTCACAAACGACAATGACATGATTGATCTAGTGACGAAAGCTTTGTAGAAAACATTGGAGAATAATAGGGCACACGGAGAAATCACTGCCGCGTGGAGCAATCACGCTTCCCTACTGCAATCAGTTGGTTGTTGTGTAATATCGTATCGATATCGGTCAGTTGAGCAAGCTCAGAAAGTCTAAGGGTCTGTGCGAAAACGTATTACAGTAGGGAATCGTGGATCTCCAGGCACCATCAAAGTCTTACCCACGAGTCTTCTACACAGGAGCGCGTGCGGCCAAATGAACGCTTATTGCCTAGATTTAGAATTGGCATATGGCGGAAAGAGAGGTGTGATGAATTTTTTAAAGTTCTCGTCCATCTTTCTTATGATCCATTGCAATCGCTTGAGTACTACATCATCAGCCGCCATTCCATTTATAGACATGGTTGAGTACTGTGAGGTGGGTGCCTTTGCTCAAATACCAGAAGATTTTTTTTTGTGCCGGCGCATCGCGTATTTGGAAACGAGGGGTACCAAATGAAGGCAAACGACCTGATCCCCCCGCGGGCGCGACCGATAATTCTTTACGGGTAGAGCGTGAGCGCGCGTGACGGAGGGGGGAGAGAGAGGGGGCGAATCGCACCATTTCCTGGCGAAGATTTGCGTGGCGGCAGGTGGCCCCCCGTGGAGGTTTTTTATTCGGCATCGCGCCACTCAAAAATGCAACCCAACCATTACTAAATAAAAAACCCCTGTTTGACCGCCGTATGTAAGCAACATGCTTTGGCTCGACATCTTCGTCCGTCCGCCGCAGCGGCAGAGATCAGGCTCTTGTCGAGGCGGCGACGAGGGGAGAGAAATGGCGGGAAAGTGGGCAATACTCGGCGTGGCGGGCGTGCTCGTGGCGGGCGCGTCCGCTCTCGTCTCCTCCGCACGCCGCCCCTTGCCTTCCTCCTGGGCGCGCACAGTCTGCGGCGCGCCCTCGGCCAGCAGCGAGTCTCCCACCCGCTGGGCTGGCCAGGTCTCTCCGTTCCGCACACCACTCGCAGAGTACCCACGCCCGATGATGGTACGCTCGAAGGTCCACCCGCCCGACAGAACGCGAGGCGATCCGCTCACTTGGACCTCACTCAACGGTCTATGGGAGTGGGAGCCTGACCAGCTGCCAGCTGGCTCGGCCCCGCCATTCGACAAGGTGCTTGGCAGGGCCATCCTTGTGCCGTTTCCGGTCGAGTCTTGTCTCTCGGGTGTCGCACCCAACTCGTCCAAGGGTATCGTGCGGCGCATGTGGTACCGGCTGGTGCTAAACTTGCTGCCCGGGCCTGCGACAGCGCCGCGCACCCTGCTGCACTTTGAAGCAGTCGACTGGCAGGCTGAGCTGTGGGCGAACGGCAACATGATAGCGAATCACACGGGCAGCTCGGACAGGTTTAGCGTGGATCTGACAGATGCGATTGTCGCCACCTCGTCCGGCACCACGGGATCTGAGTCGCCATGTCCGCACCCTGGAGGCGGTAAACCAAGTCATCTGGGTGCCCCAGTGGAGCTGTTGCTCAGAGTGTTCGATCCAAGCGATGAGGGCGCGCAGCCTAACGGAAAGCAGCGGATCTCAGCCATCTCCAGCCCCGGTGGCGATACGTACACACCCTCCTCCGGAATCTGGCAGCCCGTATGGATCGAGCACGTACCTGCCAGCTACGTGAGCGGCGTGCGCATCGGGGCCGACGCAGCTGGAGTCGTCACTGCGGATGCGGCACTCATACAGGGTCCGCTACCCCTTGCTTCCACTCGCGCCACTTTGATTTCATCCGCGTGGTGTGATCATTCGTTTCGACAAGCACCACCCTCAACAGCGTGCACACCTCCTTTCGCAGCAGCACGGTGGTAGACCCCTCCCGACCTTTGTCTTCAGGAGGCGCTCCCGTTGAAAGAGTAATGTACGAGGTGCTCAGCGCCAACGGGAAGGTGCTCGCTAGTGCATCAGCGCCTCCGGGCGCGTCCGTCTCTATGTATGTGCCATCGCCAAGGCTTTGGAGCCCAGCCTCGCCAATCCTCTATGACCTCCGTGTAAGGGCAGGCAATGACACCGTCTTCTCGTACTTTGGCATGCGTACATTTGAGGTTGCGCTGCCTCACCAAGAGGCACCGGGTGGCATAGTGCGACCAATCCTCAATGGACGGCCAATTTTCCTCGCCGGGTGGCTGGATCAGGTGCACTCACTAAGCAAGCCACTGAAGGCCGTCGTGGGGATCCGAGGCAGGGCCTGCACATGAACTGAGACCATGCACGCTCCGCTCTCTCATCATCCCATGCCCTTCACCTCCCATATCCCCAAAACCAGAGCTATTGGCCTGATGGCATCTACACGGCACCAACGGACGCCGCCCTTCGATCAGACCTAGAAGCCGTACGCACCTTTGGCTTCAATACGGTCCGCCTTCACCAGAAGGTCAATCCAGAACGCTGGTACTACCACGCGGATCAGTTGGGTGTCCTCGTTCTGCAGGACGCCATTCAAAAGTATGGTCGGGCCACCGCGGACACAGTACCCCTTTTTGAGGCTGACCTACTTGCGATGATTCGCTCGCGAGGCAACCACCCTTGCATCATCCAGTGGACCACCTTTAACGAAGCTGATTGCTGGAAGGTCTTCACATCGCCAGGCCACACCGTCGCCGATGTGGTAGCGCTCGCCCGTGCTGCCGACTGGCAACACCGACCGGTAGACACAGACTCGGGTGGTGGTGCCAACAACCAACCGCAGGGGGACGTGAACGATGTGCACTCATACCCGTATCCTGCGCACCCACAGCCGACGTCACGAAAGTATGCCATGATCGGAGAGTACGGGGGCATCGGCGCATTTGTTGACGGCAAGGAGTGGGTGCCGGGCAAGTGCTATGCATACAAACCCGTAGCAACGCCGGCGGAGGCGGCGGCTGTGTACATCGGTATGACGCGTATCCTTCTCAATCGGACGGCGACCGTGTCGGCGGCCATCTACACACAGGTGCATGGTCTCCGCTTGCTTGTCCTCTCCAAGTAGCCCCCAGATGCTCTTCGAGGATGGGACGAGTGCTTCTCGGGAGCGTTGTGCATGTCTTGCAACATCATTCCTCTGCCGCTGCCCTATCACCACCCATGCTTTCCCTTAGATTACCGACGTCGAGCTCGAGTGCGACGGTTTCCTAAACTATGATCGCACCACAAAGTTTGATGCGGCAGCAAGTCAAGGAGTGGCTGCAGCCAATCAGGCCCTCGTCAACAGCCTCAACCGAGGTGTTGTCCCTGTGCCCTTGCCATCTCTCATGCAGGCTTGACGTGTGAACTCGACTGTGTTGCCTCCTACGAACTCTCACTAACCGCACGCACCACACGCACCACACGCGAGCACAAGACCACGACACAACATCATCAAGCGTATATCCGTCGTATGCCTCGCTCAGAGATCAAGACGTCGTTGATGAAGCTCAGTTAGCTGTTAGCGGTTCGTTCACCGCCTTTCTCAGCGGAACGCCTAAAACGGTGAGGTATTGATCGTTTTCAATCCAGTTGTACTTTCGCATGTCCCACGGCGGCTTTTGGGTCCTTTGCGATCCCATTCGGATTCCTTGAAATTTGGCCTCGTTCGTTTGCCCCCCGTGGCTCGTTCCCGTGGCTCGTTCATGTGTCGGCACCCACATTAGGGCCTGCTTCATGCTTGCGTGGTCTCTCGTGATGAGCGCCGTGTCGTCGGCGAATTGACTAATTTTCAGGTCATATCCGTTGAGGTTAACCCCCTGTATATCGGGGTCGCAGTTTATAGCGCGGGTGAGCGCTTCGGTCGTGAGGAGGAAGGTGAGCGGTGAGAGGGGACATCCCGGGGGCATCCCACTTCCTATCGTGAAGGGGTAGCTTCGGCCACCGTTGATTTTTATCGTGCGGACGGGTCTCGCCGCGTCGCTGGTGAGTGCTTTGGCTAGATGCTGAAAGTCGGGCCCGAGGTTGAGGAGGCGGAGCGCCAGATGGTAGAACTCCCAGCTGACTCTGTCGAAAGCTTTTTCCCAGTCGAGGGCTAGGAGGAGGCCCGGCTCCCCTGTCTCGTCGAGGTATGCCCTTGTTAGTTGTAAAAGGTGTGTGGCTTCTGGCTTCGCTAATCAATCTCTAGGCACGAAGCCCAATTGGTTGTCGGATATTCTGTTTCCTACTAGTATTACTTTGCTTAGCCTGTTGGTTAGTATTTTAGCTAGTATGTTATAGTCACTTTGCAGTAGTGTTATGGGCCTATAGTTTCTAGGGTCGCGTGCGTCTCCTTTCTTATAGAGCAAGATGATATCGCCTCCCCTCATGCATGGTGTATGGGATTAGACCTGTGTCGAAGGTCTGGTTATAGAGGTCTGTCAGGATTGGTGCAACTAATTTTTCATGGGTCTTGTATACTTCCGCCGGTATCCCGTATCCCGTCCGGGCCCGCGCTTTTGCCTGGGCCTATGCTCCGGATGACTTGTATGGTCTCGTCAATAGTGATTCGCCCCTCCAGTCGGCGTTTGTCGAGCTCGAGCTCGGTGAGGGGCCGGTCGGATAGAGTGATTTCGAGTTCGGGTTCCCGCCTCGACTCTTTGGGGGAGTATAGCCAAGAAAAAAACAACTTCATAATATTCTTACCGCTTTCGCGGCGAATGGAACCACTACCTAAACGTAGTATACTTTCTACACCCCCACTCCCCCAGCCAGCCCTTTCCCCCCCCGCCATCAGGCGGCTCCCCCCGTGCACTACTAGGGGGATAGGGGTGAAGGGCTTAGATATGGTCCGGTGGCCCGCGCTCCCCCCCCGGTGATCCGTTCCCCCCTTCCTCCTCTGCCTACTGCCTACCGGGCTGGTGGCGGCCTCAGACCCGACTTATCCTGTAAACAGGTGCGGGACTTACCTATTTTCCGGTGAGCGCAGCTCTCGCTCCGCCCACACCCTTCTCCGCGCTCTCTCTCCCCTCTCCTGCAGGCACGCGCGATGACGCGCCTGCGGCAGGCCTGCAGCTGCCCCTGGCGACCCCTGGAGGCTCCTGGAGGCCAGCTCAGGGGGCAGAGGAGGCTGGGGCTGGGCCCTGGTCTCCCCTGCCTCTCCCTCGTTGGCGCTCCCGGGCCTCAGGGGCCCCCACTCTGCACCTGCCTGCCTGTCGAACAGCGGGGGGGAGGGGGGAGGGTTGGAGCGATGGGCTGGCCACGAGGGGCCAGGCGGAGGAGAGAATGGGACCGGGGGCGGGGAGGACTGCGGTGAGGGCGAGAGCGGGGGCGGGGGTGGGGATTGTGGGAGCGGAGGCGGGAGCGGGGGTGGTTAGGGGAGCGGAGGCGGGAGGGGCATGGGTGGGGATCGTGGGAGCGGAGGCGGGAATTGGGGGGACTGGGGCAGGGGCGGGAGCGAGGGTGGTGGGTGAAGCGGGGGTGGGGTCGGGGTCGCGGTGGCACTTGCTCCGGCTGCGGTGGCACTTGCTCCGGCTGCGGTGGCACTTGCTCCGGCTGCGGTGGCACTTGCTCCGGCTGCGGTGGCACTTGCTCCGGCTGCGGTGGCACTTGCTCCGGCTGCGGTGGCACTTGCTCCGGCTGCGGTGGCACTTGCTCCGGCTGCGGTGGCACTTGCTCCGGCTGCGGTGGCACTTGCTCCGGCTGCGGTGGCACTTGCTCCGGCGTCTGTGGTAGTAAACTCGCAACAGTATTAAAGCGCCTCAACATAACATACATAAAAAAACTTCATAATATTCTTACCGCACTCGCGGCGAATGGAACCACTACGGTTCGCAGCTCCGTGGGTGCTGGTTGGGGGCAAGTCACATCGTAGATGTGGGGTCCCCCCATGACGTTGAGACTTACATTGTAGTATGCGCCTCGTTTGAGAAGGTAGTAATTTCCCGTTTCGTCCGTTAGTATGTCCCCTAGGCCGTGGGCGTCCGGGCTATCTTGTGGCTCGAGGCCTTCTTCCTCTCACAAGCTGGCCGGGGCGCCGGGGCCTCTTGGCCATCTTTCTCAGTAGGTCCGTATTTGTAATAACGGGTTTCTCGAGCGCTCTAGCTGCCCATGCTATTATCTTATCCCATGATTTTATAAGAAAGGTGTGACTGCTATGTAGTTCCCCCTATGGCGGATCCATGCTACGTTGGGTGGTAAATATTTTGCGCACTCGTCCTTCGTGTAAAAGTCCCGCGTTTCCGGGTTAATCGTATTGTGTACCACTATCGTCTGCATAGTTTCCCATTTCGCTGCTTTGTGGGAATGGTGGAGGGTTGGCGGTTTGAGGTGGGGATCATGCCAGATGGGAGCGGCGCGCGCTCCTTCGTGTGTCACGACTTGTTTGTCTAGCTTCAAGCTTCAAGTTGCGGGAGTTGGTCAGTGCTGCTTTCCATAAATTCGGTAGCGAGTTGTTCCCTCCTATGCTGTCTGTTAGTCGATGAATATTGATTGAGGAGAGGACGGCTCCTCTCCCGAGCGGGGTCCTATTGAACTACTGATCTAGCGCTAGTTTCCAGTCCGCCGTCGAGGGCGTGAACCAAAACCGAATAAAAAGGAACTAGGGGGGGAGCGGGCGGGGGAGTAGAGGTAGGGGTATAGGCGGTGGCAGCGGGAGCATGAGAGAGTGTGCGTCATCAGTAGCGTAGCGGTCACCTTCAAGAATGTTTTTTTTAGTGTACATGGGCCGACCCCCCAAAACCGAAGAAAAAGGAACGAGGGGGGGAGCGGGAGGGGGAGCGGCGGTAGGGGTATAGGCGATGGCGTCGGGATCGCGGGGAAGTGAGTGACACTAGTAGCTTAGCGGGCACCTTCAAGAATTTTTTTTAGGCCGCGCGAGGCTCCAGTTACCCCATACTCCTAGAGTAGCTAGAGGAGTTAGGATTGCTAGAGCTGCTATACTCATAGAGTCGAGCTAGAGCAGGGTAGGGTTTAGAGAACGGACGAGTACCGGTGGCGAGAGCCTCGAGCCTCGAGGTGTTGTCCCCCCCCCCCCCTTTCTCCCCCCCCCCCCCCCCCCTCCCCC
Organism: Isochrysis galbana; assembly: GCA_018136815.1. NCBI lineage: Eukaryota > Haptophyta > Isochrysidales > Isochrysidaceae > Isochrysis > Isochrysis galbana. Next base: position 8,016,999 of record CM030931.1, read on the forward strand.
TCGAGCAACCTATGTAGAAGTGGCAACGAGAAGCAAGAGAGAGCCCCCCCCCCCCCCCCCTCCCCTCTCTCTCTCTCCCCCCCGGGTACTTTTAATTGCGCCCCCGCCCAGGATGCCGGCGACCTCCCTGCTCTAGTTAGTACATTGTAGTTCTCCCGCCGGCAGGACACTCTAAGGGGGGGGGGAGGGGAGAGAGGAGAGAGCGGCAGAAGGCGGAGCGCTGCCCCCCTCCGCCCCCCACCTTCTCTTCCCTCCCCCCCCCCCCTTTTCTCTCTCTCTCTCCCCCACCCCCCTCCCCTCCCCTCCCTCCCCTCTCCCTCTACACCTGTGTACTTCCCTTTCTCCCTCTCTCTCTCTCTCCCTCCCACTCTTCCTCTCTCCCTCCTCCCCTCTCCCCCGCGCGCGCCGCTTCTCTCCTCTTCTTTACGCTTCTCTTCCTTTCACCTTGATCTCGTTCTCCTACTCTTCCCCCACTCTTCTCTCCCCTCTCTTCCCCGCTCGTTCTCTCTGCAGTGCTCCCCACCTGCCGTCCCTCGCCGCTCGCGCCGAGAGAGAGGGAGAGAGAGAGAGAGAGAGAGAGGGGAGAGAGGTGGAGAGGGAGAGGGAAGGGAGGAAGGGAGGGAGGGAGGGACAGAGAGCATGGCGGCCAAAGCTTCAGCCTCGCCAGTGTCCCTCATTGCCTTCTACATCTTCTGGTGTGCTGCGCCCATGCCCACCACGCCACCCCACCCCCGCTGCCGCACTCCCTCTCTCCCCCTCCCTCTCTCCCCCCTCTCGCCTCCCCACTCTCAGCCGCTGGCCGTCTCCGCAGGTTTGTTGGAAACTACTACTACAACCTCTACAACAAGAAGGCATCGACTGAGGCGGGTGGCCCCGCCGGAGGCATAACCATCACCATCTCAGTCATTCAGATTGTTGTCTGCGCGGCCTACGCGGTCATCCTTTGGCTCGTTGGGCTCAACCCGGCACCGCTCATTGGTTTGAAGCCGCCCACCAAGCAGCCATTCCCCAAACTCAAGAACACGGACGTCCTGACGCTCATGCCACTCACCCTTTGCTACGCATTTGCTCACTCCGCCGGTGTTGTCGCACTCACCGCTGGATCGGTGTGTGCTCTGCCCTCCTTTTAGCGCATCTGCCACGTGAGCGACAGCTGTAGGAGACTGGATGACTCACCCGCTCGACCCTCGCGATTCATGCAGCCAGCGTTCGGCCAAATCGTCAAGGCCGCCGAGCCTGTCTTCTCAGCCGTGGTGAACACAGTCTTCTATGGCAAATCACCCTCGATCTCGAAGTGGCTGATTTTGCCCATCATTGTGGGCGGCGTTGCTATCTCTACGCTGAAACCTAAACCTGGTGGTGGATACGACATCGACTTCGATACCACCGCTCTCATTGCTGGGTCGATCGGCAACATGTTCGCAGCCTTCAAGGGCTCCGAGAATCACAAGGCCATGGAAAAGCCCGGCCTCAAGGCAAGCCAGCCTTACACGCACCCACAAGGCAGCACACTGGATATTGTGCAAGTTGCGAGTACTCAGCTATGGGTGCCGTCTCGTGCTCAAGTAGCGGCCTGCTATGGAAGGCATGTCAAGGGAAATGTATTTGGCTCCAGGGACAAGAGTGGCAATGCCCTGTGGCTTAGACGTCCGGCTCTTTCTCTCGCATTCTTAACCTGTGAGGAGCATCCATCTCGCACTAATAAAAAATTGGTGTTGCCCTCTCTGATAGGATCGCATCGGAGGCGTTGGAAATCAGTTTGCTCTGACCAATGTGCTTTCCCTCATCTTTCTCGTGCCACTCATGCTAGTCTTTGAGGCTGCGAAGTGGGGCGATTTCGTGGCTCTCTTCAAGTCGTCCGCCTCCTTCCGCTTCAATCTGATTGCTTCTGGAATGGCCTTTTACCTGTGAGCAGCATCCCCGTCTCGCGCCATTGCCCATCACCTTGGCGCGACTGCACCTGCCTTTCCCATGGACGACACACGCGTTGACTCTCTGCCTTCCGATCGAATGATAAAGGTACAACGAGCTCGCCACCATGACGATCAAAGCCACGGGCGCTGTGACTGCCTCTGTCGCCAACACTGCCAAGCGCGCCATTGTCATAGTCGGCATGGCGATCGCCCTGGGTAACCCGCTCAAATTCGAGGAAAAGGTCGGCGCTTCGATTGCCATCGTTGGAGTCTTCCTGTACTCAATTATCGATGAGCTATTGAAGTCGGCAAAAGGCGCACCCAAGAAGAAGGAGGAAGTTGGCTCACCTCATTTCGCAAGCCCGGCCAGATCGACCCGCTCCAAGACGAAGAAGATGCTCGACTGAGTGGTAGTGGCGTGCTCACCACATCTAACTCGTGCGCATCCATTTACAGGATTGCCTAGCAACACGGACCCCGACTCTCCTCAAGTTACGATGGAGCCTAAGGCCTATGGATGATAAAATCTTAGTAGGTTGCAGTCTACTACGCTCGCAATAGGTGCTTGTACACCACGAGCAAGGCGATTTCAATAAATTTCAATGATCGTTGCAAATGATGTTCGAGGCAACATTATCGGCCCCCCGATCTCCTAGCGGCACATGTAGCGGTGCCACACGGCGTTCGCTATTGCCGGCAAAAGCAATGATTGCAGCATACTCTAAAACAACTGCCTGTGCCGCCCCGTTCGCTAGTCACTTTTCCTTCTCTCGTGCGTTCCTACGCCGTGCTCCCATAAAGATAACGTGTGCGGTTGCTGAACCTGTGAGTGCCTGTGGAATGCTGCAGCAGTGCAACCGTTTTACTTACAACCAGAATTGCATTTATAGTGGCGTTGTTGTCGCAGCATTTCCACCCCCCTTGCGAGGGTTACTCGCTTTTTGTTTTGGGGCTTGACTATGACTATGAAAAATACATAGGAGGGCCTCAAGCCCCACTTAGACGATGGACACCGCACCTCGCGCGATCTTGGGAGCCCTGGAGGCCGCGGTGTGTAGTGCGGTGCCTCGCTCCGTTGTCGCACCACACTGCACCTCGGAATTCCCGACTCCCGCGCTCCCGCGTTACATTTTAACCGTTAAAACTTCATAATATTCTTACCGCACTCGCGGCGAATGGAACCACTACCTACACGTAGCATACTTTCTACACCCCCACTCCCCCGGCCCTTCCCCCCCCGTCAGCAGGCGGCTCCCCCCGTGCACTACTAGGGGGATAGGGGTGAAGGGCTTAGATATGGTCCGGTGGCCCGCGCCCCCCCCCGGTGATCCGTTCCCCCCTTCCTCCTACGCCACCTGGGCTGGCGGCCGACTCTGTCTCGAGCCTTATCCTGTAAACAGGCGCGAGACTTACCGATTTCTCGGTGAGCGGAGCTCACGCTCCGCCCACCCCCTTCTCCGCGCTCTCTCTCCCCTCTCCTGCAGGCACGCGCGATGGCGCGCCTGCGGCAGGCCTGCAGCTGCCCCTGACGACCCCTGGAGGCTCCTGGAGGCCAGCTCAGGGGGCAGAGGAGGCTGGGGCTGGGCCCTGGTCTCCCCTGCCTCTCCCTCGCTGGCGCTCCTGAGCCTCAGGGGCCCCCACTCTGCACCTGTCTGCCTGTCGAACAGGGGGGGAGGGGGGGTTGGAGCGATGGGCTGGCCACGACAGGCCAGGACGCGCGAGGCAGGCGAGCCTGCCAGGGAGAGAGTGGGTCAGCAGGGCAGTGGGCTCCTGGCAAGCCATCAGGCGTGCCAGGAGCATGGGTGGTTCCTCCCCCATGGCAGGGGTGGAGTGGAGAGAGGGGGGGGCTCGTGCCCCCCCATGGGCGAACTAAGTATAAACTTAGTTGATTTTAACCGATAAAATGTTATGGTAGTACAAGCCTCTTTATTTTTATCTTCCTTCTTATGTGGACGTTTGATGGCTCAACTTGAGTCTGTCCCATATTCGTAGCCCGGTCACTCACTAGGGGGGTGCTAAGGGCACCATCGGTAATGGGCAAACGAGGACCTATATAAACTCCCTATAGGTTTTGGTATGAGAGATGAGAGATCAGCCAAAAAAATCCGGGGTCCTCCGGCAAAATTTTCGAAAAATACTCAATTTCAGGCCTCTGACGGCCGCGCAGAAATAAATAACGGGCCCCCTCCGGTATAATTATATCGATGGCCTTCAAGCGCGCCTCTCGCAGCGCATTACGAAGCCATGGTCATCACCAGCAAGCACGGTCGATACAGCCTGGTTCTGTACGCACCGTAATACAATACTTCTATGATTTCATGGACTTGAACGTGTACGTAATTATCACAAAAACTATAAAGACGCTCAACGCTAAAATCGCCAGCAAGGGATAGAAAGCCCAACTTCGACCCGCGACCGGCGGCGCCACGAGGCCGTTCTTGTGCCCGCTCACCGCTCACCGAGTAGATGCCGCATCTTGGGGTAGGCGGATATATGTACAAATTTCAATCACATATTTGGGCATGATTTTCAGACATAGCTATCGATACATATTTTATGCATATTTGGGCGGCAATGAGCGCTGTGCCGCTTGGCGCGAAACCAATGGCCTTGGCGCCAAGCGAGTTGGCGCGGGGGGGGGGGGGGGGCGAGGGGGGAGGGGGGGGGACGAGGTCAGGGGTCAGGGGAGGGGGGGGGAGCGCCGAAGGAGAGAGAGAGCACCCGCGATATCATACCTTACTTAAATGAGTTTTTCAGTGAATATATCCCTCATGCTTTGCTTGCAGCCGCAGCGCTTGGCGTGAGGCGCGGCGGAGCACTCCGATGGGTGGTGAGGCTTGCAGCCGGCTGTCCTTGCCCTCACGCGCATGTAGCCTGCCTCGCGCATTCAACCCTCGCTCGCCTTGCGTCTGTAGGCAAACGCCGCCGCTTTGCGCGCAGCAGCAGCAGCGGTAGACGCCTGCGGTTGGAGGTCGAGGAGGTCTTCACGGACTGCGACGAGCTCGAGGACGACAAGGACAGCACGGATGAGGGCAGCACGGACGACGAGGAGGAGGACGGCGGCGACGAGCGCGAGCACCGCCACGAACCTGCAGTCGCGGCCGGCGTGCGCGGCACGCTGGTTGCCGGCATGCGAGTCGTGCACGACTCGCTCGGCACCAGCGTGATCACCGCCACTGGCGAAGGCACGCTGCACGGCAGGTCGAAGATGGAGATCGAGTACTACTCGTCCATCGCGCAGAAGAGGAAGAAGGCGTGGGTGATGACCAGCAGCCTACAGGTAAGACAGGCTCGCACGTTTGTATATAGATGTAGGCACACATGTTTGTGCGAACGAACGCGCACTCGCACTCGCACTCACATGACGTTCGTTGCTTGCACGCTCGCCCTCAGATGTGCGAAGACAATGACAGCGAGGAGATGTGTGAGGAGGTGGAGGCGGTGGTTGGGCAGGCTGCCCCACAGCTCGCCGAGCACGAGCGCGCGCGCAAGGTGAAGACTAACAAGCCCCCCCCCTCTGGCAAGCGATCTACAAAGCGTCAGGGGGAGCGGAAGACAAAGGAGCCAACGGCGGCGAAGGCGGCAGAGCGCTTGCGCAAGCACCCAGATGAGTGCTTGGAGATTGAAAATGGTAAGTTGTTCTGCCGCGCCTGCAAGCACGGCATCTCCGCGCTGCACGCCAATTTCTTTTGCCAGAGAGAGGGGGGGGGGGGGGGGGAGAGAGAGAGAGAGAGAGAGAGAGAGAGAGAGAGAGAGAGAGAGAGAGAGAGAGAGAGAGAGAGAGAGAGAGAGAGAGAGAGAGAGAGAGAGAGAGAGAGAGAGAGAGAGAGAGAGAGAGAGAGAGAGAGAGAGAGAGAGAGAGAGAGAGAGAGAGAGAGAGAGGGAGAGAGAGGGAGAATCTTAAGAAACTGAATATGTTAGTCATTTTAGTGATGTATGTTTCGCTCTCAGAGGCCCTGGTTTCTCCAGAGGTGTCTATTTCCGACTCGGTGCTGTCTATTGCTTTTCTACTCGTGACTGAGGGCTCGGGCCCGGCGCCGGGTTCGTCCTCGCCCTTTAGCAGAGGAGTTGCGAGGCGTGTCGAACTATGCTCTCTTACGAGTTAAGGAAGTCGCTTGTCTTGATTCGGCTTCCCGCGTGTATGAATACCTCCGGAAGGTGGTCGACGCTAATTGTGCGCGCTCTTCTTTGTGAGAGGGGGATAAGATTAAGTGATACCACTATCTGAAATGCCGTTCTGACCCTGCCGGTCGCCTAGGTTTATGGGCAAAGAGAGCTGATTGGTACAAGAGTATAACCCCGCACGGACTACAGATACAGAAGACAGATGCAGGGCGACAAAAGAAGACATTCAAGGAGTGAAAACTTATGAAAACGGGCCACCGCTCACGTACGCCTCCAGGTTGGGAGGGGTCAACCCAAACTTGCTACTCACGATGCTCCCATACAGACACGTGTGCATGTTGGTCAAAACATTTGCCACCCGCAGGTAAGCGCCAACATCTCGACGAAGTACCTGTTGAGCACGGACAAAGTCCAGCCAAGGCCAGAGATTCGAAATCTTTCCAAACGCCCACTCAACACTGACGCGATAGGGACTCATTGCATGGTTGAATTGCGCCTGCCACGGTGCAAGCACCCCACGATACATGCGGAACAAGTAGACGGAAATTGGATACGCCGAGTCTCCGAAGAAGCAAAAGTTACGGTCCGCAGCAGCGCAAACGAGCTGCATCACTTGCAGCAAACCGGAACAGTGCAAGACGAAAGCATCGTGCCGAGACCCGTGAACGGGACCGTAAGGCCATGGCTGAATGCCATTGGGCAGCACAAGTCCCTGAAACTTCACACCATGACACCTCTTGTGACCAGAATAGAATGGGGCTTGAGCTCGCACGGGACGCGCCACTTTCCACAACTTGCCATCAACAAACCCGACCAAGTTGGGGAGGGGAATTCCAGCCGTAACAAACGCCGCAGCAAACCGAGGGAAGAGGGGTGCAAAACACGACAAGCTACGGGAGTCAATCAGGTGAGGAAAGGTGTGGTGAATGTGTTGCACAACTGCGTGATGAGCCACCGAAATGGCGGACTCACTTCTACCCGTTTCCCAACACAACGAAATTGCGCTGCCTGTTGAGGCAAATTGCAGGGGTGGTTGGGTGTGACACGGCGTTGCAGGCGCGCGTGTGCATGTGTGCACAGAACGTGCACGTGTGCATGGGCACCACGCACCTGCGGTCTTGTAGCGGCGAAGGGCAATGAGCAATGCCTCTTCGCCGCTCATGACGTGCCGCCCCTGGAGGCGGAAGCCTGCGGGGGCTCGGATAGGCCCAGGTAGAAATATGCAGTTTTTGTTACCCAAATATGCAGAGAAAATATGCAAAAAATATGCAGCGCGTCACCCAAATATGCAAAAAATATGCAGTACATATTTTATATGTGTAGGCACGAGACACGTGCGAATTGCCAATCAATCAATAGTATGGGAGTGGAGAGACAGAGAGAGAGCATTATTGAGGTAGGTAGAGGTAGATAGCACACGCACACACACATGCTCACATGCTCACAAAGCTAACACATGAGCACACTCACGCTTTGCTACTCACGCTCTCACGCTCCACGCTCCCGCTGGCGCTGATTGCGATTGAAGCGCAACATCAAAGAGGCGCACACTTGGTCCCCAAGGGAGCTGTCCCTCACAGATGGAAACATGTGTGCTAGCAATGAAAACACACGCTCACATGCCGCGGAATTAGGACTAAGACAAAGGGCAATCCTAGCTGCTAGAGCCCATGTTGGAAAGCAGCTATGATGAGTTGCCCACCAATCGAGCCGCAACGCAGTGCGGCGCGAGCGCGGCGCGAGCGATCTGAGGGGTGAGACGAGACATTTCAGCGCGTGGGGGGGCGGGGGGGAGGCGCTTCGGGGCAGGCAGAGAGGGGGGAGAGGGGAGAGGGAGAGGGGCCACTCACCCATGAGGCACGAGACGCCCGGCAACGGGGGGGTGATGTTAAATACCAAGGGGGGGGGCTCCCCTCTCTCCCAATACCAAGGGGGGAGGGCTCCCCTCTCTCCCGCTCCACTTCTACCCAAATATGCAAAAATATGCAAACGTGTGTCGACATATGCAGATCTGACAAATCTACCCAAATATGCAATTGCATATGCTGCATATTTCTACCTGGGCCTAGGCTCGGAGGGCCTCAATGACCCTGGGCAGGTCTTCGAGCCGGAAGCCGAAGCGCGCATAAATGTCGCGCGACTGCACACCATCGCCCGCGCCAACATCCGCTGCCTCCCGCTGCAGCCTCGCCAGCGAGAGACGCTCTGGGCCAATGCGTGAGCGCATGGAGCGCGAGAGCGTCTCTGCTGCAAGCGCAAGCAGGACGCGCTCGACGCGCTCGGATGCGCGGTGTGCAAACTCCAGCCGTCCAAGATGGCGCCGGCGCCAATTGCGCCTCAGCTGGGCCAGGAGCATGGCCAGCTCTGCATCCTCCAACTCCTGCGCGGTGAAGGGGCGCGTCGGCATCGCGCGCCCCTCCCCGTCTCCCCGTGAACTGCAGAGGAGAAGGCAAGTCGAGCCACTATTGAAGAGGAGAACGCGCGTTTCACCTTTTGCAACGAGGCCCCAATAGAGCCCCAAGAGCGCCCAGGTGCTATTGAGGGGGCCTCTTGTTGGGACCTTCTTGAGCCCTGCAAAAACCCTCGAGTTGCAAGAGCCCTCCACAGAACTATTTCAGGCCCGTTCTTTCAACGTTCCTAAAACCCCGTAAAAGACCTCTATTTATCACTATCTATGTATGCGTCGCCCCCCGTCCCCCTGCGCCCCCACCCCCCCGCCGCCCCCGCCGCGTGAGAGACCATATTTTCCCCCCTCCTCCGTGTTCTTTTCTTCTCTCCCTCGCCCCCCCTCCACCTTCTCTCTCTCTCCTCTCCCTCTCTTTCTCTTTCTTCCCCCCCCGGCCTGCTTCTCCCCCCCCCCACTCGCTCTCGCGGCCTCTCACGTGGCGCCTCTCCTCTCGATGGCGACGCTCGGCCTCGACCTCGGCAACACCGCGTGCCGCTTGGCGGTGGTGCGGCAGGGGACGGTCCAAGTGGTGGCGAACGAACAGGGAGGGCGCTCCACACCCACCTGCGTCGCGTTCGCCGACGGCGAGCCCCTCGTTGGAGAGGCTGCCGCCGCACAAGCGGTGAGGAATCCACGACACTCAGCCACGGACCTCCTCGCAATGCTCGGCCGGCGGTTCGACGAGCCGGCGATTGAGCAGATGCGAAAGCAGTGGAAATTCGCCGCCTGCCCTTCTAAGACCGGCACCGTCGCGCTCGACACTTCCGATGGCAAACGCGCCGACGCGGTGCGGCTGCTCTCGCTACTGATCAAAGAGCTGCGGGCTGCTGCTGACGCGTACGTCGGCACCGCTGTGAAGGAGGTGGCAATAGCAGCTCCGCCCTTCTTCTCGGCCGAAAGGAGCGACGCCCTTGTCGAGGCCGCTCGTGCAGGCGGCATGCGTGTCAAGAGTGTTCTCCCCTCACCGCTAGCTGTGGCGCTCCTATCGCTGATAGACTCGGCGCCGCCTGCAGCCGCCTATCGCGTCCTCGTCGTTGACGTGGGCGGTTCGTCCACCTCCGCCTGCGTCGTAGACTGCGACTTGGCTCCTGCTGCCGTGGACGCAGATCAGCCCGTGGACGGTGTGGAGGCTGCTGACGTCAAGCGCCTGCAGCGGCACCTCCAAAGACTGAGCATGGCTGCTTGCATGTTTGATGAGAGTGTGGGAGGTAACCTTGTTGACGATCGGCTCGTGACGCATGCCCTGCGAGACATCAAGCGGCGATCACGGGTCGACCTCGGAGACAACCCTCGGGCTCTCGCTCGACTGCGCGCCGCTTGCGAGGCGGGAAAGCGCTCGCTGTCGGGCGGCGCGCAAACGCAGTTGGCGGTAGAAGCAGATGGTGCAGACTACTTTGTGTCTATCAGCCGTGCCAACCTGGATGAGCTCGCCAAACCACTCTGTCAGGCTGTGCGTGCGCTCGCTCTAAAAGCCGTGCGAGCCGCCGGCTCTGATGCTGCCGCGCACTCCACTCCGGAGTCTATGCTAGAGGGCACAGCGGAGAGGGCACAACAGCACGAATGCGGCATAAGTGAGGTGCTACTCGCGGGCGGCAGTTGCCGCATGCCGTGCCTTCAGGCCACACTCGCAGAGGCCTTCCCTGGCGCGCGCCTCCGCTTCGGGGCTACTGCCGACGAGTCCGTCGCGAACGGGGCCGCGTTATACGCGGCAGCAATGGGCACATCGGGACACGAGGTGCGTGGTGGGGAAGCAACATGGCACTCGTCCACGCAGATGCTACCTCGGCTTCCTAAGACCATTGCGCTTGAGCTGGGGTCCGGCAAGCACATACCTCTTGTCGCCGCGTCTGCCCCCCTGCCGCTCCACCGTGTCGTGCCACTAGAGGTCGCTGCGCCGACGGCTGGTCAAAAGCTGGTGCTGCGCCTCGTGGAGCTTCCGACGCCTTTACTACTAGCTTGTGGCGAGGAAGGCACATTGGAAACGGACGGTTCCCCCAGATTGGTGGCCTCTCTTCCCCTCGCCGCGCCTGCACAAGGTATGGTGTCCGACGACGAAACGCTGCATTTGGCGCTAACCTTGCAAGTGAGTCCCAGTGGCGAATTTTGTGTGGATTGCGCCGCCTTGCCAACGGACGCAAGCCATGAGCCGATAGGCATGCTCAACCATGTAGTGGCCTCGATGAAGTTGAACTGGAATGACGGTGACGGCGGCGAAAGCACACCCCCCATCCTGCCGCAGCAGCTGGGCTCACTCCGTGTCGCTGCTCATGGCACCGATGTGTTGGCGTTTTGAAGGGCATACGCCAAAACGAGGACTATTGGGGCCGCACGGGCTCACAAGTCCAAAAGCTGCCATGGCTAGCATGCGTTTGATGCGCCGGATCGATCCTCACTACATGCATGCGCACAAGCGCACACAACGCCACCCACCATCAACCCGTGTTGCTTCACATATTCCACGTAGTGCTACCTACTAGAGCCTGCATATGCTAAACAAATCTTAGACACATAAAAACCAGCAACAAAAAAGCATCTACATCTGCACAACAAACGGCCACCTATCATCTATCATATCAGCATAGACGCGATATACTCTACCTCTCCGTTTCCATCGCCCTTACTTCTCTTCTGTGACGAATGAAGTGGCAATGGAGTGAGTGTGCTTGTGGTTGTGTGAGCTGCTTGCGTGACTGTGTTGGAGCTTGGGCAATGTGATGTGTGGAGGGAGAGCGTAATGGTGGTGAAGGAGTGTTCTCAAAGGTGCTCCTGTCACATGGCGTGAGAGCGGGTCGGAGGGCATGACAGCGAGCGGGACGAGGTAGGGCACATGAGGGACAGACACGAGGGCGGGGACTTCCGAGCGAACGCGCTTGAAACAGAAGGCGGGGTGAGAAGAGAACGAACGACCGGGGAAAAGAACACGGGGAATTCTAGGAAGCAAGGGAAAGATGTTGTATTCAGGCCTTTGGGCATGAATATTTCGGCATGAGTACGTGCCTCCTTCGTTATATACCGTCTTCTATGTTCGTCGTGGTCACGCAAGGCGTGCAGATTCGGATTCTCCCTGTGCTCAAGTCCTGGTTCGCCGATTTTCGTCTCGAAATTCGAGGATTTGAGTTTTACTTTTACCGTTACGGTAATTGTCCACGCATTTAAGGTAAGAAATGCAGGCAACAGAGCTGGGCCCCTCGCGTTCAGATTCCCCCCCCCCCCCCCTTCTGCATTTCGCCCCCCCCCCCCCCCCTGCAGTTTCCCCCCTCTGCAGTCCCCCCCCCCCCTCCGCAGCTCTCCTGTCCTCCCCCCTCTCCATTCCTTGCGTTTCCCCGTTCAAGTGTGGAAAGATACGTGAATGTGAGGGAGAGTTGGGTCAGTGTTGGGATTTCACCCCCTCCGCAGTCCCCCCCCCCCCCCCCTGCAGCTCTCCTCCCTCCCCCCTCTCCATTCCCTGCGTTTCCCCGTTCAAGTGGGGGCAAAGATACGTGGCAGAACGCGCGGGAGCCGTGAAGTGCCGGCCCATAGGGGACGGCGGTAAGCGGTTGTGCGGAGCGGTGGCGCGAATGGTAGCACTCAGGAGCAGTGGTGGGACCTCGCCATAGCGTGTAGCCACAGAGTCTCCAAGAGTATTTGGGGGTCGCGGGGTCACATGCCCTTGCAACTCGCCACATCTACTTTGGTAGGGGTGCGTTGGGACGTAGGGCTGCTTGTACACTCTCATCTCACAATGCCGAGCACGAGAAAGTAGTGCGAAAAACTCCTGCAATCAATCGGAACACTGCACGACATATCCGCTCCTTTAGGAAAACACCCCGATGATTTGCGAGTAGCCGGGACACACGCACATTGAACGGTAAGAATCTTCGAGGCTGGCAAGCCACATCTGTGGACCGTGCTTGATCAGTAGCCACTTTGCGACGCGAATCTGCGAAAAGGAAATCGTAGGTCGCATCCGGGAAAACCAATCCGTCGCGCGCAAGCGCACATTCAACTAGGGGCAGTAATGTTAGCCCTCAAACCGGTGGCTGGATGATGGGAGGCGTGTGGGATCATCCGACCAGTGCACGCATTACGGTTCCGCAGTGAGGCTGATCTTCTCCTCCGCCGGTGAGCTGCGCCCATACTTGGCACTATCCAACAACCGCAAGATCGGGCTTGGGCACAGACAATCGAGACAATCGTCCGTGCCGGAACTCGCCGCCTACATCACACAGGAGGGCACAAAGAGCTTAGTCGCGGGCGAGTATCTTGGAGCAAAAGCACCACGATGGACGTACCTGTTTCAGATGCCCGTAGAGGATCACGCCGAGCATAGCGACCGAGACTCCTGCCACGTTGTTGTAGAGTTGTTGCGTGTTGCCAGCCGAGGCAGGAAACATGACGTACCCGCCAATGAGCACGAGACAAGTCTTGGCGTGTCCCACCACCTGCCACGGACAATTTGTGAGTGCATGGAGTCTTGGCCATGTCAATGATGCCCTCATCCGATTTCGGTCGGTGGGAAATTCCAGAAGGCGACATCTCTCCAACCTTAGTGTCCATCCTACGCCCTATTTTGCAGGGTAGTTGACACACCTGGAAAGTTGTGGGAGACGTCTTTCCAATGAGCCCAAACGAACACCAGTTGACGGCCAGCGCCAAACAGCACGTAGCTAGAATCCACACCATTGTTAGAACCATCTTCGGGTCGGAGGAGGCGTTCAGGAGGAAATGGGGAGCTGAGTCGCAACGACCATCGGAGTCAAGCTGCACGATGGGTGGGGGGCGAACAATGAGACAGCGACAATCTGGCGACAGCGGCCGGCTAGGGGAGCAACCGCCGACGTCAAGATGTGACAAGGAGGTGGAGACATTGTTTTGCATACAGTCCGCACAGCAAGTGTACCCTTGCGCACCTGCCCCGGAAGCAAGCAGAAGGACTCCACCATCAGACTCAGGCTTAGGGCACATACTGTCTGCCAGAATGCAACAGCATCTTGCAGCTGCGTTCCGCTCATACCATACTCCTTCTGCTTGGTGCCTTGCCAAATCTGCGAGGGAGCAGCCGGAGTTGCCGGAGAGCATTTAAATCTCGACGTGCAGAGCTTCCGATAGCCTCCATGCCGCGGAATCGCAGTGGGAGCACGTCGACAGGGCTCGCCAATCGCATCCTGCAAGAGCTTTCACATGAGCTGGCGCGCTTCTAGATTCTTCCGTGCACATTCACGCCGGATTACCTGGAACATTGCTGTTGAAAGCACAGCAAGGACACCAAAAAGGAAGCCCAGCGGGCGAAGCTCGACGTCAGAAACGGTTGCAACACCAACGCCCAACAGTAAGATTGCCAGCGCCAATTTCACCTGTTTGGCCACGGCACCGGGTTAAGACGCTTGGCGAAGAAGATCCACGAGAACGCAGCACGTCTCGTCTTGCAATAAGGCTTAGATAGGGCTGCCGAGCTGATTGGCTATCACACCTTCGTTGTGGTGGAGACGTCATAGCAGACATAGTTGATGACTAACGTAACTGGAACGATGGTGAGCTTGGTCACCTGGTAGAAGCCAACTGAGTTGAGAGAGAGAGAGACGTTCATGAAGCCAATAGAGGCGACTCCCGCTGCAGCCACCTTGAACTTCTGGAACTCGGTCATCGGCATCGCCGGCCGCTCAAAGAGACCGCATGCGAGGAGCAGACGGTAGAAGACGATGGTGAAGCAGAAGTGGAAGAAAGAGAGGGAGAAGGGGAAGTGGAAGCCGGCGGCGAACACCTTCTTGTTGACCAGCACGATGGCGACCGAGCTGAGCACGTTTCCGACTGCGTATCCTGCGGTCACCTTGTTTTCCGACATGGGGAATGCAGAGAAGGGGGTAGGGAGGTGTGGCTGGGTGATGTGGGGCCGTGCCGCGGCGAGGGAGCGAGGGGAGGGAGCGGTGGATGAGCGGAGGCGGCGCGCGACAAAGGGGGGGGAAGGGGGGGGGGGGGGAGGCTTGGGGGGAGGGGAGTGAGGGGGTTGGAGAGAGGAGGCGGGGGCGGGCGGCGATGGGGGAGGCGACAGCGAAGGGGGGGGACCGAGAGGCGGGGAGGTGCGCGACCAAAAAGGGAAAGTGGGGGGGGAGGGGAGGAAGAGAGAGAGAGGGATGAGAGAGAGAGAGAAAGAGAGTAGTTTAGGGGGTTGGCGGGGCGGGGGCGAGGAGAGAATGTACAGAGGGGTTTCTGTATTCTAGGAGAGTACAGCGAGTCGCGAGAGGGGAAAGCGCGGGCGGCAGCAACAGAACGGTGACGGCCTGCAGCCGCGCAAGACGGCGGGCACTTTGAACGGCGGCGCTTTTACAAAACAATCCGCATCTTCTCCGTCTGCAAGGGGGCCGCCTAGGGGTAGAGGGGTAGGCATCTTTATCCGGATATTTGTCTTGGATATCTCTGGGGGGGGGTCCCAAATGGATATATCTCGGATACTTCCTGGATATTTGTGGGGGTGGGGGGGGTGGGGGGGAGATAATTTTAGCCTTTTTGGGGGCGCGGGGGGCACTAACACTAACATTGACCATGCAGATGTGAAGGAATTCACCAAGCAGGTGCTTGGGTGGTGGGCATCTAACCACACCAACACCAAGTTCCCAACTTGGGCCTTAGCTGCAAGGGTGGCTCTTTGTCTGAGCCCCAAACCCAGCTTCTTCAGAACGTGTGTTTTCATTGTTGCAATGTTCGTTTGGTGCTGATCGGGCTAGTTCCTTAGCTGATAGCTGACCAAGTGGAAGCGTCGGTGATGTTGCGGTATAACCGCAACAAGCGCAACGGCAGCGGCGCGTGACGCGGACATTGGATATTTGCTTGGATATTTGGGGGGGGCGGATGGATATTTCTTGGATATTTCTCATGGATAAATGGGGCATTTTCAATGGATAAAAAAAAACTTCTTAATATTCTCGCCGCGCGCGCGACCCTGCACAGTATCTTCGCAGCCTCGCCCGCTTCCCTTCACTCCCCCTACACCTGCCTTGCGGCTCGTCCCCTCGTGCTCTACCTAGGGGCTGGGTGCAGTGGGTCTCCAGTGGCAGACGGTGTGTACCGATTCACGATGGCCTGTTTCGCGCCTTCCTCCTATGCCATCGGGCTACCGGCTGTTGTGTGTTTGCTCCTTGTGCTTGGTGTCAGGCAGCTGTGGTCAGTGTGTCTAGGGCCTATTATCGGATGGTGGGCGGCTCGCGGCGCGGGGTCGCTTGTTTAGGCTAGTCGCTCTGCTATGTTGAGGGCTTCCGCTACCAGAGATTGATTCGTGCTCATGACTAGGGCGCCTTTGTTATTATCTAAGAAGACAGGGGCGCTGAGATCGTGAGGAGATTTGATCTTCGGCTTCCTTCCCAGGGAGGCCTTGCGCGTGCGTGCGGTTAAGAAATTGTCCGGAGGTTCCCGCCCTCTGACGAGGACCGTGAACCTGCTTAGGACTCTTTCGATAACCGGTATGTGGTGTAAGCTGATATTAGTATTAGTACTGATGTAAGTACTGATGTAAGTGTAAGCTCAAAACCACCGAGAGGGTGCAACTCGAGGTTCCCTTTTTTTGTCACGCCCCTCCCGACTTTTTAGGTATATATAATTTCTACTGACCCCTAACTTCGCCGCCGGTGTCGCGTAAAAGGGGCGCCCGTCAGTTTTGGATGGCACGGACGATGGGGCCTTACGCATGTGCGGCCGATGTGGCTCTGAAAAAGAGTTGGGGGGGTGGCGAGAGGGTGCCGCTGCGGCGTACGCGTGCGAGCCGAACCATGGCGAGTAGCGCGACGATCCCGACGAGTATACCACCCCTGACCGAGGACGAACGCCGCGTGCCGCGGCTGCATCGGCGGGCAAGACAGGTGGGCCTCTGTGGGAAGAAAGAGAGCGGGCAAAGGACCCACGCGAATCTTTACGTAGCCATAGGCCATAGGGCCAGTGGGGAGGGCTGAGAACCACCCTATATACTCTGTGGGTTTTTCTCTCTTCTTTCTTTCACTCTTCTTCTTTCTTTCTTCCTCGGTTCTTTGTACTATTTTACTGCATTTTCTTTTCTATTGTTTCTTTTTGCTTCTAAGACTAAGACATCGCGAATGCGACACGTTCCGGAGCAGCAGGCAGCAGGTGTCGAGGGTCGAGGGCATCACATGACCACATGCACACCAGCGCAGGCCCACGCCCACGCCTCAAGCCTCAAGTGTGTCAAGCTGTCAAGGCGTATGGGTTCACGTTCACGCGCCCTTGAGGGGCCCGTCACAGTAGCTTGGGCAAGGTGTTCACCGTGAGAAGCTGGGTGCGGGGTGCGGGCTTGAGCTTGAGCTGCGCGAGCAACGACGCCAGAGGGTCAGGGGGCGGTCGGACTGTCGGCAGCCCGACACGGCGCTGCATCGGGCGGGAATCGAATGCCAAATGTAGCTTAGATATCAAGGAACCGATCCGCCCGTGGGCGCGACCGCAAATTCTTTACGGGTAGAGCGTGAGCGTGAGCTCGCGTGACGGAGGGGGGGGAGAGGGGGGGGTCGAATCGCGAATCGTCGAATCGCACCATTTCCATTTCTTGGCGAAGATTTTCGTAGTGGCAGGTGGTCCCCCCTGGAGGTTTTTTATTGGGCATCGCGCCACGATAAAAAAATGCAGCCCAGCCCTTACTAATGGTTAAAAAGCCCCTGTTTGACCGCCGTACGCCCTACGCCCTACGGGTGGGCATCGCTGGCTAGTGCGTAGTGCGCTCTGGCGGCGCGAGATTGGCTGAGGAGCCCTCTGTTGAGCCCCCGCCGTCTGATTTCGTATTCCGCCAGAGCGACTCAACAGCGACTCAACGAGGAATAAACGCTGTTGACTCGGTACTTAATACTTAACTCTTGAGTCCCCGTGTCCCCGATGAGTCGCTGCGCAAAAGCGTAAAACCCCTCTATAACTCTAATTACCACTAGATTTGTTTGCCAGGAATATTCTTGTACTCTCTACGCCGGCCCTTGTGGGAGGCTCCTCGGCCGGCCGCCATGCGCGCCTTCTCTCGCTCGTCGTCCAAGCCGACGGTGCGCTCGAGCGCTGGATACGCGGCATTGTTCGACAAGTACAAGGAGAGTGGGAGCGAGACCATTGGCCCGGACGGCGTCGAGCGCTTGTGAGCGCTTTCGCAAACCCCCTACCACGCCCCCCCCTCAACCCCCTCCACGCCGCAAATGCTGCCTGTGAGTCTCTGGCTGGAGAGCAGTCTCTGCGGCCCCCACAGGCGCTCTCCGGCGTCATCACGAGGCCCTCATATAATTTGGAAATCTATGTGCAGGTGCGAGGACATGAAGGTAGACCCGAGTGATGTGAAGCTGCTTGTACTGGCATGGGCGATGGGCGCCACAAGGATGGGCTACTTCACCAGGGATGAGTGGATGTCGGGGGTACCGCGGTTCGGCAACGCCACGACGCCCCCAGACTTGCTGGAGGAAGTGCACAACCTGTACCAGGCTTTGCTTCGTGACGTTGAGCGCTTCCGCGAACTCTACGATTTCACACATCGCTTTTGCCGAGAGGAGAGGCGAAAGACCATTGATGTGTGCTGGCGCCGCAGCCCCTTGAGCAACAGTGGAGAGTCTTATGCTCATGAGCAACCGTGTTGTCGCCTCTACCCTGTTGAGCTGCTGCCCTTCTGCCCTGCCGCTGCATCCGAGCGCCATATGACCTTGAATCAACAGGTCGCATCGGCGGTGGTGATGCTCGAATTGCTGCTCAAGCCAATGTGGCCGGCTCACATAGCGTCACTCAGCTCATTCATGAATGATCATAAACAGCTAGTGAGACCATGTGTCTGCATTCCCTTGACAGCTGGGCATGCCCCTCCCGGACAGCATGTACTCATCGATCAACCACTTTGCTGCTCTCTTCTAGGCTCAACGTGGAGTGCTCATGGATGAATGGATGATGATTCTCCAATTCGTCAGGCAGGTTCGTTTGGGTGGCAGAAGAATGGGTCGGAAACTATTGACATTATCCGATGCAGCTCCGTGAAGTCGGGTGCCCTGTCCTTGCCAATCGCTCCAAACTTCACACATGTCTCAGAACTACTCTTGCTCTATTGCTTTTGTAAAGGTCAAACCGGATGTCTCCAACTACCAGGATGACGGTGCTTGGCCGTTGCTCCTTGACGAATACGTAGAATGGAAGCGCGAGAAAGATGGCGCTGCTGTGTGAAAGCCAACCGGGCATCACTTAGTGCATGTGGTAGAAACTGATGATGTACTGATGATGGGCTACCTCTCACATGATACGGTTGGCATCGGAAATTCGCCGCTAGTACTTGAGCTCTAAACTACTTGGCCGAAAGGTGGTTGCCGGCAACTCAGAGGCGTCGGATTCTAGCCCATACTGTATTTGGTGCATACATCGTATAGGCACTACTCCGGTCTACTAGCTTTCTGGAGCAATTGCAGGGCTGTTAAGCAAGCACTTGCGGTTGCGGATTCTGCGTGGCCCTTGCCTCAATAGGGCGAATACGTGGGGAAGCGGGGGGGGAGGGGGGGGGGCGGGGGGGGTGGAGACTGCTGCAGTCTTCCGCGTACCTCGCCTGACCTTTTCTACTTAGCGAGGCATGTCTTGCGATTTGCTTGAGTGGCCGGTTGGCAGCTGGCGAGTTGGGGGCCAGCGGCCCGGGCCGTGCTAGCCGTTAGGCGCGCTGGAGCGCCTCGCGCCGTACGCATTATGCAAATGCAGTGCAGTAGATAGTAGCTAGATAGTATACTTAGTATACGCCGTCAACTAATAATAAAATAACTGAGCGTTAGTACCACTACTCTCACTAGCGTTGTACTATATCACGGCACCCCTCAGAGCTCAGCGCACCTGCCCGCACGCCATGACGTGCACCCAGTTGCTGAAGTCACCCGCAAGGGCAAGGGAAAGGGGCTGGACGTTAGTTTTCGCTGAGCCCAAGGACTTTGGTTTAGGCGAGAAGCGCTCAATCACCATCACCCACCGCATGGAAAAGCGTTCAATCACCATCAGCCTACACGTGGAACGCGTTCAATCACCATCACCCCCACCGCATGGAAAAGCGTTCAATCACCATCAGCCTACACGTGGAACGCGTTCAATCGCCATCACCCCCACCGCATGGAAAAGCGTTCAATCGCGGAGGATCGTGGGGATCATGAGGGTAGCGCTATCCAACCCACTCGTTTGGCAAGAGGACTGATGCATCCCGCTCGAGTTGGTGCGTGACACAAAAATATGTACGATACTATTATACGATACTATTATACATGTCCAGCACTAGCGATGTTGACATAAATTACTCAACAGTACTAAATCCGAACAATATCAAGAATATCCTTACGAGCACGGCATCCGACAATGGGGCGTGGCGGTACGAAATTGATCGAGCTCTGAATAACAACAAGGAGAAGGAGCTGTACGAAAAATTCGTGAATAAGCTTGATGATGACCAATACGGCAAGTTCATAAGGGCATACATATCATTCAGGCGTTTCGATAGAGGGTATGTTAATTACGATCAGCTCACGCAAATTGCCGAGAAAGAGGGGTTAAAACATCAGATGAATGACATTCAGAATCCAAATGAACATGATTTGAATACGATTATGATAGATAAAAATTTCAAGAACGATGTAACTACATTGGTGCAGAGGGTGTTGTCAGTATCGCGTAAGTGCGTAAGTTGTATGAAAAAAAGATGCGAAACCCCCCACGCTAGAAGGTCACGTTGACGTTATGTAAGAACACGGACCAAACCCGTTCCATCACCCTATAGACGTGTAACGAAACCTGTATTCTGCATTTACGCGGTGCGCGCTCTGCGATCGGAGCGGCAGAACTCGAGCATCGATGGGGATGTATGCCGGTTGAATCCCAAGAGTGTGTTCCACAGACGAGGTTTGGGGAGGAGGCGGACCAGCAGGCGAGGAGGCGGACCAGCAGGCGAGGAGGCGGACCAGCAGGCGAGGAGGTGGCAGGCCGCGGGGTGGGTGGGCGCGGTGAAAGCTAGTCGAGTGGGCGAGCAGTTGCCGAGTGGGCAGTTAGTCAGGTCGGTAGGTGGGCAGTTAGTCGGATGGGAGAGCAGCTAGTGGTGGGCAGTTAGTGGGTGAAGGCAGTTCGTGGTGGGGCAGTTAGTGGGTGAAGGCAGTTAGTGGGTGAAGGCAGTTAGTGGGTGAAGGAACACGCTATGGCCGAGGCGCGCTCAAACTTTTCTCTACCCACTCTCAATCGCATTTTGTTTTACTGTGCATTAGGATACCATAACAAAAGGTCCGATGAGTGATCCGGAGGAAGAACTAGAACTAAAGAGAATGAAGAGAGAACTGGAGAACGACATGGAGGAAGAGGAAGAACTGGAGAGAGCAATGAATGATGACCTATCTACATCATTTAAAAAAATTGCGTTTATGAAGGAAAAAGCGCAGGAGATTCAAAGTCTTGCACCGCCTTCTGTCAATGAACACGCAAGGGAAGTAATTCAAGGTATCATAAACTACTCACAAGGTGTGCATGACGACAAGTTTGGCAAAATGTTGAAAGACCAACTGAATACAAGTCAGAAGCTGTTACATGAAAATCCCAAACGACCAACTCCCAAACGACCAATTCCCAAACAACCAACTCACAAACAACCAACAACAATAAGACTCCCCGCACTACAACTGCGCAAAACTCCCAAGTCATAACCGCCGCAGTGACAGACGTGGCACAGCCCGAGGCTACAGACGTGTAACGAAACTTGTATTCTGCATTTACGCGGTGCGCTCTGGTGTGAGCATACCACCCATCAGATTTACAGGGGGTGTGCGATCGGAGCGGCAGAACTCGAGCATCGATGGGGATGTATGCCGGTTGAATCCCAAGAGTGTGTTCCACAGACGAGGTTTGGGGGTGGACGCCTAGGTGTTTCGTGACGGGTTTTACGATCGGAGGACAGACTTAACGTGATGTACAAAAACGCTATGCGGGCACAAAACCACTCCAAAAGCGCACTTTTCTCCAGCCACTCGCAGCACTTTGGCCTGGTGCCATGACACATCCCCTTGAAATCCAGCAAGAAGCATTTGCATGCACGCTAGTTCATCACGATCGGTGTCCATATGGTTGGTGGATAAGGGAGAGAGTGCACAACATGGTGCCATGGGCTCGGTTGCTTCGTGACACCGAGGACGGCGGGGATTCTCGTTGGGCCCTATCGCAAAGATTGCGGCAGTGTCCTGAACGTCCGATGGCACCACAGGGGCACATCAAGGAGGTGTGGTACTCGTCGAGCACAATCGTCACTCCGCGAGACGCGAGTGCGCGGATCAACTTTTTTATGGGGAAGGTATCTCCCATCTCCAGCGAGGATAACCGTTCGTCGTCTGTCTTCTTGGGTTCCCTTTCGCACAGATCCTCTCGTACACCGCTCGCATGAGTGCTCACGGGGCGATTGGGGGGCGGGGGGCACGACGAATATTCTACACCGTCCTAGAGCAACCGACCCCCCACACCGCCGCCGCCGTCATGACGAAGCGCGGGAGCGATCCCCAAGCGGGCTTCCCGCGCAAGAGCGCCAAGGAGCACTTCCTCATCGATGTGCACGGGAGGGTCGATATGCACAGGGGCCTTGCTCTGACAACTATCCGCTATCCGGCTTGCTAAGGTGAAGGTACACCCTCAAGAAACTCAAACTGAAAGTCCGACACCTCCGCTAGCGTTTCCTCCCTCCATCTCCATGGAATTTGCGCCCCCCCCTCTCCCGTGCGGGAACTCACTGTCTCTGTCACTGTCACTACTGTGTCGGGAAACTCTTCCGACCTGCTGCGCCTGCTCGGAGCTCGCATTGTGCATTGTAGCAGGAAAATGGCATCGGCGGCGGAGGAGGAGAGTGCGGAGGTGGCAATGGCGGCATACCGTGCGTGGCGTCAAGTTGTAGCTGTAAGTAGCGTATACTGTTAAAATAATTATCATATTCAAAGCATACAATAACTAATATTTAAAGCTGACAATTCACGTAAACTGAAAACTGAATTCATAAAATCTTTCGACGGGACGCGACCTTGGCCCACCATCGCGGCCGCCCGACGGAGACAAGGTGGATCACGGGCGGAGAGCTCCGAGTACTACTAGAAGAGAGCGCGCGAAGGCCCAAAAGTTCTTGATGGCTCGACGGGAAAATCATGATGTAAAACACGTCCGTCTTAGGTCTTGTGGAGAGACCTTGGAACAAATGGCAACGCGAAACGAACGAGCGATGAGAAGGCGGGGGAGGGGAGGGGGGGTTTAAAAGTAGAACGCGAGGCGCGCCCGCCGCGGTGCTCCCCCTTTTTTCGCGCCTGTCCAACCTTTGAAAACCGTCATCTCTCTCCCTCTCTCTCTCTCTCTCTCTCTCTCTCTCTCTCTCTCTCTCTCTCTCTCTCTCTCTCTCTCTCTCTCTCTCTCTCTCTCTCTCTCTCTCTCCCCCCCCCCCCCCCTCTCTCTCTCCCTCTCTCTCTCTCTCTCATGCCCTCTGGCCTCGCCGCCCTGCTGGGCAGGAGGCAGACGGAGGCGCCGCCGTCACACCTCCCGGAGAAAGATGAGGCACGCCCCGTCCCTCTCCTTCCCCTCCCTCCACTCGACCCAGAGGCCGCACGCACGTGGGAGTACCCTGACACCCACAGCCACTCATTCCGTTCATACCAGCACGTTCTCGTCAAACGGGCGCTCACAGCAAACACGCTCGTCTCTCTTCCCACGGGCTTCGGCAAGACGTTCGTCGCAGCCGTCGTTATGCGCAACTACCTACGCTGGTTTCCCACCGGCATCGTCGTCTTCATGGCGCCCTCGCGCCCGCTCGTGCAGCAACAGCGCAGCGCGTGCGAGGCGGTCGGAATTCATGCTGAGCGGGACACTGTCCTGCTGACGGGCGAGGTACCTCCTTGGGAAAGACGGCGGCTGTGGGCATGTGCAATCGACAGCAGCAATCCTTGTCTCCACCATCACTCGCGCGGGTCGTCGGTGCATGCACCTCGCGTCTTCTTTTGCACTCCACAGACATTTGAAAACGATCTGCGTGAGAGCGTGGTCAACGCATGTCAGGTGGTCTGCATCGTTGTGGATGAAGCGCACCACGCATCTGGCGATGGGTATGCATATGCGAAGGTGCGTGCGCCCCCCTCATTTCCCCTCGTGTTTTCGTTGCGAGGAAGGCAGTCATTTGTGTTGACTCCATTCTTTCGCAGGTGGTTCGGATGCTTCACGCCAAAGGGGCCCAGTTTCGAGTTCTTGCACTGTCAGCGACGGCAGGTTCAGATCTTGCAGCTGTGCAGCGCGTCGTGCGCACTTTGTGCATTGCCAGGGTGGAGGCGCGCACTGAGTCCGATGCCGAACTGCAGCAGCACACTCATGAGCGCCTCATCCGAATCATCAGAGTGAAGCCACCGCCCCCATCGATGATCCATGTGACTCGCTCCCATCGAATCAGCAACGCGGGTGGTGCGACCGCATGGCCGCACAGCAAGCCGGGCGCTCTAAGAACATTGCTGTTCCAGCCCGTTGCAGCCTCCATCGTTCGCTTGCACCAGGCGGGACTTATCGCCAGTGTTGACGCAGGTCGCTTGGATATGGATGGGTTGTTGCATGCTCGTTCAGAGGTTGCGCGAATGCCTGAGAAAGGAGGTACTCCGGGCCTGTCTCAGTTGCTCGGACGGAGCAGTGGGCAAGTGGCCCGATCAGGCCACAATGCTGCACTTCATGACGATATTAATCTCCTGGTTGCACTGATGAACGGTCTGGAAGTCATGCAGGAAGCCATGGATAGTACCGAGGGCTCGCACGAAGACGAGCTCGACTCGGCGAAAATGGTTCGACGTTCTTTGCAGCAACATCTAGACGCCGCTATCGCGCTAGGATACTCTGTCGAAGCAGCAGCGCATGCTTTGTGCTTCCTCGGTGCCTCTGAATCCACAATTCGAGAATGGCTCCGTGTATCAGCGAAAGGAGCCGCAACCTGCCGGCTGCTCCTTGATCACTTTGAGGAGCACCCCGCGTCGTGTGTGATTGTGTTCGTGGCGCGTCGGGACACGGTTTCGGCTGTGTGTGCGGCTCTCCGCGGGGTTGACGGTGCGAGGCATACCCTCTCAGAAATTGTGCCAGCTGACAAGCGACGCATACGGCCGTCAGCCTTCGTGGGGCAGTCCCGCGCCGCAACGCCTGGAGATTGTAGGGGCGATGCTGCAGCGATGGGCATGGATCAAAGCGAACAACAGCGGGTGCTAGCTGAATTCAGAGCGGGGGCAATCAATGTCCTGGTGGCGACGAGTGTTGCAGAAGAAGGGCTCGACATTGGACAAGTGGACCTGCTCATATGTTTCGATGCGGTGTCGTCACCGGTGCGGCTCGTGCAGCGCTTTGGCCGCACGGGACGAAAGCGCGACGGCACTTGTGTACTTCTGCTGACGGAGGCGGAAGAGCGGCAGTACAAGGCGACAAGCCGCCGAGCCTGCCGGCTACAAGCCGCTGTGGATGATGGTAGAGCGATTGACCTGTGCCCAGAAGATCCGGCACCGCTTCCTCAAGGCATGGCCGAGAGCTTACGATGCCACTTTTTTGATGGCAAAAGCGTGCAAGACGAGGGCGGCACACAGGGCTCAGATGCTCGTGGTACGAGGTACGCGCAATCAGGATGGCGTGAGAGCCCACGTGGCTCTAGAGGTGCATGGGCTTCTTGCTGGGATGAGGACGCGCATGTTGCAGCTGAGCCGAACGCATGCTCCCTGGGTGAGAGTCATGTAGCGGTTCGGCCAACCCTACGGCGAGAGGGACCAGATGACAAAGCAGAACTCACACACCCTCCCGCGAAGCGCCTAGCTTCTCAAGCGCTACACCTTCTTCGAGGCAACAGGCTAGTCTCTCAATTGTCGGCCGGAAGGCGGCTCGGCTCAGCTGCTGGGCGGGAGCAGCCCATGGAAGCATATACAAGCTCCACTACGCCTAGTGCCAACTACACTGAAGCTATGGCTGATCAGAAATTGGCGTCTCTTCCGGAAAATGGGTCCGCTTATAAGGCACAATATGATGTTGATACGTCAGAAGCCTATCCACAGCCTCCAACTCGTGTTGACAGCATTGAAGAAGGTTGCATCACGCGGATGCACAGCGCCGGTGGCGATGTGCGCGTTCAGCCCGCACTGGGTGAGTTCGGCGCCTGCGAAGACAAGGAGAATTGGCACGTATCATCTCCGCCCCAAAAAAATCACGTATTCCCGTCAACGCGACAACCGTGGAGGTCATCACCAAGCTCATCATCGGTCAGGGGTGACGCTGCCGGCTTTTCTGTTGAGGATGGACAGCCGGAAGGCGTGTGCGAACAGACTTGGCCAAAGGAATTGAGTCCATTTGTCAAAGATCACAAGGATGGGCTGCCAACAAGCCCGTCCCGGCAATCAAGACCACGATTGCGCCCCTTGACCTCGTTCATGTAGATTGAAGTGAGGCTACAAATGATCTGCCTTATGGACCCCTCTGCAAAGGGTGCGAGGTCGCATCGTCACATGTCACAAGAATCAATTGTCATGGTACGTCCATATCGCTTTTTTCCTTCTCTAGCAAGTAACGGATCTAGATGTTCTTCATCCTACTACCTCTTCTATTCGTATTTCGTTGATTTTGCTTTGAAGGCGAAGTGGTTCGTTTGCCCCTGGTTGTAGGGCGGTCACATATGGGCTTTTCAACTATTAGTACGGGTTGGGCTGCATTTTTGACCGTGGGGCGATGCCCAATAAAAAACCTCAGGGGGGGCGGCCACTGCCGCCACAAAAATCTTCGCCAGGAAATGGTGCGATTCGCCCCCCCTCTCCCCCCCCCCCCCGTCACGCGGGCTCACGCTCTACCCGTAAAGAATTTGCGGTCGCGCCCGCGGGGCCGCGGGGGGATCGGTTCCTTTATATCTAAGCAACATCCGGCATTTGATTCTCGCCCGATGCAGCGCCGTGTCGGCGTGTCGGGCTGCCGACAGTCCGACCACGAGCCCACCCCCTGACCCTCTGGCGTCGTTGCCCGCGCAGCACATCCAGCTGCTCCTCACAGCGCGCGCACGCGGCTACCCTGGCTGCCACAGACCCCGCCCCGACCATCCCGACCCGCCCCTCACAGGTCACAGGATTTGCCCTCACTCGAAGTCAGCATCGAGAACTCGAGAACCAGCACCAGCTCACCGACGCGGTCGTCCACGCGTTCCACGTTCCACGCGTGGCTGACGAGCCTCCGCGTTGAGGCTGCCCTCGCGGCGCTCCTGCCTCTCTGATAGTAGCGACTGCTCCATGGGGACTAGTGGCTAGTGGGGCGCCCTCGGCAGGGGGCCCGAAGCGAGAGGGGAGTCGCCGGCCGGCGCGCTCCATCGCGACTAAGTATAAACTTAGTTGAGGTAACTATCTTTAAGAAGAGAGGGTCATGGAGCGCGCGTCGCTCCCCTCCTCTCCTGCCGTCACCCCCGCCGCGCTGGCCGATCGGGCCATCGGGCCGCGACCAACTCCGCGTAGGCAATAGCTTAGCGGACTTTTTCAAGAATTTTTAAAACTTAGTTGAGGTCCCTCGACAGTTATGTGACCACATGGCAGCATGGCAGTTGTGTGAACGGTGAACGGTTGCTTTAGCAGTTATGTGTGACGAATTGTGATGGCCCATAGATAGGGCCTGAGGGCAATGAGGAGGAAGGCATGCCGGCGGTAGGCGCGGCGGAGGAGACGACTTCAGAGGTGCTGACGGGCTGAATCTGAATCCCGTCAGCAGAGGAAGGCGGGCAGGTGGGCTTGGGCGAGGGCGAGGACGGCGGCGAAAGCGACATCGAACGAGCGGCGAGAGGCGAGGGCGAGTGAGAGGAGGACTGTGGTGGCAGGGGCTGGCGAGGAGTGGCGAGTTTGTAGGGTATGAATGTTAGACGAGAGCGAGAGTGCGAGAGGACGAGAGCGAGAGCGACGGATGACGACTGACGACAGGACGACGGACACAGACACCCAGGAAACACTCCGACTCTCGCCCCACGACTTTTCTCACGTAACTCGACTGACATCAAACCCAAACACTCCGATCCTACAGCGACGGACGACGATCAACTTGATCGATCAACGGACGATCTGTCGGCGATCTCGTCTGAAAGGGGAATCGCACCATGACCATGACGGAAACGAGGGGCAATCCTGCCGCAGGATTCCAAGAGACCTACCGAATAAGACGAGAGAAGTGCGATGTGCCTAAGAGGGAGATACGTACGAAGAGGTCGCAAATTAAACCTGATTGCCCCCAGAAGCAAGTAGAGAAACGCGGGGGAGATAGAGATAGCGAATTAAACCTATTTGCGAGGCGCCTAGGGCCAGGCGGCAATATTCCGAAAAACTTGCCCAAATATTCCGCGAAGATATCCCATTTATATGCTGGGAGGCCACCCAAATATCCCCAAAATATGCCGACCTCCGACCTGGTGAGTTTTGTTTTTGGCTCGAGCACTCGAGCACGCGTGAGATAGGCCGAAGCTGCGCACATGTGCCAAGCAAGCTAGTGGAGCACTGGCACTGGGGAGGGCAGGGCTGGGCAAGGCGGACAGAGCCATACCTCTAGCAGGCATCGCTCAACTAAGTTTATACTTAGTTCAGCATTGGGGGGCGCCTCGCGTCCCCCCTCTCAGGCAGCAATTCCCCTCCGGGGGGCCTGTCGGTCATCCCCATGCTCTGCCTTTTGGCATGAGCAGGGCACTCAACACAACCACCCAGACCCCCAGTGGGCGCGGGTCGCGAGCCGCACTCCCTGGCCTGCTTGGGCCTGCTCCCGTACTGACTCCCCCCCCCATCCCTGGTCGCCAGGCAGACAGAGGACTGTGGGTCCGTCGCATGATCTTGAGTGCGTCTGGCCCGACGCCAAGCAGCCGGTCAAGCCGAAACCCACGAGGCAGCATCTGCACGTGCTCTTGCTGCCATCAAAAAAAAGAAAAAACATCTGAAGATTCTGGGCTACACACCTACTATAGTCTCAGGTCCTCCCGTCACTACCTAACACCACCCTTAATTTCCCTCCCTCCACCTCGTACCTCGTTCCCTGCCCCCCTTCATTCCTTTTTCTTCGGTTTCCGGGGTCCGGCCTTGGTGCGCTACCTAAGGCCTGGTTCGGAGTCCCTTCACTCACCCATTGTCCACCGCACCCCCATAGTGAGTAGTGAGTGAGTGACCGGGCTACCTCCGAAAGTAGAAAACGCTGCCGCGTTTTATTTTGACCAATCGAACTGGGGCTCGTCCATGAAGTTGATGCCTTTAATTAATCAGCCCCCCCCCCCCCCCTCGCCCTTCAGACCAGATAGGGAAGTAGAGTACGTGACCTCCTCTTCCAGCGCCCTCTCTCCTCCCCCCGCCGTGGAGACGCCTCGAGCCACACACCCACCCCGTGGTTTGAGGGAATGAAAGGCGGCCTCAAGAAGAGAGAGAGAGAGAGAGAGAGAGAGAGAGAGAGAGAGAGAGAGAGAGAGAGAGAGAGAGAGAGAGAGAGAGAGAGAGAGGCGAGGATCCAGCCAGCCCCGTCGCTCTCCTCGCATCCCCCCCCTCCCCCCCTGCGCCCCCCCTCCCCGCGCCCCACCCACATCACCCTGCTGCTGGATCTCTCCCATCTTCTTCCGAACTCGCTGGGATCCCTCCCTCCCCGCCCTCTCGCAAACTCTGAGTTTGAGGATTTCCCAATAGTTCCCGAGACTCCGGCCGACTCTGAGCCCGCGCACTCCAGCTGCAGTCCGACCCCCGCATTACGTTATAGCTCTTTCAGAAACTTCAAAGAGCTTTCTCGTTGGGTGCCAGGTCGCAGCCCTCCCCGGCGCGTGGCGGCGCGTGGTGCGAGGCGCGAGAGTGAGAGGAGATGGGAGAGAGGAGAGGAGATGGGAGAGAGAAGAGAAGGAACAGAGAAGGGAGAATGGAGGAGAGAGGAAGAAGAAGGGAGAAAAGGGCGGGCGGAGGGGGGAGAGGAGGAGAGGGAGGGAGGAGAGGGAGGGAGGGCGGGAGAGAGTACCTATCTAAAAGATAGAACGGAGAGAGAGAGAGGAGAGTGAGAGAGAGAGGGGGGGAAGAGAGAGGAAGAGAGAGAAGAGAGAGAAGAGAGAGAAGAGAGAGAAGAGAGGGAAGAGAGGGAAGAGAGAGAAGAGAGAGAAGAGGGAGAAGAGAGAGAAGAGAGAGAAGAGAGAGAAGAGAGAGAAGAGAGAGAAGAGAGGGAAGAGAGGGAAGAGAGAGAAGAGGAGAGAGAGAGAGAGGAGAGAGGGAGAGAGGAGAGAGGGAGGGAGGGAGCTCTCCCCCTTCGCTGCCGCCACGGTGGGCGGCGCGTCGGCCACATGGCGGGGGGTGGGCTGGAGGTGGGCGTGCTCGTTCTGGGCGACGTGGGCCGTTCTCCGCGGATGCAATACCACGCCCTCTCCCTCGCCCGGCACACCGGCCGCGTCACGCTCATTGGCCTGCGGGGCTCCCCCTGCTTTGCGCAGCTCAGCGAGGAGGTCGCACAGGGCCGCATCAAGATGCTGCTGCTCACAGACGGGCTGCTCCCTCGGCCTCGCTCGCGGGTCCTTTACCTGGCATACGCGCCGCTCAAGGCGCTCCTGAGCCTAGCCCAACTCCTGCACGCGCTCTTTAGGCAGGCGCCACGATTCGATGTGCTGCTCATCCAGTCGCCGCCCGCCATCCCTACTCTTGCTGCGGCGTGGATCGTCCGCTTACTGACCGGCTGTTCAGTGGTCGTCGACTGGCACAATCTGGCCTTCTCGGTGCTTTCTCACGGTGGACTCGGCCATCGTCACCCTTTCGTGGTGGCCTCGTATCTCTACGAGTGGTTGCTCGGACGCTGCCTTGATGAGCACCTATG
Source organism: Isochrysis galbana (assembly GCA_018136815.1). Classification (NCBI taxonomy): domain Eukaryota; phylum Haptophyta; order Isochrysidales; family Isochrysidaceae; genus Isochrysis; species Isochrysis galbana. The sequence continues at coordinate 8,047,281 of CM030931.1, forward strand.
CGTGACACGAGCCATGTCACAGTGGCTGAAGGAGCGCTGGGGCGTCGAGGCTCAGACGCTGCACGATCGCCCCCCTGAGGCGTTCAAGCGAGCCACCGTTGAGGCAAAGCACCATTTGTTCTTGAAGTTGCGGCCGAACCTTGTCAACGCCAAGGGTGATCCCTTATGGCTAGAGGACATCAGCTCGGTCAATGCACGAGACGCAGCGCAAGTTTGGTGTGAGGGGGGGACGCCATGGACCACTGTCGACGCACTAGGAAATGTGAGAGCGCGGCCTGGAGCGCCCAAAATCCTCGTCTCGTCTACATCGTGGTCGGCTGACGAAGACTTCACCATTTTGCTTTCTGCGCTCGAGTGCCTCGAGGTCATTTTCCGAAGAGCTGACGAAGCATCCAGTCCTATGCAGCAAGACTATGGCCCAAGTGCGTTGCGTCGCCGTGACTCAAGGGCCGTGCAGTTCAGATCTCCGCAAAGGGAAACAACGCCGAAGATTATCGCGTTCATTACGGGGAGGGGCCCCCTCAGGCAGTTTTACGAAAAGCAGATCCGCGATCTAGCCTTGTGTCACGTGGCCATCATAACGACATGGCTCGAACCTGATGACTATCCTATCCTACTCGGTTGCGCTGATCTAGGTGTCTGTCTCCACGCCTCGACGTCAGGATTAGACCTTCCCATGAAAGTGCTCGATATGTTTGGTAGCGGCCTTCCTGTTTGCGCGCTGAATTTTCCAACTCTTTCCGAGCTAGTAACACATGGCCGAAACGGTCTCATCTTTTCGGACGCCTCTCAGTTGGAGCACCAGCTCATGTCGTTGCTGGCGCCAACAGATGAGGCGGCATCTCGGTTAGGCGCGCTACGTCAAGCTGTCGCCGTGTCAGAGGCCGAAAAGTTACGCTGGGAGGAAAATTGGAGCAAGTATGCCGCTCCCTTGCTGCTCCGTGCTGCGCGTCAAGGACAACAGCGAGGATCTCGACCGATGTTTGCGACGCTAGTGGTGACCACCATTTTGACGCTTGGAAGTCTGCTCAACTGGTGGAGAAAAAGTGCACCCTGGCTCCTATTTGATCTTGATGAAGCTCAAGTCATCGTGCGTCAGTGGCTTGCCGTCCTTTGGTGAGGACCAACGCGGGCCCAAGAGTATTTTTAAGATCTGATGCCACCAATTTGTGCTGCCGCTGTTTCTTGTGTGGTTGGCCATCGTCAAGCATCCCATTGCCAAATGGTTCCTGATAATGTACGACATCCCTGTGAACACCTAGACTTCCTACGTCCTTCTGCTGCCGTGCTTCGGTGTCGTGTGCCTAGCATGCTGCGAATATTATCCGTCGTTAGGGCCCCGCATGTTGTGTTGCGTTCGTTTGGCTCGGGTTCGACACCACCCGCAACTGAGGTAGTAGTCAGCATCCGTTGCGGCTTGCCCATTGGCCAAGGTGTAAACTGCGTCCTTTGTGCCCTCAGCAGTCGGCCACCGAACATTAGATTTCGTCGTCAAGTTGCACAAACAGTATAACGCAACTAAGTTTATACTTGGTTCACCCATGGCGGGGCACGAGCCCCCCCCCCTCTCTCCACTCCTCCCCTGCCATGGGGGAGGAACCACCCACTCTCCTGGCACGCCTGATGGCCTGCCAGGAGCACACTGCCATGCTGACCCATCCCTCTCCCCACTCCCCACAGGCATGCCTGAATCGCACGCCCTGGCCTGTCGTGGCCAGCCAATCCCTCTGACCAACCCCTCCTCCCCCTGGGCCCCCTTGATCAGGACCCCCCAGCCAGCTCCAGTCCACTGGCAGGGGCTCGAGAGCCAGCGATGGAGAGGCAGGAGGGGCCAGGGCCATGCCCCAGCCTCACCTGCCCCCTGAGCTGCGCTCCCAGGCCCCTGCTGGCCGCTCCTGGGGACCTGAAGAGGGGCCGCAGGCGCGCGCCATGGCCAGAGCCGCAGGGAAGAGAGGAGGAAGAGGGAAGAGGGAGGGGAGGGGGGAGTGGCAGCTCTCCCCTCCGGCGTTTACGTGTCCTCTCGCCCCGTTTGGGTAAGAGAAGACGGGGGCGCTGTCGGAGCGAAGCTCGTTTCCTCTTTGGAAACGAGCTCCGGAGGCGCACCGGCGGCTAGCGCGGCGCACGGCTCATCCGGGGAGCCCGGAATGGGCTCCTCGGGAGGACGGGGAGGGCAAATGACGGGCCATCACGAGCCAACTTTTAGAATTTTTTGGACACACAGATGGCCTCCAAGGCCATTCACGTTCGGAGACACACAGGTCGTGCCCGCGTGCCCGCCAAGCACGGGCCAGTCAATAGTTCGCCCGTTTCTATAGCACAACATCCCAACATGGAGCACAAAAAGAAGTATTTTTTTTCGCGTTGACGTGCAAAATTGACGGACAGCCTCGTGTTTTCGAGCGTCTCACGTTCGATTTCGAGGGACAACCCCTCCTTTTCGCTCGATGGTTCGACAGTCTCATATGGTAAGACTGGTTGGCTAGGTCATTTGGGCATGCTGGTGGTCATGTATTGTGCTCATATGTGTCTTGGACTGGTGAAATGAAGCCTAAAATTAGAATTACTAAGATTATAATTTGGCAAAACTATAATCAATTTGATCTTTTCCTCCGCCTGCGGCAGCGCGCGATGGCGGCCGCAGCGATGGTCGCTGGCCTCGCCAGTGGCCTCGCACGCGGCCTGTGGCCGCTCTGGCGAGGGTCTGCGCGGCCAGGAGGCCAGCAGGCACCCCCTCCCACCATACTGAGGCGGTGCCGCGCGTGATGGGCCAGCCCATCATGCGCAGCACCGTCATTTTGACGGCTCGCGGCCAGCCGCGCACTGCACGCGCGCGAGAGGCTGGCAGCAGATGCCAGCGGGGGCGAGGTGGATGGCGCAGGCGACGCCGTGCGATCGCACAGGGCTCTGTACTGCCTGTCCTGGGGTAAGCGTGCCCGGGGAACGCAGGCGCGCGTCGCACAGCGCGACCTGTGGTGCACTTTTGTGGTCGACGTCAATTTCGCACGAGCGCGAAAACGTTATTTTTGGGTCTGTGTGTTGAATGGCGTCGAAAATGTGCATATTTCTTATAAGATTCTGCCTAATATACCCATTTCCAGGGTAATTCCCTAAAAATCGCGTGATAAAACCTCAATCTTGACTTGGTGAATTTTCACCCTTAGAAGTTAAAAGGCGTGTTTGACCGCCCTACCTATATCGTTTTAACGATAGTTAAGGAGATGGGGATATAAATATAAATATATATGTATATACTATATATATATGACCCGCTGTTTTCGGTACTGTGTTTCACCGTGTTTCCAAAACAGCCAAAAACAGCTGTTTTTTGTGTGTTTCTAGACCTAACCCACCGTGTTTCACATCTACCTTCGGCGATGGGGGAGTGTCAGAGTTTTCTTGTTGTCCGAGTTTAATCCTAGTGCTGAGGGACCGTGCCTCATCAACCGTCTCGCTCTCCGACTCGTTGCTGCCCTCGCGCCGCGTCGCCGGCCGCCCGTCCCGCCGGCCGCGTCGCTCTGCCTCCTCGCCCTACCTCTCCCGGCCCGTGCACTCCCGGCCCTCTCCCTGCCGCCATCCTCGATGCGCCGCGTCGGCCGCTCGCTTCTGCTGCTCTCGTGCGGACTCAGCGCGCCGCGCTCCGTCGGCGCGTGGGCGGCCAGCACACCCAGGGCGGCGCTGCCGCTGCTTCGGCCACTCACTGTCCGCTGTAGTAGGGCGGCGACTTCGCTGATAGCGTGTGTGGACACCACAGGCAGCGCGCCGCCGCAACCCATCCTCTCGATCAACCCGCAGCTCGATGCGTCACTCCCGTACCGCAACCTTGCTTTTTACGTGATTTCGCCCGTCGCAGACTCAGATGCGGCCGTTGAGGAGCACCGAGCCTTCCTCGGCGAAAGGGGGATGGTGGGCCGCGTCTACATCTGCGCGGATGGGATCAATGCGCAAGTGTCCGGCACAACTAAACAGTGCGAAGAGTACCGCGGCTACTGCCACGCCACGCTCGGTGCTGGCGCCAGCTCTCCTATCTTGTTCAAAGAGGACCCTGTGCCTGAGCTCTCATACCCGCGACTGCGAGTGAAACACCGGCGCCTCGTTTCTCAGACAGCCGATGAAGGAGGACGCGACCTTCGAGTGGATCTGGCCGATCGTGGCGTGGACTTGACACCTGAGGAGTGGGAGCGGATGCTCGCATCTCCAGAGACTCCGATTGTGCTCGATGTTCGCAATGATTATGAGTGGGACGTGGGGCGCTTTGATCGGGCAGAACGGCCATCACCAAGCACTTTTTCCGAGTCGGACGAGAACGCGTATGGCTTGCCCGCTGACCCCGAAACTCGCGAGCAGACTCCAGTGATGATGTATTGCACTGGTGGCATCCGCTGTGAATACTTCTCTGCTCGGCTAAAGGCGAACGGCTTTAAGAAGGTCTACAAGCTCCAGGGAGGTATCCAACACTATGGGAACGCGTACGCCAAGGAGCAGCGCGCGCCACCTCACTGGCAGGGCTCTCTCTTCGTGTTTGACCGTAGGAACACCGTGCCCCTAGGTGGCGCAGAGTCAAACGTTGTAGGGAAATGCTTGCACTGCGGCAGCCCCACAGAAACTTTTGTCAATTGCGGCAACATTGATTGTAACAAACTCCATTTGGTATGCAAGGCTTGCCTGCCCGTCACGGGTGGCTTTTGCTGCGAGCCCTGCTCAAGCGCACCGCGGCGGCGTCCCCTGGCGGACCCGGCACTCACCCAAGGTGCGCCACCCGGAGGGGCCGACCCAAACCGGCTCTCTTCCATAAAGCCACGCAACATCGGACGGAAAGAGTTTGATGTAGACGCTCACGGTTACCGCGAAGGCGCGCAATGACTCATCCCTGTGAGCCATACAGCGTGTCAAATTAGAACTAGCTTTCCAGGTGTATCAGGCATCATGATGTCGAGGACGCATTGATTCTATTGTAGATTATTTGTTGTGCGGGAAGAGGCGGCCGTCGTGATGGGGGATGGGTGCGCTGCTTCTAGCGTGGGTGGAGGCGGTACAAGCATGCGGCACTGACAATGGTGGCGAGCAGAGCAGCCTCTGCATGTTTGCTGAGATTCGCTGCTCGTTGGGAGCGTGTTCGTAATCCTTTTGAAGTCCCTCTTATTTCTCTCCAGAAGGCGCCAGAACTATTGTTTCAATTTACGCTACTAAGCTAAAGCTATAATTGAGCATTAGTACCACTACTCTCACTAGCACGACAACCCTCAGCGCACCTGCCCGTACACCTTGGCGCGTGTTGATGCCACAGACACATACACCTATGCACCCCTTCAAATCTCCCCCCTCGCAAGCCCCCGGCTCCCATTCTAACTCTTACTCTAACTACCTACAATTTATAAATAACCTAACGCGTCGCTTCCTTTGTCTTTGGTATGTCGCATCCGCGATCGACTTCCGACCTTATGCGTCTTCGTGCTCAATTGTTCTTGCTTGCCGTGGAGTTTTACTCGTAATTTGTAGAACTCTCAACTCGTAATTCGCCCTTCGCTCCTGCTGCCGTCGCACCCCTTGCTATGGCCTGTCTCGCCCTTGTGTCGCTCCTTTGCGCCTTGGGCCTTGCTCTCTCTTTGGTCCCTCCTTGCTGTCGTTCCCCCGCGCCTGCTCTCGCTCCCCTGCGTTGTTTTTACCCGAAAGGGGTTTTCCCCCAGCGTGGACTCGAGGAGAGGACGTGCTGGGGTGCGCGGGGTCGGTGCGTGCACTGGGGGGAGGACAAATATCGAGGGGAGGGGGCAGAGCCCCCTCCCCCCGGTAGCACTCGGACACCTGGCTCGTCAGGCATGGCGGGATTCCAGGACGGAAAAGTTGTGTCCAATTAGCTAGTGGGGTTGGCTAGGATATAACATTAATTATTTTATTTATTGAATTGCCCTGGTGCCGACGCCTGGCCGTCCGTCCAGGTGTGGTTAGTTTTCGCCCTGTTTGGGTTAGTTATGTGTCTCCGTGGGCTCATCTTCTTGTTGAGTCCATGCGCAGTAGTCCCCCGTGCCTACCTCGGACCTAAGAAGCTCTCATTCTCATTCTCTCTCTCCTACTAGCTCTCTAGCTAGCCTCGTCCCTACCCTCCGACGCCACGCGTTGCAACCCTCCGTCCGTAAGTCGACCTCGTCGCTCACAGCACTCGATGACAGACACTGTCAGACCCGATTCTTACTATGACCTTTCAGACATCTTCCCGCAAGCAATCAACAGCGACCCTTCTATGACCGCGTCAGCTGCCGGCTTGATCGAACGGCCCTCTGCCTACGAGCCAATAGTCATCGCGTGTTCGACAAAATTTGGAATTTGGGCGGTTGCTCGAGCTCATTAGAAGTTTGGGCCCTCTCTACAAGTGGCTGCAAGTTTGGGGGCGCCACGCCCTCTCTACTAACAGTATTTATAACCCTCTATCTAAGAGTAAAATCCCCTCTCTGCGGTACAACCCCGTATTGTCACGTTCCCGCTGCTTCAGATGAGCCGAAGATCTCCAAGCAAGGTTGGACGAGACATTCTTTTCGAATATGTTGCTAGATTCCATCATTTGTTGGGGGAGGAAGAGGAAGTGGGAGAGGAGGCGGAAGACGATAGTCGTACTGTTGGGCAACAAGAGGAAGAGGATAGCAGTCAAATGGAGGATGGCAACAGCGAGAGCGAGAGCCTTGGGCAGTGTGGGAGCAGAAACCTTGAGGGAAAGGAGACCAAATGAAGGCAAGCCGCTTGGAGGACAGATAGCGCGCGGGAAAACACACGGGGGCGCGAACAAGGAAAGAAAGGACGCGCACACATGAGAAAACAAGGGCGAGGGGGATCGAGAGCGATCAACTCTATCCTAACACGCGGGGGGAGGGAGAGAGATCGGGATCGGAAGATCCCGATCGGACGGAGAAGATTGCGGACCAAACGAAAACAAAACACACGAGGGCGGGAAAACAAAGAGAGAGAGCCTCTCTTTGGGAAACCTAAAGGGCGGCTCTCCCCCTGACCGCAACCCCCCCCCCGATGGGACACCCAAGAAGGGATTGCCCATCGCGAAAAGCGGCGAAGGGGGAAGGGGGAGACCACATGCAACGGTCGAAATCGGTGGCGGACGGACGCGGATGGACGGACGGAATTACGAGCAAAGAGGGCCGACCGACGGGAAATTGGTGCCGGCGTCGGCGTGGAGCGGACGAGGCGGGGATGGGGCCGGAGGGAGAAGTGCGTCGGCGGCGATGGCTGCCGAGTAGGATACGATGGCGGGCGGTGGCTCCGAAGGGTAGGCTCAGGCCAAAATATCTAGACAGTTCCGGGGACATTTGCAGCAGTGGTCCAAAATACCACAAGATATTTGGGGGGGTATCCGGGATATCTCGGGATATTTGGGGGGGTGTGGGCGCCCAAGGGCGAATACAGGGGGGGGGCGAATACAAGGGGGGGAGGCTGTTGCTGTTGGCGCGAGCACGCGAACCTATGAGCCCGCCAATGTGCTCTTGCTCTTGGCAAGCCATAAGGCGTGCCAAGAGGGTGGGTGGTTCCTCCCCCACGGCAGGGGAGGAGTGGAGAGGGGGGGCTCGTGCCCCCCCATGCGCGAACCAAGTATAAACTTACTTGATATACAAGCAACTAAGTGAGAGTAAGCGCTGAAGCTACCGTAAAGCGATTGGGCGACGCCGACGTTGAATTACTCAACATACTAGTAGAAGTATGGCTGCCCCTAAATGCTATCTCGCGAGGCCTGCAATACCTATATGCGAGATGTAGTACCGACGAAAGCGCGCGCGGCATCGAGCCGTAGAGTAGCCCCGGCCTAGGAAACCTCCCATGGAGCCGACGACGTTGCCCATTCCATCTGTGCTGTAAGAGCCCGTTGGGCACCACACAAGGGCAATGGTAATGGGACACGGTAATCATCCCGCATCGTGACAGCCAGTTAGGTAACAAGCGTCGCGACGGCTGACGACGGCGAGCTAGGGCTTGACTCAAAATCACTGTGCACCTAGAGGTCATCGAATGCGTCATCGCCGTAGCAAACCTCGTCGTCGTCGCTCTCGGTGTCCTCGGGGAAAGCGTCCTGAATCACGAGTGATGAGTGGGGATCATGCGACTTCCTCCGTATCGGATGCATTGTGGTGAAATACACTGAACGTAACCAAATCTCACACCGAATACTCGGGCTGTGGTGCCGAAGAGCGCGTTGGACCGCGGGAATACTCACGGGCGCCAATTGAAGCGCTTGAGATGGTATGTGTGTGCACAGTTGATGCCTACCTTGGAACGAAGGAAGGCAAAGGCTGAAGCCATTGCGGTGTCCTTGTCCTTCAAAGGGAACTTGCCAGCGTCCGGATTGGCCTTCACAACTGCAGCTGCAACGAGACCGCCATCTGAGACGTGCGCGAACGAGGAAAGCAAATGTGAGGGATAGTTTTGACATCATTGGGATATCTTAGCATAGGCGGCAGTGCGGTCAGAGCCGTGGCAAGGGGTGTGGTGCGCGGGTCGCGCATTCTACATTGGCACCTGGGGAATCAGCTGCAGTCGGCTCGAGTGTGATCTCAGCCCCAACATCCTTGGCCACAGCGGCAATCCATTCTGCAATCGGCACCTGCGGCCGACAGGGTCACGTTCAAGAAACTCGGACATGCGAGCGTGCTGACACTACTCTTCTGGGAAGCAGATGCTTCGGCAAGAAAGGCGCCCCCCTTCCCCCCCCCCCCCCCCCCCAGGTCCTCGACGTGTAGAGTTTAGCCCATCACCTTGGCCGCAGTAGCATCGGGCACATAGGCAACGATCGCAAGCTGCTGCACTCCGGCCGAAAAGATCATCTTGCCGACACGGCCCGAGCACCCCTTCCGCTCCTCCGACTGGTCCGGGTCCGCCGGAGCGTTCATTGCTGTCATTGCCGCCTGAAGAAGCTCAACGTCACCTGGGTACAACATTGTTCGACGGGAGCTGACTTGAGGACAATCTACAGGTCGGCTGATGGGAAGTACTGCTTGTGTTGTGCGGGGAATATGCGCTTGGGAGCAACATTTGATGAGGTGGAGTCGTTTGGAAGTGGCTTGGCACCGATCTTCCAAAGCCCAAATATCGGATTGGATACGCTCTCACCATCAGGCGACTCGATGGTGGTGCAGAAGAACTCGAGGCCGCCCATATCGGCAGCACCCTCAATCTCAACGCCCTTCTTGCCGCCCTCCTTGACAACCTTGGCCACTAACTTGGCACGCTCCTTCTCCTCCTTCGTCATCCCGGCCATCTTTGCGGCCATTGCCGGGTCGCCGCCCTTTTTCTTCCCGCCCTGGGAGGCCTTCATGTCGCGGAGCACCTGCGGACGGCGGGGAGATAGGGGAGATCAGCGATGCGATGTTGATCCCATTTCCAGATAGCAGACTGGCGTGAAGAAATCCCATTCACAAGATTTGACTCAAGTAGGCAGGATAAGAGGCCCCTAGATGCGGCCAACCGAAGTTCTCATTCGACGCACACCGCATTTGTCCCCCCACCTCGGGCACCCTGGATGATTGTGTGCGGGGCCACATTGTGCACAGCTTACCTCCTCAGTCGGGCCGAAAGTCCCACAGAACTGCTTCCCGTTGAAGTGGGTGTACATCGGATTGTTGAAGGAGTATGAGTAGGAGTCCGAGCGGAAGTATGACGCGAGCTTGGGGTCTGCCTTGATCTTGGCATGCAGCTCCTTGAGCTTGGGGTAGCTAGCCATGTCAAACGGGATGCCTTGCTCCTCGCACATCGCCATATGATGCTCGATGATTTCAAAAATGTGGAAGTCGGACGACTGCGGCTCTGGGCCACACATGTATGGGCCGACGCAGAAGCCCTCAAGCTTCGTGAGGTGTGTCTTGCCGCAGGACTCCATGTGAGTTTTGAGCGCGTCGGGGAAGTCATCCTTGCTCTTGACCTTAGAGAAGGGGTAGACGATTCCCATAACATCATTACGCAGATCCATCGCCTGATCCATCGCCTGCGAGAAGGAGGCGTCGCAGTCCGGCGATGAGGGATTGTACAACATGCCTTGGCGGTCGTGATATGCCGGAGTACCATGCCTTGGCGCTCACGATATGCCGGAGTACGTCTTCAGCGTCAAGTCATGAGCGCAATCATGAGCGATGCAAAAGCTCGACACTGAATCTCTTGGGGAAATCAACTCCATCCTCTGGAATGTGCACCTGATGGTTATGGATGAAGTACTCCTCCTTGTCGATGCCCAGCTTCTTGCCCAGGTAAACGAGAATGGAGTTGGACTGCGTGACGATGAGCTCCCCGTCGATCAGATAGGGCAGATTCACGAGTGAGTTCTTCTTTGCAAACTCCGGCTTATCGCCACCAAAGTACTTCTCGCGCGCATCCTCGCCGTACGCCCGATCCTGGTAGTTCTTGCCAGCATAGTAGAACCTGCAGGAGCAGATCGTCGAAGTAAGGTTACTGGGAGCCTGTCCTTGGCATGCGAACTTGCAATGCGCATACGAGAGAAATCGCCGTGGTGAGCACGACAGCCAGCAGAGCAAAGATCTATCGCGCCACGGGAGGTGTCCTCTTGCGTTCCGTCTCCATCATCCCACCTCTTCCTGGTCGCCTCGTGCAACCCCTCCTGTCCCCCTTGAAGTCCGTCTCATGATTACTTGCCCATTCCTCCCCCCTCCCTCATCCTCTCTGCCTTTCGTCCGTCTCTCTCTCCCTCCCTCTCCCTCCCTCCCTCTCCCTCCCTCTCCCTCCCTCCCTCTCCCTCTCTCTCTCGCCCCCCCTCTCCCTCTCCCTCTCCCTCTCCCTCCCGCTCCCTCTCGCTCCCCCCCTCTCACTCGCTTGCTCCTTGCTCTCCTCTTGCCTGCCCCACCCTTGCCTGCCTGCTCAACGTGCCCTCCTATCCCTCCTTGGGCTCATCTCGTGTCCGACGCACATCATGCGGCATGGCGCCGCGAGTCCACGGATCTTCCAGTAGGCGAGGATGGGCACGTCGGTCTGAGCCATCTCAAGGAGAGAGAGGAGAGAGAGAGAAGAAGGCTCGTAGGGGACACAGAGAGAGAAGAAAAAGGAGAAGTGTGAGGAGAGAGAGAAGAAGAAGAAGAAAGGGGGTAGGGAGACCAGAGAGAGAGAGAGAGAGAGAGAGAGAGAGAGAGAGAGAGAGAGAGAGAGAGAAGGAGAGAGAGAGAGGAAGGGAGAGAGAGGGGAGGGGACGAGGGAGATAGCCGTGGGATCCGACCATCGTCGGAGGAGAGAGAGAAAGAGATCTTTTGCCCTCTCCCACATGTGGGAGAGATAAATATGGGGAACGTGAGAGAGAGACAGGGGACGGAGGGGGGAGAATGGGGGATGTGGGGGGCGTGGGGGGAGGGAGAGAAGAGAGAGTGCCGGCGATGCGAGGTGTTTTTCTCTCGAAAAGACGGAAAGATCCACTGGGGAAGGAAAGGAGTAGAGCAAGAAGAAGAGAAGAAATGATGGGGAAAAGGGGGGAGCGAGCAACGGTGGGGAAGGAAGACCTCTCGCCCTCACCTCCGCAAGGATTCCACTGAAACGGGGGGGTTCCTTCTAGTGGGAGAAATCTCGTCTAGCCTGAGATCTTGCGGCAGTCGACGAGGAAGAGAGAGAGAGAGGATGTTCGAAGAGAGAGAGAGAGAGAGAGAATCTTCCGACGGAGACGAGGACGGCACCACGGGGGACGAGGCCCCCACAAGGCGAGAGAGAGGCTCGAAGAGAGAAGAAACACACCAGAAAAGGAGGAATAAACTAAAGACGGCTCGGTTGAGGGTGGGGAGGTGAAGGCCCGCGGCACGTCGACGTCTAATCCAGGTCTACAGTAGTATGTATCAAGATGCTCAGGGCGGTCGAACGCCATGGTCACCTCAACAAGTGTAAAAATGGAAAAGTCAGGAGTGTGAATAGAGGAAAGACACCAAAGTAAAGCGGTACATAGAAAGAAAGAAAGAAACCCCGGAACACACCCATCTGCTAGCACAAATTCGGGGCCCTTTGGGTCCCCTCAGACCCCCTGCCCGGGAGCCCCCACAACGAAGCGTAACACAGAAATCAGCCCGGTCACTCACTAGGGGGGTGCGGAAGGCACCATCGGTAATGGGCAAACGAGGACCTAAATAAGCTCCCTATAGGTTCTAGTATGAGAGATCAGCAAAAAAATCCGGGGTCCTCCGTCAAAATTTTCGAAAAATACTCAATTCTCAATTTCAGGCCTCCGACGGCCGCGCGGAAATACGAAATACAGCATTTCGGGTCCTCTCCGGTGTAAGTTTATCGACGATCGACGGCCTTCACGCGCGCCTCTCGAGCAGCGCATTACGCATTACGAAGCCATGGTCATCACCAGTCACCAGTCACTGACGAATTGGAATGGCCCATAGGGCCTGAGGGCAATGATGAAGGGGCCAAGCCGGCGGCAGGCGCGGCTGAGGGAACGACTTCGGAGGTGCTGACGGGCTGAAGCCCGTCAGCAGAGGAACGGCGGGCAGGCGGGCGTGGGCGAGGGCGAGGACGGCGGCGAAAGCGACATCGAGCGGGCGCCGAGAGGCGAGGGCGAGTGAGAGGAGGGCTGTGTTGGCAGGGGCGGGCGAGGGAAGGAGGGGTTGTAGGGTTTGAGTGTTAGACGAGCTAGCCACCCACTGAGCACTAACTAAGCCTCCGTCCTCCGACGACCACTCCTTCCGCGGGAGTGTTCACCATCGGCCATCGGTCCTCCTCGCCCCGAGTGCCTGAGTCATTTGGAATCTCCGGTCACGTCCAGAATTCCAACCACACCCAAGCCCCGTTTCACGAGCCACCGCGTACCGAGTCCAAACACAAGCTGACGCCGAAGCCCTTGGCGACTGCCACTGTGTCCTTGTCCGAGCCACCGTTCCGAGTCTCGCTGCAGCCGGCCTGCCACTCCAGCAGGCTGCACGCCGCCGAGACGATCCCTTCCGTTTCCGTTCCGAGTCCGAGTCCAATCGCACAAGACAGTGCATCCCGAGCCCTCGAAATCAAGCCCGTCACCGAGTCCGAGATTACGGCCGCACCGAGCCAACCCCAACCGGTGTTGGCCACCATGTCCCTATCGTCATCACAAGCTTCCGCTTCGTCCTCATCGACGGCTGCGACGCCAGGGGGCTTCACCTTTGGGCCGGCCCCGTCCGTTCCCATTTATTTCGAAAGTGAGCCCTGTTTTCAGTGTCCAGCACGCCAAAAACGACGAGTCCGAGTCCGAGTGTCCGAGTACAAATCAACGCCGCCGCGGAGTCCGCGGTCGACCACCGGCGTTCCCACGCCACCCCATCAACCGAGAGCCATGGAGATGGAGGAACTGGCACAGCCGTCTCCTAGCCCCTCTCAAGTCGCCGAGTCTTCCGAGTTCGAGTCTGAGTCAACCGTAATTTCAGCGGTCCATCCACCCGCTAGCCCGAGCCAAGTCCTCCGAAGAATGCTTCGCATTGCAGAACCTCTTCGGCGCACCACCCACGCCATACCACGCCAGCCGCTGCCGCAGAGCCACCACCCTGGCCTCAGCCTTCCCCGCAGCCGGCTTCTACGACGGTCACGTCCCTTCTTTCGCCGGCGCCGACCCCGCCGACGACAGATTGCAACGAAGTCGATGCCTGGCCCGATTACTCTTCCGACGTGACCATGGAGAGTGACCACAACTCCCCTGCCCCTACTTATGGGGCCGCCACTTTCGGCCACCAAGCGTTGCGATGGCTCCATACCATGCGCGACACGGTGCAAGGAGGTCCAGCTTCCCGCTTGATGCGTTGGAACCTCAAACTCTCCGAATACCGCTTCACTGTCGAGCACAACCCCGGGGCTAATCACAAAGACCAGCCCCAGCCTCCACTGCCCCCTGAGCCTGAGCTGCCCTTGCATGCGCCCTTGCTGGCCCCCTGGGAGCCCCCAAAGGGGGCCCCTGAGAGCAGGCGAGCAAGGACGCCGATAGGTGAGAGTGGAGAGAGGGAGGGAGAGGGGGGTTTGCACCCCCCCCCGATGGAGTGCAGTGAGAAATGGAAATGGGCCCCGTTAGCGTTAGCAAACGGGTGAGGGGCGGCTGGCGACAGGAAGGAGACGAGAAGGAAGTGGCTCAAGGGCGAGGAGAGTATCCCAGGTGGTGCAAGCTACTCGAGTCGCAGTCATTTATTTCTCGAGGGGCGCGAGCTGGTAAGGGCCGTTCTTCTTGGTTTTAGAGAGTTGCTCCCCCCCCCCCCGGTGCTTTTTCCTGGTGAGTAGGCCGACGTAGGTCGGTTCGCCTTACTGGGTGTCCCCTCATTTAAGTTGTGGGGGGTTAGAATGGGAGCCGGGGGCCGGGGGTCTGCGGGTCTGCGAGGGGGGAGATGTGGAGGGGTGCATATGTGTATGTATCTGTGGCAGCAGCATGCGCAGAGGCGTACGGGCAGGTGCGCTGAGGGTTGTCGTGTTAGTACCGGGCTAGTAATGCTCAGTTATATTATTATTACTAATATTACACTAACCTTATCAGGCCGATGTCGAGCGTCTAATATCGGGTATCGGGTTGGCGAAACCTAATGACCTGATACCAGACGCCGTCCCATCACTGGTTCCCAAGTGGTCATGTGTGCTTGTGGCTCGCCAGGTCTGTGCAAGGCTAGTGGGAGTAGCGGCTCTCTGAATAGATATAGTAGACAATAGCGGCCTTTTGCTATTGGCAATCAACACGCCAGGTGAGATGGAGCGGCGCATGGCGGTGCACGCGTATGATGGCCCTTGCTATTCCACCAAAGCTTGACAGATCCCTTGTCTCCCTCAGACATGCGTGTTCAAGACTGAAAATTGGTGAAGGTGAAAGCTCGCCTCGCGAGTCAGCTATGGCATCTCCTATGGTAGCATTCGGAGCACTGCTGCCGCCGTCGAGTGCGATTGGCGCCCGGGGGCTACGAAAAAGTCGTATTTTCACGCCCGCAGGTGCCGCCAAATGCGACATTTGAATTGGAGTCGAACCCGTGAGGACGTGGGCGTAGAGGGTGAGATTGGTCATACTAATGGCATCGTCGTATTCGACCATTGCGCTAACGGCGCCGTTCACTCTTTCCCGGCTTTCCCCGCCCTTGGTACGATGCACGAAAACACGTGCACATTCACTCCGGAGAATGCAGCGCGGCGACCATGCCCGAGTTGGAAGACCGTCGAGAGCAACATCAGCTATCCCAGGGCGAGTACCAACATCTAGACCCATCCGGCGAAGAGGTTGTAGGTGCGGGCACTCCGCCTCTCTCACAGCGACCAAAACCGAAAGCGAACAGCCATCGCGGCTCACAGCGACTGAGCAGGTGGACAAATACGTACCCGCGTTTACAGCCTTATCCTTTCCGCTAGACTCTCCATCTTGAGTAGTCGCCCACTTTTCAGGACCCTCATCAGCATCGATCGCACTCGTCGCGGCATCGCACGGCCCGCAGCTCAGCTGTACAATAGCTGAATGACCGCCAAGGAGACGCCCGGGAGTTCGGCTCCCTTTTTGAGAGCTAGAAGACACGGAGCGGCATTCGCCCCCAACAAATCTTTGGACGAAAGTTGGACGACCATTCCCGGAAGCCCTATTCCCGAGGGCGCGTCCAGCATCGACAGCCACGTCGACAAGCTGATCCCCAAACCTCACGAACGTCCCGCTCTCTGTTGCTTTATAAGCCACACGATGGCCGATCCACATGTCGAGCATTGCACCCGATGAATTCGAGCTCACACGTAGGCGTCGTAGCATGAGTGACGATAGGTCATAGTAGTTAACACCAAAGGTGACCACCTGCGAAGCGAGACGCAAGCAAGGGCACATCATCGTCCAGCGTGGCCACATATGGGATGCTAGCGTGATGTTAGGACAGGCGGGACTGGGCGCTCATCGACGCGGACAGACAGTGACGCTGATTGACCACGTCCCCGGTGCCCGCTGCAACCGAGGTGCAGATGGGTGCCCTTTGGCTGGCGACGCTTTCCTGCATTTTCTCCAGTTTTGCCATCCAATCTCCATCCACGTGATGAAAAGTCACAGGGGGCAAAGTCAAGGAGATAGGCGCAGAAAAAGCCATTGGTTTTGAACGATCAATAATACTCGCTGGGCCCTCGGAGTGAAACGTACGCAACCATTGGACCTATTCACAGACGTGCAAACGTAGAGGAAAGATAGGAGTGCGAGTGTACTTAGTCGCATCAATCATGAAGCTGGCACCGAAGCAAGAAAGAATAATTTTCGTCATGCTTTTACCCAGCGTGCCCGGAGCTGTGATATGCACCTTGATCCCTGCGTCTAATAAGCACTGCGCTAGGCGGACATCGCCAGGCCAGTTCCACGTGTACTCCACCTCACATTTTGCAAGAAACGGCAAGACCTGTTGCATAGCACCACGAGAGAGTGCGACGCCAGCTCCGCCTGCGTGTAGACATGAGTGAATTCATGCATGTGCGGCATGCGCCATGCAGTGCAGTGCAAGTTGAAGTATAAGCAGAAGCTATGTGCAAAGGGAAGCAATGACTAGAAGCAACCTCCGAGCTCAATACCCCTCACACCGTTGGCAAAGAGAGGCTGTCTCTCGCCCTCAATGACGCCTTCTAGGTGGGGTGAAGCGATGAATACGTAACCCAGATAGTGCGGCCGATCAGGGTCGTACCTGAGAAGGGTCACCGAGGGGAGGACAATGGAACCAACGCAGGAAGAGATGACTGTATACAGGAGTGGACGGCAACGTTGCAGCGTGTTTATCGGAGACCTCGAGTGATTGAGCGAGGCCACTACCGCCATCTCTCGCCTACCCCTATTGTTGGCGTGGTTAGCACTCGATGCTGGGTTGGAGGCCCATCTGAGCCCCGACTCGCCCTTGCATTATTCACACCTTGAGAGCGTTCTCTCCAGCTGAGATGTCACAACGTATGAATCATCGTCCGCCACAAATGCCCATTTGGGCGTAGGCTCTGAACGAGCGGCGAAAGCTGCCTGGGCCTTGACCGTGAAAAATTGCTCGGCGAGAGAGCGCACGATCCGCACAGCGCGCCAATTTCCGCCTGCGAAGATACGCTCACGCTCCGACGGCTGGAACTCATGGCGGATGACTGGAGCATCCAAGTCACGGACTGCATGCTCAGTCAAATCAACTGTAGAGACAGACGCGTCACGAGACCGCGGGAATGGCTCGTCTAAGAAGAATAAAACGCGGCGGACGCGACGGAGCCAGCTCGAGCGGAGCGCGAACACTCGAGTTGACAGGTATCGATCGCACGTCATCACGCCGAAGATGACGTCACTGATGCGGACTGGAAAACGGCCCGCTATAGGCACCTCTAGCTGCACCGCTTCCCGCCAGCCCTCGGCTGCCGCATTACCGTCGCTCCAGTCGACGAGCTCCTCGAGCCCGATGTTGGTGTGGTACGCTGCCAGTTGCGCGGCCAGGTCCTCTTTCCAATCCTTTGCAGCCTCAGCGCCCTCAGTAGTCTGGACGCTCTCCTCATGAGCGCCAGCGGGCCGACGCCGAGGCCCCGGCACAAGCATGCCGAGGCAGACAGCGAGGAGGAGAAGGGATAAGAGAAGGAGGAGTGCACCAAAGTGCACGAGCGGCACACTCACGCGCCGCACCCTCGCAAGCCTCAGCCGGTCGAGCGTCGAGCGGGAAGGCTTGGCGGCCTCGTCGGACGGCATCGACGGCCGCTGCCGCCGTCCACGCCAGGCCGCCAAGACGAGAGAGAGATAATTGTGGGAATAGAGCCGGTCTCTTCCTTTCTCCCTCTCTTTGCTCCCTCTCCGCTCTCACCTGCGCGGCGCCTCGCTTGCTTGCGCGATGCCCTGCGTCCACACAGAGAGTCGTGCCCTCCTCCCTCCTCCTCTCGCTTGGCGCGGCCGCCCGCCGACTCCTTCACTGCCCCCTTGCTGCCTCAGTCGATGCCGTCCTTATGGGCCGCCCTCTCTTCCTCGCAAGCAACCGTCTCCCCTTCTCCCCTCCTCGATCCACTCGTCCTCACGCCGAGTCCGGTTGCCTGCTCGCCTTCGCGGACTGGGGGGCCCATTTTTTTTTACCCACCCCTCCATGGCGACCCAACACAGAGGCTAGATCAGCGTCTGGGGATAGCATTAATAATTAATCATCAAGCTGATCAGCAAAATGCAGAAGTATAAGTAAGCTATTCTTTTGATAATCACTACTATACCTATAATATCGCGTAACGACCTGATATTATCTGATATTAGGCTGAGAATAGGACCTGATATCATGCTAAGGGAGCCGAAACCTGACGACCTGATACCTGACGGACTAACGGAGCATCTATGGTTAGAATTAGAATGAGAAAACTACTGCTTGTCATCGAACCAAGGCGGAGCTTTCATGCCTACGTGGTTGCTCGGGTTTCCCCACTGCCATGACGGCCGCCTCCCTCTCGTGGCCCAACAATGGGCACCAATGCAGATGTCATGCAAGGTGCCAAGGGCCAACGTGTTAGTGCGCAACCCTTGACTAGCCCTAGGTACGAATAAAGTACCAAAAGAGGCGTGCTGTCGCGTCAGTGCATGTACATTCGCATGCAAGACGGCCACCAACGTCAGGGTCGTATAGAGACCCAAGCACGTGAGACGAGGGGCACTGCCGCTGGGCGAGGGGCTAGAGGGGGGCAAGGGGTGCACACCCTAGGTAGTCAGTATGCGGCTCAACTACGGTCGACTTGGGCGTCCATCGTCCATCCATGTCCACTCTCATGTATGGCGAACAAGACAGACCGGGCTGAAGAAGCGCTACCAAGATCCTTGCATGAAGTTCGGAGACGGATCGAACGCACTTGTTTTGCCATAGAGCGTTTACGAATAAATTCTGACTTTGGCTCATCAGCATCAATTTGCAGAGAGTGCGCGTATTTACATGGACCAGATGGTGCGTGGTGATGTGATGCAGATCGCATGCGGCATGCCCGAATCTGAAGCCTTGCTAACTCGAGGTCGGTCGTGCAGTGGCCACGACCTCAGTGCGAATGGTCACGAGCGGACTAGGATCAATTCGCATAGAGTGCGCGTTTACATGGACCAGATGGTGCGTGGTGATGCAGATCGCACGCGGCATGCCCGAATGTGAAGCCTTGGTGACTCGAGGTCGGTCGTGCAGTCGCCACGACCTCGGTACGAATGGCCGCGAGCGGTAGTGAGTGCGTAATGATTAGCGAAGCGGGGGTTTGATTGCTAGTACCACTGGCAGGCTTTGCCGCCACAACAGCGGAAAGCCGGGCGGTTAGTTGTAGGTGTTGCTCAGTAGGAGTTGCAAGTGGGAACCTTTCCCGTGCTATCCGTATGCCCGCTATTCTAGCGATACATGCACAGGGGACTTGGCCACAAGATCGGAACTAAGGCCGATGGGCCGAAGTATTGGCGAGGGCCAGCCAACCCTACAGGGATGCCTTGTCAATCAAAAGCGATCCAGCTCCGCCATGGCCTTAAGATCATCAGGAGGCATCCATCCCGCATCCAGCACGGGCCCCGAGTACTCTTGAATAAGCCTTTGGGCTTCGGCAGACCATGAGGGCAGAGAATCTGGTAGGTCACCGCCTTTAATTTGAATTCCAGCTGCGCGGACGCGAGTTCGCCAATCAGGGCCAAGGATATGGAATTTGGCCGCAGTGATGGGGTGTACAAGGGGTCGGATGATTGACCATGCCGTGCGGAAGACCAAGGGTGCATTGATAACATAGAACTTGTGCACAGTCTCGGGATAGTACCAGCCAAAGAGAGAATTGACCGTCTGAATAGGAGTTTCGCAAGCGGGATTGGATTTGGGTGAGGAGGGTGGGCAACAAGCAGAGCCTGCCACCGGCGGGCTACGAAATGCGAAACAATACGAGATGTTTGTCAAAGAACTCAGACAGTGTGCATCCAAAGCGGAGCTTTAGAGATGGTGTCGAGGATGATTGGGGTTGAACTAAAGCAAATGGCCATAAACACCAAGAGTGCGACCGGCTCCACCCGAACGTGTTGACCGCACCTTGACTATTGACATGAGCCTCTTGGACACATGCGCCATCCCCATTGACTTCATGTCTAAGAGAACAACCACCTTATAGAGGCGTTTCTGGCGGCGGATCGAGTTGGCCGTGCAATACGCGCGGACCTGAGGGTGGATAAGGGCGCAGAGTTGACGCATGGACGTGTGGCCAGGACAGGTGTCCCCATAGTGAGCCTGTTGCTGCCGCATGAGGATTTCCTCGACATCAATTGGTTGAGTGATCAAAAGCTGGCTACGCAGCCGCGAAGGGGCCTCGTCTCACCACTTCCCTCGAAAACGCCTGATGTGTTATGTATTGGTCCTCGTCAAAGTGTGCGAAAAGGCGCGTGACATCGGTTCTACCGAGCCGCTCGCAGATTACCATGTGCCCGTCGGCATCGAATCCCACAGGACCCGAGGGGCAGACAGCCTCAAACGTCTCGCGCTTGGCAGGCGTGCTGCAGAGTATGCCATCGATCCCGTTTTCGCTTCGCCATTTGAGCGCCCGTTCAAGGTAAACGAAAGTGGACTCAGCCCAGTCGGTCCTGTATGCGTATCCACGGATGAATGTGACAAGGAGGTCATATGGCACCTTGTCGAACCGCTCGGCACCGAGCCATAAACGCACTCTGCGTGCGACGTCAAGCTCCTCGGTCGTGAGCGGACTCCACTCATCTACGGGGCCGAAGTCCTTCTTTGGCGCGTCGGGCAGAAGAGTTTCCATCGTCGGCGGATTGCTTGAGATCTGGCGTGGTTTGCGGGGTGATGTGGGTCTTGAGGGCTGTGCCCGCGGGCTCGTGGGACCTGCGGCAGCGAGCACGGGGCGGAGGCGCGTCTCGAGGCGGCTGAGTTGGGTTAGTATGAGCCCGAGTAGCGCAATCTCTACCAAGAGCAGAGTCTCCGTCCCGTTCGGCTGCGCGAGTGCGCCCGAGGCGAGGTCCGCGAGAGTGTCGCCCACCGCCATCGCCCGCCGACGCCGGAGGAGAGAGGGAGGGGCGGAGGGAGAGAGAAGAAGAGGAGAAGAAGAGAAAGAGAGCGGGGGGTAGCCCTTGAGGTGTGTACTTGACGATGGTGGGGCGGGGGGGGGGGGGCTCGCTTCTTCTCTTTGGGTTTGTAGGGGTCGTTCCATACGGCGGGTGCCGCATGCCGCAGGTGGCATTTCTGTACAAAAAAACAACGAGTAGGTGTGCGGCGCGAGGCAGCGTGTTTGGTGTTTGGTTGGGCTACTCCCTACTAGGCGTTCAAACTCTATTTCAACTTCGTTGGGTGTAAAAATGAAAAAAGTCATGATGGAGGAAATACACCAAAGTAAAGCGGGGGAGCGTGAAGCGTGCCGAAGCGGTAGAAGCAGAAACGTAGAAACCCCGGCGGAAAACACGCATCTAGATCTAGCATCTAGCACCCTACATCTACATGTGACGAAACACAGCAGGAACAGTGTTTTTTTTCGGAGGCCCAAAACCAAAACATATGTTTTTCGCTGTTTTATTTCGGGCGGCCCCTCTACCCCGCACATTTGTTTTTACACTGTTTTTCTCTGTTATTTTTCGACGGCAAAAAAAATACTGTTTTTGCTGTTTTATGTTTTATTTCTAAGTTTGACTGTGTTTCGCATGTAGGTCTAGCACACAATCATATTCATATTCATATTCACATTCGATACCCTTATTACCCTTTGGCCTTCGGCCTTAGGCCATTGTCTGGGCCCAAAACCCCCCCCTCCCCCCGAGCCCCCACAACCACAACGAAGCGTAACCATAAACCATAAAACGGCAACATACAAAATAGGCCTAGGCCTAAATACTACATACTACATACTACGCCATTTCCATCTCATTTCAAAACGAAAACGACGCCGAACGCCGGGCGCGCTGCGAAACCGTTTTGTCCATCAGCCGGGTTTTATTCTTTGTTCATCATCCTGGTCGGTTTCTCACTCAGGTCTCCGGCCCGCGCCAAGCCCCACATACCTAGGTAGGAAGCGTCGAGCGCCACCGAGACGCCAATCGCGCGCGACGCGCCCCCAAGCCGCGTCCAAATCGGCCGCCGCGGCGACCCAAAGCACGCGCGCTAACGTCCACCAACGGAGGCCCAGCCAGAGGGCCCAACTTCGAATCGAGCCCCAGCGCGCTGCGAGACCATTCTTGTTCTTGTTCGCATCAGCATGGTGTCCCCTTTGCGCTTTGCGCCACGCATATGCATATACGATATACGAAATAGCCACAAGCCAGCGCCGCCAATCGAGCGCGACGCGCCCCTCCCCGGACTCCTAATCCGGGATTCCGCCTTAAGGAACCGGAGGGAGACGGCAAGGGGGGCCTAAGGGTAAAGGGAGGCATCTCATAGTAGAAAAGGGCGGGAAAGCTAGGGACTAGGGATAGGGAGCTAGCCAAAGCACATTGCCTCAGACCGCAAATGTAGCGGGAATTTTTTATTCAAGATTTTTCTGGAATAATTCTCATAAGAATACACGTCCAGCCCATTTGCATGGTTGGCAGCGCGCGCGCTATCCGACGGCGGCGTAGCAGCACATCACCGCATGCGCAAACATCAGCATCATCGACGAGACTCGAGAGCGCCACTCACACGCACAAATATCAAGCCAACCGGACCGACGGCGAAACGGCGTCGAGCCCGGCGGTGCGGTGCGCCTGCCAAGAGTTCGTGGACGATGCGATGCCCCTCCTCGTGTCGGACGGAGGGAAGACTGTCGAAAGGGGTCGAGTCGGACAACCGCGCCGGTGCGGTTGCTCGTTCAGCCGCGGTGCGTGGTGCAGGATGGCGGGGTGGCACACGGCACCCAAGCGGCCGGCAACGGTCAAGATTGGCTGCAGCCGCGCGCGTGAGCGCCCTTGAAGTCGCGCTGGTGAATCCAGAAGTTGGCCGCCAGTTTGGTGCCCTCGATCACAGGGCGAGCCTCGTGCTCGGTGCGCGGGTCCTTGGTGTGCGGATCGCTGTCGAGCACCTGCGACCACATGACGGCACGGCCCGCCTTTGGCGTGACCGAGATGCCGGGCTCGGTGAAGAAGGCGGTCTCGCCGCCCTTGGTCACGTTGGACAGGTAGATGAAGACGGTGAGGATGCGCACGCCCTGCTGCCGATCGCGGTCGGCGTCGATGTAGTCGTGGTGCCGCTTGTAGAACTGGCAGTCCTCTCCGTTCTCGCCCGAGCACGCGCGGTACTCGAGCAGCTGGGCGAACTCCGAGTTCTCGGGCGGCACGCCGGTCACAGCGGCCACGCGCTCCGTCACCGCGCGCACGTGCTCGTCGTCGAGGCACTCGCGAGTGTCGCACCACGTGTTGGACGACGTGCGGATCGCGTTGGTCACCGAGCCCTGCGTGTCGTAGTCGAGCACCGTCGAGCGCTTGAAGCGGCCCCGCCCGGCGCGGATGAGCGCCGCAATCTCTTCTTCACTCACAAAGTTCTCGAAGAGCGCGATCGGCGGTGAGGGCGAGACGAGCGTCGGCTCGAGCTCGGGGAAGTTGGAGACGGCGCGCTCAAACATCGGCATGACGTCGCCCGGCTTGAGCGCGTTGGTGCCGTTGATCGGGCAGCGCTCGGCGTAGGCGGCGCGGCGCGCGCCGACGGCGGCGCAGCTGGCGGCGCAGTTGGCGAACATGAAGCTCGGGTTGCTCTCGCACTCGCCCGAGTTGGCCCAGCTCACGCACGAGCTGGGGCTCTCGTAGGTGTCCTTGGGACCAAACGCCTCGCAGCTCGCCGAGCACGCCGAGTTCATGAAGGCGGGGTTCTTGGCGCACTCACCCGCCTTTGCCCATCGGTCGCACTCGGCGCGCTCGAAGCGCTGCTCGGTCGGCAGGGGAGGCGAGGGCGGAGGCGGCGGGTTTGGCGGAGCCCAGGTCGCCTCGGACGGCAAGCGGACCGTGTGCCCGTTGATGTTCCACTCCTTGTACGCGGACATGCCGCCGCGGCCCAGCGTGGACGTCGAGGTCATGCTGCCCAGCGCGGCAAGCATCGCGAGGAAGCTCCACGCGGCCAGCATCTCCTGAGCGTGAGAGAGGGCGAGAGGAGAAGAGGACGGGGGGCGGCCGGAGTGCGGACTGACTGCGGACTGACCTGCCGATGGGAGCCCACGCGGGGAGGAGCAAGGCGAGAGAGAGAGAGTAGAGAGGGGGAGAGAGAGAGGAAGAGCGAGAAGAAGACAGAGAGGAAGAGAGAGGGAGAGAGAGAGAGAGAGAGAGAGGGAGGGCACCCGCTCGGATTTCCAAGCGCTCCGAGACTGATCATCATCTCCGTCCTCATCACACCGAAGCCGAAGGGGAGAAGAAGACCCCAGAGAGAGGCCAAGGGGGGACGGGGGCGGAGGGGGGGAGAGAGTAGGGGAAAGGAGGAGGAGGAAGTTCCATCGGTGCTGCAGGGAAGGACTTCTCCTCTGATCTCTTTGTGATGGGGGGGGCGTTTCAGGAGAGTCCGAAGACGGCGCGCGGCGGGCGAGAGGGCGCTGCGCGCGGCGGGGAGGGGGGGCGGGCGGGCGGGCGGGGGCGGGCGGGCGGCACCTGGCGGGTACCTCACCAACTGCCCCTTCCCGCCGTTGTCGCGGCGGTTTCCTTTCGGCGGGAGAGGCCCAACGCGTCTCCTTTCTTCCCTCCCCCTCTCCTCGTTCTTCTCTCCCTCTGCTCTCGTGCGCACCTCTCTCTCTCTCCGCCAATAATACTTCTACATCATCAGTCTCTTCCCCTCGCCAGTAGGCCAAAAAGGCTGCAGATCTTCCACTTCTTCTCAGGTTTTCGACGGGGATCTCAATCCCTCCAAAAGGCCGACAAGTTCTTCGGCCTCAGATCATCTGATCTCCTCCTTCTCCTCCTCTCCCTCCTTTCTCGTGAGAGCGGAGCTTTTCTCTCTCTCCTAACCTCTCGCCTTCCTCCCCGCTTGGGCAGTCCGCACTCCGGCCGCCCCCCGTCCTCTTCTCCTCTCGCCCTCTCTCACGCTCACGAGATGCTGGCCGCGTGGAGCTTCCTCGCGATGCTTGCCGCGCTGGGCAGCATGACCTCGACGTCCACGCTGGGCCGCGGCGGCATGTCCGCGTACAAGGAGTGGAACATCAACGGGCACACGGTCCGCTTGCCGTCCGAGGCGACCTGGGCTCCGCCAAACCCGCCGCCTCCGCCCTCGCCTCCCCTGCCGACCGAGCAGCGCTTCGAGCGCGCCGAGTGCGACCGATGGGCAAAGGCGGGTGAGTGCGCCAAGAACCCCGCCTTCATGAACTCGGCGTGCTCGGCGAGCTGCGAGGCGTTTGGTCCCAAGGACACCTACGAGAGCCCCAGCTCGTGCGTGAGCTGGGCCAACTCGGGCGAGTGCGAGAGCAACCCGAGCTTCATGTTCGCCAACTGCGCCGCCAGCTGCGCCGCCGTCGGCGCGCGCCGCGCCGCCTACGCCGAGCGCTGCCCGATCAACGGCACCAACGCGCTCAAGCCGGGCGACGTCATGCCGATGTTTGAGCGCGCCGTCTCCAACTTCCCCGAGCTCGAGCCGACGCTCGTCTCGCCCTCACCGCCGATCGCGCTCTTCGAGAACTTTGTGAGTGAAGAAGAGATTGCGGCGCTCATCCGCGCCGGGCGGGGCCGCTTCAAGCGCTCGACGGTGCTCGACTACGACACGCAGGGCTCGGTGACCAACGCGATCCGCACGTCGTCCAACACGTGGTGCGACACTCGCGAGTGCCTCGACGACGAGCACGTGCGCGCGGTGACGGAGCGCGTGGCCGCTGTGACCGGCGTGCCGCCCGAGAACTCGGAGTTCGCCCAGCTGCTCGAGTACCGCGCGTGCTCGGGCGAGAACGGAGAGGACTGCCAGTTCTACAAGCGGCACCACGACTACATCGACGCCGACCGCGATCGGCAGCAGGGCGTGCGCATCCTCACCGTCTTCATCTACCTGTCCAACGTGACCAAGGGCGGCGAGACCGCCTTCTTCACCGAGCCCGGCATCTCGGTCACGCCAAAGGCGGGCCGTGCCGTCATGTGGTCGCAGGTGCTCGACAGCGATCCGCACACCAAGGACCCGCGCACCGAGCACGAGGCTCGCCCTGTGATCGAGGGCACCAAACTGGCGGCCAACTTCTGGATTCACCAGCGCGACTTCAAGGGCGCTCACGCGCGCGGCTGCAGCCAATCTTGACCGTTGCCGGCCGCTTGGGTGCCGTGTGCCACCCCGCCATCCTGCACCACGCACCGCGGCTGAACGAGCTACCGCACCGGCGCGGTTGTCCGACTCGACCCCTTTCGACAGTCTTCCCTCCGTCCGACACGAGGAGGGGCATCGCATCGTCCACGAACTCTTGGCAGGCGCACCGCACCGCCGGGCTCGACGCCGTTTCGCCGTCGGACCGGTTGGCTTGATATTTGTGCGTGTGAGTGGCGCTCTCGAGTCTCGTCGATGATGCTGATGTTTGCGCATGCGGTGATGTGCTGCTGCGCCGCCGTCGGATAGCGCGCGCGCCGCAAATTGTGCACATCGGCTGACCGGTCATTCTGATATAATATTAATCAATCTATTGATGTTCCAAACTCCGCTAGATAGGCATGCCTGACGGCACTAGGGACAAGAAGAGCACAAACAGCACGTGCCAGCGGCACGCGGCACTCTTGGAGTATGAAGTCCGGCTCTAGGTCGACGCCTTCAAGCCGGCTGAGGTGGGCTAAAGTGGCTTCGAGTATGAAGTCCGGCTGTAGGTCGACGCGTGGAGTACGTAACTACTGCCAAATACAAATACTTACAACCAGTTATAATAAACTACCCCTCGAATGGCTACTAACCAATACCCCCCAACCTTGAAAGTTAACTACAGTCCTTGGCCTGGCAAGATAAATCAATCGGGATTGAGGCCGCCGCCTACCCGGGTAAACACAGGAGGGAGGGGGAAAGATCACAGAGGGGGAGGGGGGGGGAGGGCGGGCCACCGGACTATATCGAAGCCCTTATTTACCCATATCCCCTTGTAGTGCACGGGGGAGCCGCTTGATCCTGATGGCGGGGGCCGGGGGGGAAGCCTAGTTGGGCTGTCAGTCCGTAAGCTTACGGTGCTTTTGAGTTTGAGCTTACACTTACATCAGAACTTACATCAGTACTAATATCAGCTTACACCCCTATTAGCAACTTCTAGTATCGCTATTACTATACTTATACTTACGGCTTACGTTGGGGGGTGTTCAGCGTGCAGCGCGTGGCGCGCGCAAAGGGGACAGCAGCGCAAACAAACAAGAAAGCAGGAGTTGGCAGGGTGCATGTGAAGAGGCCAAGCGGCCAAGGTGGTGGGTGGTGGGCAGCTCTAGCAGGAGAGATGTGGATGTGGGGGGGGGGGGGGGGGAGCGGACGGGCGCGCCTCTGCGCTTGTTCGCGGGGGCTCGTCCCCGCTCCGGCGTTTTGTTTTAAGTTTTATTTTTGAACTGGCAGACTAGGCACTAATTTCAATATATCGGCTCCTGGGGAGCTAATACTATAAAAATCTAACTGAGCATTAGTACCACTACTCTCACTAGCCCGGTACCAACACGACAACCCTCAGCGCACCTACCTGCCCGTACGCCTCGGCGCATGTTGCTGCCTGCCACAGATACATACACGTATGCACCCCTCCACATCTCCCCCCTCGCAGACCCCCGGCTCCCATTCTAACTCCCCACAAGTTAAAATGAGGGAAAACCCATTGAGGCGGACCGATCGACGCCGGCCGACTCTCCGGGAAAAAGCACCGGGGGGGGGGGGGGGGAACTCTTTAAACCAAGAAGAACGGCCCTTACCAGCTCGCGCCGTGAGCGGTCCTCGAGAAATAAGTGACTGCGACTCGAGAGTAGCCTGCGCCACCTGGGATACTCTCCTCGCCATTGAGCCACTCCCTTCTCGTCTCCCTCCTGTCGCCAGCCGCCCCTCACCCGTTTGCTAACGCAAACGGGGCCCGTTTCTCACTGCACTCCATCGGGGGGGGTGCAAAACCCCCCCTCTCCCTCTCTCCACTACTCTCACCCATCGTTGTCCCTGCGGCGCGTCGCCATGCGGCGCGCCCTGGCCTGCTCTCAGGGGTCCTTTGGGGGCTCCCAGAGGGCCAGCAAGGGCAGCTCAGGGGGCGGTGGAGGCTGGGGCTCAGCCCCTGGCCCCCCCTGCCTCTCCCACGCTCGCCTCGCTGGCCATGGGAGCCGCCAGAAGTCCCCTGTATGCCTGGCGACCAGGGACAGGGGGGGAGTCAGCTCGAGGGCAGGCCCAGCGCGGGCGTGGGAGTGCAGCTCGCGGCCCGCGCCCGCGAAGGGTCTGGGCAGGAATGATGAGTGCCCTGCCCTTGCCAAAGGGCAGGGGCTGGGGTTGAATGTACGGGCCAACCCCGGGGGGTGTCCGCAATGGAGAGGGGGGGGCGCGAGGCCCCCATTGACCCCCACTTATAAAAGTAGGTTATGTGGGGAGCTAATACTAATGCATCAGTACTAATATCAGCGTACTTACAGCTTACAGCCCAACTAGGGGCTAGGGGGGAAAGGGCCGGGAGAGCGTGGCAGAGTGCGGGTGGAGCAGCCGTGCTTGTGCTGCTGCGCGTTGAAGTAGTGAGTCCACGGCCGCGTGTGCGCGATGAGAATAATAAAACGTTTAATTTGATCCACGACTCTATCTTCAGGTAAGGATATTAAGAAGCATTTTTCTATCTTTTTAAAGATAATGGCCATGCCCCCATCGTTTTAACGATACATTGGCGTTCATCGTTCAGACTCATAAAATAAGCATTCAACAAATGATTAGGATGTGTCGTAGGCGAGCAACAGACCGTGTGCGAACGTGATGAACGCGAGCGATGGCTCGCTTGAGTCGTTGTGGGCGTGCATGCGCACCTTGAGCACCACTCTTTACCAAAGGCTGCTCCGGGCAATGGATCGCACAAAAAATGCTCATACGACCTCCACTCGGGCCACAGGGAACAATACTCTGAGAATGCCCCAAGGGATGGGTTGGGAGTCGAGGGCGAATGCGAGGCCCTCAATGTTGAAGGCATCGGGAAACCAATACGGATGCCATGGATCCTGAGGCAGATGGGCCTCGTTAAGAGTGGAAAAAGTCCCGAACGGCTGGAGGTACATGCCACCCTTCATCTCCTGCGCCACTAGGCCCCCGCGTCCCTCCTCCGCAAAGAAGCCGCCAACCACGTCGAAAAGTGTGGCGAAAAGCGTGGCCGTCACGATCCAGCTTGATAGCCACACGACAAGGCTAGTCACCCCAAAGCGCAGAGCACGTGCTGACCATCCCATACGCAAATATGGCGCAACGAGGAGGTCGACGATCGCCGAGCTGATGAACCAGATGGTGAAAACATGATTGCTCACAAATAGTACAGGGTATACGACTAGCTCTTGTTGGTGCAGTCGAAGCAGAGGAGTCAGGATCGCGATGGTCGGTGTGAATGTGAACATGAATCCGGACACGTCTAGGTATTGGTCAGAGCGCCGATCCAGTGCTAAGGGCTTGAGATTCTCGATATCGGCAGCGGCAGTGCCGATGAAGAAGCCTTGGACCAGACATTCGTCAAGCTCAAGGACAAAGAGGATTGCGAGCGTGTTGAGGCAGATCGAGAGCGACGTTGAGCCCTCACCGAGTACAAAGAGCGGGATCGTCGAGACAAGGAGGGGCAGGAAGGTGAAGAAGCGGAGCAATTGCAAAATGCACATGCTGATTCGCCAAAAGCCACGCTCCCACCATCGCCCGTATTCAGACTGCTTGTCGTTATCGGGGTGCCGCGAGCTCTTCATGGGCGACCAACTCATCAAGCGCGCGTGTGCCAGCCGCACGTCGTCCACCTCCTGCTTCACCATTGACCCCGCCATCAGGCAACAGAGGAGCAATGTGAGCCAGTCGTACCACAACATCCCGCGCACCGACTCATTGGCGACCACCGCCCAAGAAAGCACGTCACCCGTCATAGTCGTGCAACCATCACAGAAGCGCGCGCGTGACGCGGGCGAAAGAGCAACCGCCCATTCATCACGCACATAAAAGACCTGCCCTCCAACCGACTCAGCCTGACGGATCAGGCGTGCAGCACGCGCATCAGGCGAGGCATTGAAGAAAGAGGTCGAATTTTGGAAGACTGGGGCGCGTTCCACCTCCTCATCGTTGCACAGAAGGGCTGGGAACCCGCATGGATAGCACAAGGCGTCTTGGCGGGGAGCGTTGATGGGCCGATCGACCGCATTATCGAGTGCAGTTGTCGACGTGTCGCCCAGGAAGTAGTCTCCTGTCGGCACACAGAAGGCGCCGAGGGGGCAGTCATCGTCGCCGCCGCACGAGCCGAAGAAGGTATCACCGAGTGCACGCGAGATTGCAAAGAGGGAGACCATCTGCACGAAGAGAAGCGCGGCGCACGAGAGGAGCCAGAGCACGCGCTTCGTAGACGTCCCACGTCGCTCGAGCGAGTATGTGATGGCGGCTTGGTGCCACGACCCGGGGATGGGCCGCAGGGAGAGCTCAGTCGCAGCCTCAGCCTCAGCCTCAGCCTCAGCCTCAGCCTCAGCCTCAGCCTCAGCCTCAGCCTCAGCCTCAGCCTCAGCCTCAGCCTCATACTTGGAGGCGGCCTCGCCGAGCCGGCCGAGCTGGGCCGAAGGAGCCAAGTCATTCGAGCCCAGGGAGAGAGAGCGGCGTAGAGCAGCGAGAAGACGCATTCGCGCAGCGAGAGAGATAGAGAAGAGGATAGAGAAGAGGGAGGAGGAGGGAGAGGAGGGAAGGTTTGCAGGAGAACCAAGGTGTGAGCGAGGCGCGAGCGAGCCGCAGAGCGCAGAAGGCAGGGCAGAAGGAAGAGAGGGTGGAGGGCGAGCGAGACCAGAGGTCAATGGAGGAGTAAGAAATAGGGGGCGGAAACGACGGCGTGGGGGAGGATGGCGAGGGAGAGGAAAAGAAGGGGAGAGAGAATGGAACTGAGTGAAAATGAGAAAAACTCGCGAAAAATACTCTCTCCTCTCCGCTCTCTCATCCTGTCGCCCTTAGAGAGAGAGAGAGAGAGGCAGAGAGAAAGAGAGAGGCAGAGAAAAAGAGGGAGAGGGAGAGGGAGAGAGAGAGAGAGAGAGAGAGAGAGAGCGTGGAGAGAGAGAGAGAGAGAGAGGTCCCCCCCCCCAACTCTCACGCTGATGATTGAGGACCTGCCAGCCAGAGAAGATGCGCTCTATTTTCGGTCTCTCCACGACTCCTCTCGCGCGAGCTCCACGATACTCCGTGAGAACATGGCGGACCCTGAAAACATGGCGGACCCTGAATATAAATAAGAAAATTATGCCACTGCGCCCTCTAATACACGGAGCCGCTGGCCGAGGCTGCACGCACGTGACAGTGTGACAGTCCTCTCCCTCTTACGCTCGAAGCGAGTCTTCAGCGACTCATTTCTAATTTCCGGCCACGCCCCCCTCCTCCGCCGCGCGAGCCGAGCCAACAATTTTAGAAACAGCAAAAACAAAATTCGAGTCGCGTATTTCGAGACCAAAATCTGCAAATCTGGGCTTGCGACCATGGGGCATGGGGAATCCGAATCTGTGTCTGATGTGTCAGTAGCCATACGTGGAACGGTTCAACTGTGAGTGTGGGCGCGTACCTTACACGAATATTCTTGCCTGCAGCCTTTAGATGGTAGATGGGCAGGAATACAGGAATACAAAATACAACACAAAGGTCCTCTAAGGGCTCCGAGAGTTCCCAGAGGGCTGGCAGCTGGCAGAGGCAACGAGGCAACCGGGGGCCAGGGGGCAGTGGAGGCTGGGAGGCTAGGGCTCAGCCCCTGGCCTCTGGCCTCCCATGCCTCTCCCACGCTCGCCTCGCCAGCCATGGGTGCCCCTCCTAGATGTGAAACACGGCAGGGGGGGCCTCCAAACGCAGCAAATACGGCTTGTATTTGGCTTTTCTAGAAACACGGGAACCTCGCAAACACGGCATGCTGCTAGGGAGGGCGTTTGATAAAACATCTGAGCGTTAGTACCACTACTGCCACTAGCCCGGTACTATCACGACACCCCTCAGCGCACCTGCCCGTACGCCTTGACGTGTGCTGTCGCTAGACACATACGCATATGCACCCCTCCGAATCTCCCCCCTCGCAAACCCCCGGCTCCCATTATAACTCCCCACAAGCTACAATGATTGACAATGAGGGAAAACCCATTGAGGCGGACCGACCTACGTCGGGCGACTCTCCGGGGAAAAACACCGGGGGGGGGGGGGGAACCTCTCGTCTTGAAAAGAAACGGCCCTTACAGCTCTCGCCGCGAGCTGTCCTCGAGAAATAAAAGACTGCACCCCGAGATACCTGCCACCGTGGTTCCCGTAGGCGCCTTGAGCCTCTCCCTCCTCATCTCCTCATCCCCCTCCTGTCGCCAGCCGCCCCCCTCCGCCCGTTTGCTAACGCAAACGAGTCTCGTTTCTCACCGCACTCCATCGGGGGGGGAGCAAAACCCCCCCTCTCCCTCTCTCCATTCTCCTCCACCTCTGTCCCTGCGGCGCGTCGCCATGCGGCGCGCCACGGCCTGCTCTCAGAGGCCCTTTGGGGGCTCCCAGAGGGCCAGAGGGCCAGCCAGGGCAGCTCAGGGGGCAGTGGAGGCTGGGGCTCAGCCCTTGGCCCCCCCTGCCTCTCCCACGCTTGCCCCGCTGGCCCCGGGAGCCGCCCGAAGCCCTCTGTCTGCCTGGCGACCAGGGATGGGGGGGGAGTCAGCTCGAGGGCAGGCCCATGCTGGGCGTGGGAGTGCGAGTCACGGCCCGCGCCCACTAGGGGTCTGGGCCAGAGTGTTGATTGCCCAGCCCCTGCCAAAGGGCAGGGGCTGGGGTGGATTGTACGGGCCCACCCCGGGGGTGTCCGCGATGGAGAGAGGGGGGCGCGAGGCCCCCATTGACCCCCACTTATAAAAGTAGGTTGAGGGGAGGGCGTTTGAAACACTACGGTGAAAACGGACTGTTTTTGGCCTCTGTACAAATAACACGGTAAGCGGTAAGCCCGTGTTTACCATGTATATGTATAGGGTGCCCCTTACCCCTGAGAGGCCTGTGTATGCGTGGCGACCAAGCAAGATGGGGGGTGAGTCCGCTCGAGGGCACGCCGAGTGCGGGTGCGGGGAGTGGGAGTGTGGGAGTGCGACTCACGACCCGCGCCCACTAGGACTCGGGGTCTCGGGGTGCCTGCTGAGTCAGATTGTGATGAGTGGTCAGCCCCTGCCAGAAGGCAGGGGCTGAGGTTGGTTGTGCAGGCCCACCCAGGAGGGAATCTGAATGGAGTGAGGGGGCCGCGAGGCCCCCATAGACCCCCACTAATAGTGGCCACTAACCACTAGTGAAAGTAGGTTGGACCCAGGGACAGGCGGCAGAAGGGGCATCGTAGCAATGGCGCGCTGCGCGCTATGCACTAGCATATGTACGAGTGCACGCATCTAGTTGTAGCTACTGGCACACTAACCATGGTCAAAACTCTGAAGTTGCGTGGTTTCTCGCCTGCAACGAAGCGGTAAGAATGTACATAGCCCTATCAACTCGGGCTTGGCTGCCTAGGTCGCCAGCGGTTGTTTGCAACTATCTGTACCCGGCCTGCTCTAGCCCACTGCCCCCCGAAATGTAATCTAGCGTCTAGCAACCGCAGCTACCATGGAATCTGTTCTCGATGCCGCCAAAATTTTCCGGATTCGAGCTTGATATGTGGTTGTGATCCAAGGTTCTTGTTGCCTCTTGAGGCTGAGATGAGCCAAGCAATATCCTCCGCTGCCTGTTGCGGCGTCAAGGCGTCCTCTGGTGGCTCAAGTGAGCACATCCGTGTCCTTACATCACCTGGACACACCGCTGCCAGCCACACATTACTTTCAGCCGAGGGGGGCATGTGGGACGCCATGAGGCGTGTGTAAGCATTCAACGCTGCCTTGGAGAGAGCGTAGGCAGGCGTTGGTCCGAATGCTGGCGGCATTTCGGGAAAAGCAAAACCGTCGCGTCCACGAGCGACACGTGCGAGCACTCGCATGAGTTCGCGGTCGGATTCTATGGACCTAAAGTGCGCTTGGAGAGCTGAATGGAGGTAGAGGAGCTCACCATCACCAGAAGAGATGTTGATCACACAGCCCCGACGGCGGCGAAGCATGCCGGGGAGAACTGCATGCGTCAGAGCGCGCGGCGCCATTACATTGACGTAGATAGTTCGCCTGGCACACTCACGCGTCCACCCTGGATCGCATACGCCAGCATTGTTGACCAGCACATCGACCTCTTCCTCCTCACAGTACTGGCCAAGACGGTGCGTGCTGCGAGGGCATGCGGCGTCGAAGACCGCATCGTAGGCCTCCGCACCGCACCCGTTGGTGCGCATCTGCCGTGCTTCCTCGGCGCACGCGTGGCTGTCCCTGCCGGCGAGGAGGATCCTCGCTCCCTGCAAAGAGAGCTGCTGAGCGAGCGCGAGGCCAATCCCGCGGTTGGCGCCAGTGATGAGTGCGGTGGTGCCATCAAGTATCATAGATGCGCGAGTCGAAGTGTGAGGAGAGGGGAGCGGAAGTTAGAGGTAGCTAGCGAATCGAGGGAGAAGGAGGAGAGGGAAACAGAGGGCCGGGGAGGAAAGCAGGAGAACCAGAATGGTCGATGGAGGAGGAGCGTCCGGGCTGGCTGGACACTTCGTCACGCCTATTCCGACTAGAGTAGAGCAGAGAAAAAATAGTGGAGCTCTAAAGATAGGCTAGCTAGCGATAGCGGTGCCACACACTAAGCGGGCGAGCGTCGCACAAATGAGTGCCCGAGCTAGACACTGTTTAAAGAGATACGAAAAGAATTGAAGTTTCCCCTGAGTTTTGCGCAGGTCGTCGCCGATGGCGCGAGTGAGTCACCGGTTCGTCGACGACGAGGAAGTCGAGGACGAGGGGGCCTCGCTGCTCACAGGCTCGGAGACCAAGACGCGCGTGTCATACCACGCCGACCATGACGCCCTGCGCACGCCCCTGCTGCTCGGGCTCGCCGTCCGCCTCGTCTGCTTTGTGGTCGGTGGCGCCTTGGGCTGGGTCCTCTTGAGCAGGGGTTTGCCATGGGACAGATGAGAGAAATGCGCGCTCTCGCTGCAATCTGAAGGCCGGGACGAGCGCGAGTCCGCGTATGTGCAGAGCCTGGTGATGGCATTGAGCGGGGGAAAGTAGCAGAGGCCTCCACTCTGGCGGGAGGACGGGTGAGTGCAGGAGAGCCGGAGAGAGTCGGCTGAGACGGATGGCGAATGATCGAGGGCCTGCGATTGGGTCTCACTCAATCGTGCCAAGGGGGAAATGCCTGTCGACCTCCTTGCAGATGATTTGTACCATTGCAACTCATTTGCCCGGTAACAATTTGCTCCACCTTTGAATCCTCGATGGTACTGTCACTTTGTGCATAAGGGCGGTATTCGCTTCGCCAATCACATTGCCATGCTGAGCCCCAGCTTGTTGCAGGCCACTGCTTTCTCATGTCGTGGTGCGATACTGGGATGAGGGCTGAGAGTCGAGAAGTCTTCGTCGCTCAAGCAAGACTATTGACAAAGCGTGCGATCGATGACACACTGAATTCTCCTTGCTGCTCACAACTTGTGTCTTAAGGTAGTAGGTGCAACTAGCGGCGGGCCCTCTATTGGTCCCATGGCGGCGGCCGTGCTCGTACTCTGCCACAGGCCTGGGGCGGTAGCTCCAGAATGCACTGCAAGATGTCGGCTGGGCTGCAGCTAGGGACAGGGATCGATGAGCGGCACAACATCATTCAAGGGTGTGGCGCCTGCCCCTGAGTCATTCCGGCATGGGAGAGCCTTTCCTTCTCCCTCTCCGCCACGCCAATACAGCAGCGTAGAGCGACCGCAATGGCGATCTGGCGGGCATGTGCGCTCCCTCCTGGGCCCAGGCGCGGGGCAGGTCGACCCTACCGATATGTGGGGCGACTGCAGTGCTGCTGAGCGCGCACGCGTGGCCGCAGCTGCCGCGCTCAAACGGCTCTTCTGGCAGGCGCTCATCGTTAGCGTTGAACGTCTGCACGCGAGGCGGTAGAATTCGAGCTGCTGGTTGCCACGAGCGGCGCTCCTCGGCTATGGCCATGAGGTGCATCCAGTTTCATCCAGGGTGCCTTTGGGCTCAATCCGCACGGGCTTAGATTGCTCCTAAGAGCCTGCTAGACTCCGCGCTTTGCGCTGGAATTGAAATCGCCGGATACCTTGAGGATGCGCAAGAAGCGTCCTTGTCGTACGGACTGGTGTTTATGGTGAAGTTTGAGATAGGTTTGAGGGGCTCCCACTCCAACTAGGGCTCATTTCGAAAGATGCACACTGCAGTAGCTTCGACTCCAAAATTTGTCTTGACTTTGCCCCGTATATATATCTGCGACTGATTTTGGACCACCTCAACTCGATGAGGATGAAAATGGTATGAGGTCGAACAGATTCAAATTAGGCGAGGAGCGTTCATTCGGTCGCTCACCCTCCATTGCGCTTTTCCCGCAATCCCTCGTTGACGTGCAATGTTGCACAACAACGCAACAACAACAACAAAGATGTGAAAGATCGGGCCGAGGCTTGGCCGCTAATGCTAATGCGAAATGCAGCCCTTGGAACGAGATTGAGATTGTTTTGGCACGATCCCGCTCGCAATTGTGTCCTCGTCGAGCCAAGGGTCTCTGCCTCAAGGCGCGATGCCCATCTGTATGCGCCAGTGCGCCAATTTTAGGATGTGTATAGTATACGATAGAGTACAGAATATCTTCTCGCCGTAGAAAAGCTGGTGCCGTATCGCTGGCACATCACAAGAGATCTGTGTTTCGGGTTCCGTTTTTACTTATGGGATTCATAATAAGAGCTGGGCGTTAGAGGCTTGGGGAAGGGGAGGACGGCAGCGGCGGCGGTATGGCAGATGAAGAGTACCTGGAGCCCGCGGCGGCTGCCCCAGCGCCCCCTGCGTACGCGGACGTGGTGTCTCGTTCAGGCGAGAGTGAGCGTCTGATGGAGCTGACGTTCGAGCGGCTGCTCGGCGTGCACGGCGTACTGGGTATTGTCATTTTTCGATCAGATGGAAGTGTGTTGAAGTCAAGTCTTGAGCCGAAGGAAGCTGTTGTGCTGGCTACTGGGGCTTCGCAGGCGCTGGCGCGAGCGGTGGGCTGTGTGAATGAACCACTCAGTCAGCTGGTGATACGGACCACCAAGCATGAAATGCTTCTGAGCTGCTCAGAGAGGTTTGGGAGCGGAGAAGGCTACGGCATAGCAGTGATGCAGGACCCCAATTTGGTGGTCGAGAAGAAGGTGGGTGTCAAGGAGCTGGTTGCAAAGATGCGGAAGTTGGGACTGGAAATTCCGCCCGGCGCAGACCGCGCCTGGCTGCTTGAGCTGCTCGAGAATGAGATGATGCGACGAGGGATGTAATGACCCGTGGATCAGGCACGGAAGTGGGTAGATGGGGAGGCGAGGCATACACGTTAAGGTTGTGTTGAGATGCGGCCATAATGTTGGCAGGGGCACCGAACAAGCGGGGACGTGGGAGAAGATTTTTGCTGGACGCGGGAGCGCCAGTAATAGCTCCACGGGCGCCTTCTTCAAATGGGGATTTTACGTAGGGTTGTTGCGGGATCCTTCCAAAGGACCAAGCCATCCATCAATAATCGTAATCAATCAATAATACTGGGTTGCTGTTTGAAAACACAACCATCGTAATACTATCGCGTGTCACTGATATTATGATTGGTCGCCATGGTGCCCCTCCTCCCCCCCCTACACCCGCCCTGTCGCCCCCCCTCATGGCTCATGGGGGGCGAGAAAAACCACCCGCTCTCCTTGTCCTTGACGCGCTTGTCGCATTCATCCTAGATGATCTACTAGATGCTAGGTGATGCGATTTCCAGGCCCTTTTCTCCAGATCCTTCATCGTGCGGCCACACGGTGTGACACGGTGAAGTTCAGGCACATCTAGCTAGTGTTGTAAGGGTCCGTCCCTAGCTTGTCGTAGCGAAGCTCGTTTCCTATTTGGGAAAGGTGTCGTTCCGTCAATTGTGGGACATCAGTCGAATTGAGCCATCAAATGTCCACAGTTGTATCATAGAGCATTATTTTAAAATTAAATGAAGACTAGCATAACAACTTGTTTCTCTGCTTTCCCCCGCGCCCCGAGGGAGACGCCGTGTCAAGGCTTTTCCTCTGCGTTTCCTCTAAGGCCGACAACTACATAAACACACAATTTAAGAGATATTTCGCACGGAGCATCTGTGATGACTTGCAATCACATCGGTGCACGCCGTGCATGGGCACGGCGCGATGTGCATCGGTCCCCCCCGCGGAGACGCCGTGCGTGCGCATGTAAACTCGTTCCATCTGCGTACCCCCTGAGGCCCACAACTACGTAAACTAGCCGTATAAGAATAAGAATAAGAGATGTTTGTTTCTTTACGCAGCACGTGTGATGACTTGCAATCACATCGGTGCACGCCGTGCGTGGGCACGGCGCGATGTGCATCGGCGCCCCCCGCGGGGGCGCCGTGCGTGCGCATAGCAACTTCCAGGAAGGTGCACGCCGTGCGTTCACTCTTTCCGCGGGGGAACTCTGGGCTTTGGGCGCGGAAGACGGTGTCGCATTCGCGAATCGACGCTCGTTAGGCTTCTCTTCGTCGTTCGGCATTTATCGTTATAATTCTCTCGTTCTCGTTCTCGGTCAAAAGCTTCGCTTGGATGCATAGGATCTTGGGTTGTGGAGCGCCCTCTCTCTTTCTCTCGAAGAGAAGGGAAGTTTCCCCACCTTTCTCCCTCCCAGGCGCCTTGCAACTAGGTTTAATTCGCTATCTTCTCCGCGCTTCTCTATCTACTCCAGTGATTGCAATCAGGTTTAATTTGCAATCTCTTCGCATCTCCCCCTTAGGCACACCGCATCTCTCTCGTCTTATTCGATAAGTCTCTTGGAATCCTGTGCGGCAGGATTGCCCCTCGTTTCCGTTATGGTGCGATTCCCCTTCCAGACGGGATCGCCGACAGATC
Source organism: Isochrysis galbana (assembly GCA_018136815.1). Classification (NCBI taxonomy): domain Eukaryota; phylum Haptophyta; order Isochrysidales; family Isochrysidaceae; genus Isochrysis; species Isochrysis galbana. The sequence goes on from CM030931.1 coordinate 8,086,173, forward strand.
GCCTTCTGATCGTCGTCCGTCGTTGTCTGGCCGGAGTGTTTGGGTTTGATTTCAGTCGAGTTATGTGAGAAAGTCGTGGGGCGAGAGTCGGGGTGTTTTCCTGGGTGTCTTTGTCCGTCGTCCTATCGTCAGTCGTCATCCGTCGCTCTCGCTCTCGTCGCTCTCGCTCTCGTAACACTCGGCTCAGGCCCTATGGGCCATCCCAATTCGTCAGACGGGCGGGAACCCTAGGGGCACCCCCCTCCGCGACCACGAGACCATGACGGTGCACGCGAAAGATCAGTTAAGCGAGTGGAACGGCCTCTGCGGCGATTGCAAAAAGAAGCACGGCAAGCCGCGCACTCGTGCTAGTGGTGTGCAAGTGTGAAGGGTTGTGATTTCGCTAGTGCAACCTAATTATGGAGTTTCGATTCTTCCGGTAGAGGTCTCTGGGGACAGCACGGTGTGGCACATTAAGTGTCCGCTTAGGGTGTGTGCGAAAAGTTTTTTTGGCAACACTACGATGGATATCAGGGCGCGTGGAGCAATCATGGAAGGGGCGTCTGTAGTGAAATGGTGTTTTGCTTAGCGTTTTCGTACATAATACATAACGTTAGCGACGTTCGCGCACAAAGTTTCGCACATTTCTGTTACAGTTGCACCGGAATACACACGCGTGGGGAGTCCAAGGCCAGAAATCACTTGCAACCCCCTCCCCCTACGCCGCCGTTCCGGCAAGACTTTCACCGCAACCCGCATCAATTGACGAAGGGTTCGGTGGATCCGCCCCACTCCACACTTTTCCTCCACATGGGGCGCTTGGCTTCACACTTGCTGCAGAGCCCATTCCACTTGGCAAACTTGAAACTTGTCTTGCGTGTAGATCACGTACTTCCCGCGGTAGGCGTAGAAGACTTCGCAGGCCTTGGGGGGGGTACGATAGGGTCGTTTGAGCTCCATTGCGACGGACATGACAAACTTCTGGGTGCCCGTGGTGTCGAAGCGCTCGTAGAGGTCTTCTTGGAGTTCTCGCGTGCAGGCAAGGTCTCTATGTGTCATTATGAGCATGAAACGAAAAAAGATTTAGTGTACGGGGAGGAGGAAGAAACCGGAGGGAAAGGAGACCAAATGAAGGCAAGCCGCCTCTCCTAGCTAGGGACTCGTAGACTCGAAAGGATCACTCGGAAGACAAGGCTTGGTTGGGGTACTCAGGAGGCTGCACGTCACCAGCAGGCGACGAACAGCTGAAAAAACACATAAAACACCACTCTGCACTCCAGCATGAAGCGTAAGAGGCCTAAAACATGCGTTAAGCGTTTAACGTTAAACGCACCCCCTCCAATCAATCTCCGATGAGCAGAAAACAGGAATGCCCACCAGAAAACAGAAAATTAGGAGCGAGAGCGAGAGGAAGGAGGAAGGGGTCTCGATGGTCAAAACACAATTCGGACTCATCGGCTCGGACTGCAAAATACAATCCGGAGCTCGCGACTCGCGACTCGAGTCTCGAGACTCGAGAGAGAGGGGGGGGGGACTCAGATTGCGAGGCTCAAACAGGGACAGCCGCTATCGCCATCCCTACAAGAAGTTCTGATTAAACATAAAACATGAACATAAAATAGCTCGCCTCCCCCCCACTTCTCACCGTGCCGTAGGTCGGACGCCTCATTGGTCACTGGGTTTTCCCTAATTGTAACTTGTGGGGAGTTATAATTAAGAGCTAGGGCAAGGGTCTACGAAGGGGGAGATTCGAAGGGATACATGTTTGTGCGTGTCTGAGGCATCGACACCAACTAAGGTGTATAGGCAAGTGCGCTCTGGTTTGTCGTGATGGTACCGGGCTAGTGGCTAGTGGCAGTAGGGATACTAACACTAACACTCAGATATTTTTTATTATTTTATCCCCTTCAGCAACCCCCCCTTAGTCTTTTCTCGTCGGTATCGCGGGGGTCGGCCCACGTGCACGTACCTTGGGCCTTGCGTGGGATGAGGGCTGGGGCGGACCTTTCGATGCTCGCTTCTGGGACTAGATACGTTTGGTGACGTGTCCGTGTGGGTGGGTAGTGGAAAGTGAAAACGCGTACCTCTGGCCGAAATGGAAACACGTACGATAGTCAGCCGATATCGAGAACGATTTTCGTGCACACGTCCTACGTCCTAGTCTAATACAAACACAAGTAAGGGGGCACCACCGACAACCACACGAACGCACCTCGAAAAAAAGCGAAGGTGCCCGAGGTGCGGGACCCTAGGGCGGTGGCGGTGGCGCATCCCCCCTCCCCCCCCCCCGGAGCAGAGAGGGGTTAGCCCCGCTTGTGGTGTTGCCCTGAAAAGCTCCTCAACTGGAAAGGGGGAGAGTACGGCAGCGGCCACCATCTGCGGCACGAAGGCAATTGAGAACCGGAAGGAAATTTCGGGTGGCAGAGGAAACTCAAGCGGCAAGCGTACCCTCGTAGCCTAGTCCTCTACGATCCATCGGCTGTTGTGGCCGGACGGTTTGGCGACACCGTTCCCGCTCCAGATATTTCTGTAGATCCGTCCTCGGACGGCCCACCAGCTCAGAAAACTAGCGGCGCTGAGATCCTTTACGGTAGCCTCATTACCCAAGGGCGCGTGCAAGGCGTTCGACAAATCGACGAATCCAAAGGCCCTCGCTTCATGGGCTTCCGAGCTCTGAAGCTCCACTATTACGGGCGTATCACACCAGTGCAGAGCGGGCCCAGCACCCGAGATTTGAGCAAGCCTTTTCGCCTCGCAAGACCCGGCCGGATCGGATGCTTCCTCGCGGTCAGGCGCGAAAGGAGACAGGATTGACCGCTGGCCGCTTGCCCCTTTGGGTGCTTAGCATAGCCGCGGCGGGGGAGCAGCCCGGCTAGGACGAGGGTGACAAGCGTGCTGGGCAAGGGGAGGGAGAGAGAGGGTGAGAGAGAGGAAGGAGGAGGAGAGGGACAGGGAGGCAAAGACGGACGGAGAAGGGGCAGCATAGCTGCTGAGCAGTCATAACACTGCCACGGCGCTCAAAGGGCATGGGCCACGAGCCGCTCTCCCACGCCTGCATGGGCCTAGGTAAAGGTTGAGGAGTTCACCATGTTACACGGCCTGTTACAAGTTTGGCACTCCAGCTCCAAGGCAAAAGGCAAGGCGCCAAGCCCAGCCTTCGTGCAAGCTCGTGGCCTCATCATTGCCCTCATCTCAATGTTTGGTGTTCAAATTCTAGCTTGACCCCATCGGCTATCGGATTTGCTCGTCCCATGACCGTCCCTATAGAGATACGGTCTGCAAGGCAAGTGCTGTCGTAGGCTCGTACTTGTAGTTCAGGTGCGCCGAGGTTGCACCAAGGCGCACAAGTGGTGGGCTCGCCTTATGCGTGCTATCACGCATGTTGGGAAGACGTGTCGTTATGCACCAACTGGTTCCCACGGCGACGCTCCGTCCCGACGCCCCCCATCCCATACAGCCGTCCGCACGCACTGAGCATCATCTCTGTCCAATGAGCACCTATGTAGCCAATCGTCAATATTGTGAATGCATGCGGAGCAGGAAGTCTTCTCTGCCGAATCCACAAACATTTAGCAAGGCCAATGCAGGCCACGCCTTGAGGTTTACAACAGAGCACTACCACATTAATACAGATACAGCAGAAGAGCTTTCTTTCACGAAGTGGAGCTAGCTCGGCGGCGTACCTGAGAGTCCCGTTGCAGACTCATTCGCACCCATCCGTTTCAGTACACCCACAACTTGTGCCTCAACGGCATCGTAACGTGCCTGTGAGGCGCACAACAGGAGGCGAGAAGCGACTTGAGGATGACCACAGGTGTGAGCTCCGGACAAAGCCTTGCCTTCTGCACACGCCGTCGTGATGCTGCGATGGAGACACTTACCGGCGGGAGGCTCGCTGCATGACCCAACCCCTTGTGAGGAATATCGTGTGGCTCCGATCTCATGCGGCCGGGGAGAATCGGTTCCAGCGCCGAGAAGAAGGCCTTTGGGCTCGCCTCTGCCGCGGTGATGTCGAGAACTGCGAGGCGTCCGGTGCCTTGAAGAAGGGCCTGCGCCCTGCTCAGCGCGGCGTCGCGCTGCATTACCCAGCAGGCCACCGTGGCATCGTCATTGTGCAGAGCGAGCGACTTGACGTGCCCAGCAAGGAAGGCATGCGTCGAGTCTTGCACATGGAAGTGCCTCGAGACGAGCCACGGCAGGAGCGGCCGCGTGTTGAATAGGAAGGTAGCGGTAGGAAAAGTAGCGGCAAGCCACTCCACGTCGAATGCCTCGCCATCTGCGAACGCATCCCACTCACCCTCTGAGAAGAAGGCCTGATCGTGCGCTCGAGAAGCGCGGCTCCAGCTGGCCGCATCATGCAGCACGCGGAGCCCGAAAGCATCCTGCAGGAGTTGGGCCCAAGAGCGCGTGCCTGTCTTATTCGGCCCGATCAGAAAGAGAAGCCGCCGTGAGGACACTGCCGAGCGAGCTCCAGACCAAGCCGCAAGCAGGCAGAGCAGCAGCAGCCACCGCCGCCCGCCGCGCGCCATGCCAAAGCTTGTCATGGCACTCTCGCGAGCCGGCCAAGTGAACGCCGCCACGTCGGCTGCTTGCCGCCCCTTGCTGATGTTTGACGTGTGTGAGCTCTCTACGGGGTAACTGGAGTCCGGCGCCACCTAGGCTAGCTATTTCTTACCCCTCGTTGCCAAAATTCTGACATTGGTAAAGTCTGGCGTTCCGCTCTCTTCCCCGCCCCTCCGGGACTCTCAGCCCCCCTCCCCCTGGCGAGGGCGAGATCGCCCCCTCCCGTCCCCTCCGCTCCGCTTCATCTCGACACGTTGTGCAAACCCCGCGATATTGCATAAATCGTGCTGTTTAAGTGAATGCCGCGAGCTTGAGGCCCGAACGCGATTCCAGCGAAGAGCCCTCGTGTATACTGTATTGATATTGAGTTATATCGTATATATATTGAAAAGACAAAGGGCAGAGTTTCCCGCCTTTATCTGTCAAGAAATGTCGGAAGCTCCGGACGATATCCCACCGTCCTACTCGCGCCGCCCAACGGCCGCGTCAACGGCAAGGACACGGGGCACAAGGTCAACAACCCGACGCACGCCGCCTTCCGATTCGCCTTCCGCGACGAGGGCAGGGCGTGGACCACCTCTCTCTGCCTCGCCGACACGGACAGCGACGGGCAGAGCAACGGGATGGAGCTGGGGGACCCATGCTGCGTGTGGAGCGTCGGCGTGGACGAGGGCGAGCGGTACGGCGCACCCGATAGGACCAAGGGGACGGGGTACGCCGTGCTCGCGCGTGGGGGCGTCTACCGAGCCCTCTCGGACGCGCCCTCATGCGTATGTGGTGCTGTTCGGCCTCTCCTTCGGGGTTCTCGCGGGGATACCCGGGACGACCCGCCCGCTGCGCACCGCCACCTGGCCGCTCGTGAGCTAGGGATGCGGCGCCTGTGGTTGTGGACGTTGCTCAACTGCATGCATTTGGGATTTGATTCCCGCCCAATGCAGCGAGGTCGTTTGCCTTCGTTTGGTACCCCTCGTTTGGGCCTCGCTCCCGGCACAAAAAAATCTTCTAGTATTTGAGCAAAGGCAGACACCCACCTCACAGTGCTCAACCATGTCTATAAATGGAATGACGCCTGATGATATAGTACTCACGCGATTGGAATGGATCAAAAAAAAGATGGACGTGAACTTTAGAAAATTCATCACACTTCTCTTTCCGCCATATGCCAATTCTAAATCTGCCATGCAGGTTATAGCGGAAGCATTGGACAGCCTCAGTCCGCCGCCGCCGGTTGGGGCCAACCCGTGCAACCCAAAGTTTTGGACGTACACTTTCGAATGTGTGAGAGCTTATTCAGTTCATTAAATTTCAAGCACAATACGGACATTGAAGACACCTTATACAGAATTTGCGTGACTGATAAATCATTCACACTGGTTTATATTAGACACACTCTCTTGAGCAAGAAATTCACTGAGAAAACAATCATGGATATGAGTCGTGATGATCTGCTTGGTACAATCAAAACTGTCGATTCGGAATTAACTCCCCACCTCCAAGATTGTTAAAAAGTGTCGATTCGGGTTCAGCTTCCCAAGTAAAGATTGAAAACAAAAGGCCGCTTATCGATTCGGGTTCAGCTCCCGTAAAGATTGAAACCACAAGGCCCAGCAACATCAAATACAAAAAAGCTCGGCCCTAGGACACCGGGCCAAGCTCCCCTCGATGAAAAGAAAACGCGCGCACTTCCAGCTGCCTCCTCATCACGCATGACGTGGCCGCCGCGCAGCCGCCAGGGTCGACGAAGGATGCATGGTCGCCGGCGGGCCTCTGCAGAACCCTTTGTATCCTCTTCTCACTTCTCACACTTGTCTTGAAAGGATCGTCTTCAATGAGTGCATTGGCATTGGATGTATACCGCACTCCTCGTGTGTCAGCTTGAACTTCTTTTCGATGTCGTAAAAGCTGTGGTACGGGTCAATATACCCCTGCTTCTTTTCGAGCATGAGGTAATGCCTACCGGTCTTATCACTTATCAATGGCGTAGGGATACGGAAAGTCGTTCGCTCCTACAAGCGATACGAATGCGACGATCTCGTCGACGGCCTCAAATTCAAACACTTCGATGCCCACGAATACGTACTTGAGGTCGCCGATGTAGAAGAGCAAAGAGTTCCCTGCTTCATTGAGCTTGTTCACTCTGTCGTACCCTCCTGACAATACAGTCATTGCACAGCAGAGGTGGCTGATGCCAACAAACACGTCATTGCACACAAACGCGTGATGCGAGGCTTCGCCGTGTACATCGACCAAGTGCTTACCGTCCTTGCGCTGTGCAACGGACGCGACAAAGCCCACACCGCCATTGTCACGGGTCGCGTACTTTTGGACACCGGGTTCAGGGGCGAGAATCCTTCGCCAGCTCTTCGAACTCGTGTATACCCGGGTCTCCCGTCTCAGGTGTGGGAGCAGAGTCATGGTAAAGGAGAGACAAGGCAAGGTCTCTATGTGTCATTATGAGCATGAAACGAAAAAAGATTTAGTGTACGGGGAGGGGGAAGAAACCGGAGGGAAAGGAGACCAAATGAAGGCAAGCCGCCTGAGCGCGTAGCGCACGTCCCCGCGTCCCCGCGTCCCCCCCGCGCCCGAACAGCATTTGACGACATTCCATTGCGTTTTCCGACCCCCCCGAACTGCCCAAACCTCCCAAACCATGTAACCACCCCTTGAAAATTGAAAATACCGACCCTCCCCCACCGAGCCGAAAAAGACGCCCTAAAATCTAAAATCAGCCCAAAACCGACCGCCCCCGATTTTCTTTTAAATCGTGGACTTGTACTCTCTCTCTCTCTCTCTCTCTCTCTCTCTCAGTGAGTAGAGCCCGCCGCGCCCTCAGAGGAGGTCCTTCCTCGCCCTGCCCTCCTCTGCCCTCAGGTGCGCGGCGAGGTGGGCGGCAGAGAGAAAGAGAGGAAGGGAGGGAGACAGGCAGAGAGAGGGAGAGGGAGAGGGAGAGAGAGGGAGACGGAGACGGAGAGGGAGGGAGGGAGGGAGGGAGGGAGGGAGGGAGAGAGAGAGATCCAGCCAACCCCGCCTGCGCAGCCCCAGCGGCGGCTGAGCCTCTTCCCCCCCTCTCGCCAGAGCTCCCATCCAGCGAACCCCTCGCTTCCTTTCCCTCTCTCTCTAGCTCTACCTACCTTGCCGGGGAGAGGCAACCATCCATTCGCTGCGCCAGAGAACAAGGTGATACGGAATGACACCACATGGCCCCTCGCCTTCCTCTTCTGACAGCCTGGCCCCCCCTCCGCCCTACCCCCCGTCCCCCGCGCCCACGTTTTCTCTGTGCGGCCTGCACTGCTTCTGAGCCATCTATCTCTGATGTCCCTCTGCGATGTCGCATCTATTCCCCTCCCCTTGCTCCTTTGCGTGCTCTTTCGTTCCACATGTAGCTTGGGGCACGGGTCCGACTCAGATGCACGAGCCTTTTCCTCCTCGGCTTGGCAACTTGTAGCAAGAGTCGCCTCTATCCACCCGCCCCCAGTACCCACCGCTGGAGGAGCACTTATCACCAACCACACCAGAGCTTAGTTTCACCTTCATGTGGCGTCTCTCTGTCGTATTGCACATGGGTGCCTTATCGTTGTGTAGCCCATTCATTCTGATTCCTCGTGTGGCGCTAAGAGCCGCCCCCCACCCCTCCTTCTTATGTTGATGAAGCCGGGCTGACGTGCACAACAACGTGCATCCTGCAAGCGGTACGCACTACTCAGGGCGTACTAGGATGAGCGCGGTGGCGAATTTCGTCTGCGTTGCGACCGCGCTATGCACGTTGGGGGTGTACACAGTGCTTCTCCGAGAGATAGGGTCCATCTCCGAGTACAAGAACTACTCGGCGTCCCAGGTAGCTGTTGCCATATTTTATGGCATCGCCATCTCTGCATGGGCAGGGGTTGAGGCAGGTGTATTCTATGCACGGCGAAACCCAAACTACACCGTGTTGCCTTCTCCGACCGGGATTTCATCGGTGGACGAACCTGGCTCCAGTGATTTAGAGAACGACCAGGCAAGCCTCGTGAAGAGCATCACACCGCCGGTTGTTGAGCCCATCGTCTGTGGCATCAGCGCCACACACCTGCCTGCATTGCGAGCCCTTGCAGAATTCTCGCTCATCATGGGCTACGTGTACGTGTGCGATCGCACTACTCTTGTGCCAAAAGGCCCTAAAGTGCTTTCGAAGACCATGTTTTGGGGCCTCAATGGGGCGGTCCTGTTAGTCGGACTTTTCACCATCCGCTCGGCTGGCTCGGCCAGTGAGACGGTGACAAAGCCGCTGCAGCGCGACCAGACGGAGGAGTGGAAGGGCTGGATGCAGCTGATGTTCATCTTCTACCATTACTTTGCAGAGACGGAGATATATAACGCTATCCGCATCTTCATTGCGGCATACGTGTGGATGACCGGATTCGGCAACTTCTCGTACTACTACGTCAAGGCCGACTTCACACTGCCACGCTTCATGCAGATGATGTGGCGCCTCAACTTTTTTGTCTTCTTTGTATGTGTGACGATGAACAATGAGTACATGCTCTATTATATCGCCGCGATGCACACTTTCTTCACCTGGGGCGTCTTCTTCTGCTGCTGGATCGGCAGCAAATACAACCAAGACAGCCTGATCTGCCTTGCCAAGATTGCGGCGACTGCGGGTATCGCTGTCGTCCTCTACAACGTGCCCGGAGTTTTCCACGTCATCTTCTCTCCGGCAAAGGCACTGCTCGGCTTCCATGACCCGCTCCACCCCGAATTTACAGACGAGCTGCACGAATGGTTCTTCCGCTCCGGCCTTGACCATCTAGTCTGGGTTGTCGGTATGCTTTGTGCCTACTCCTTTCCATGGTATGATCGACAGCTGCAGAAGGTGGAGGAGCTGCCGCCCGCTCGGAAGCTCGCAGCAACCATTGCTCTCATCGGTGCGGTCCTCGGCATTGGCGGCTGGTACTACCTAACTTATTTTAGTCTGCCGAAGTTGGCTTACAATAAGGTGCACCCCTTCACGTCATGGATCCCCTTGATCTGCTACCTTGTTCTGCGCAATGCGACGTCGAGTCTGCGCGCTCACTACATGCACCTCTTTACATGGTGCGGCAAGGTGAGAGACCATTGCAGCACGACCCTGTACACCCATCAGGCAAACCCGCCCCGTCTAGACAACACAATGGAATACCGCAACCCCCGCCTCGGAAGAGGAGCTCACTATGCAACCACCGCTCCACGTTAACCTCTCACTCCCGGGCGATCGCCCTCGCTTGTCGAATGCGGGTCCCATTTCATTATTAAGTCGACAGTCGCAACAATGACGGTGCTGGCACACTGTCGCCCCGATGCTCGCTATCGACAATCTGCCCGTCTCTCGTCGTCAGGTCACCCTCGAAACATATATCTTGCAATTTCACATTTGGATGAAGTCGACGGGTATCAACGGCTCACCCAAATATCTCATGGTGTGGGTGCCTGGTTGGTTCTGGGTCAACATGATGCTCACATCTGCTGTCTTCTTTGTACTCTCCTACCGAGTCTTCAAGATCACAGTCGTGCTTCGGGATGCTTGCATTCCGAAAGACAACAAGGGTATCGCCATGAACGCAATCGTTGGTAGCATCGGCGGTGCGGTTTTGTATGGGATAGGCTTGATCCTCAAGCCTTGACGAGGCCAAGCAATGGACTCGCGACAATTGATTTCCACAGCCTTACCAGGAATCAGCGTCGCCAAACGGATCTCAAACACCTGTGAATCCGGCGCAGGCGACGGAGAAGGTTGGTGGGCACACGTTCGGCCGCTATGATGATGCATGGCCCTTTCACCGGATTTGGAAGCACCATTAGCTGTTGGTGGCGTGGAGCGTGGGGGGGTGCGGGGTGCTCTCTAGCCGCTAGAGGAGAGGAGAGTTTTAGGGAGTAGGCATGAGCTTGCCGCAAGTTCCACGCATCGCCACGCACATTATGTTGTCAGTATATAGGCCGAGGTGGTATAAAGTTATAATGGGCCGGGGGGCCAGGGCCCCCCGCGCGGTATCTGAGTGTCGAGCCCCCTCCGGTACATATTCTTTTAAGAGTAGTCGCATAGCAGTACGGATCCAGATTCTTGCGACACTGGGATCTTGAATTCATACTCCTAGTGTGAAGATACCGATGGGGGCGAGCGAGCGGATGGTTGATCGGACTTGGCCCGAGCCGACCGACTGGGCGAGGGGGTGGACCAATTTTGGTCGAGTCCTCAGTATGAGATTCGGGGCTTATCACTGATAAGGGTTGAGGCCTCCGATCGGACTTGAGGAGGTCCGGTCGAGCGCTCGACCGCCTAGCCCAAAGACGCCAAAGCTATTTTGGCCGGGTCCGTATACCTACTGCAGTAAAGCTACGATTTTTCTGAGGTTATAATGTAGCTTAGATGGAGAAGGATAGGTTGGATAGACTACTGAGTATAGCGAGTAGATTGTGGCGAGTGTTGATGGATCTGAAAGAGGCACTCACGCGTCAACGCCGAAGTCGAGAAAGAACTCAGTCTGTTGTTTGAGTGTCTGGTACCCGTGTCGGTCGATGTGTTGCTGCCAGTGGTAGTTGGCGATCTGGAGCCGAGTGTAGTCGTTGAGCTCCTCCTTGACTCGCCCATCCAGGTACAGGTGAATCCGCCACATGCAGGAGTAGTAGTACCAGGTGGCATCGTACTTGCGCGACTGCAGCGAGTCCAGGATCTGCTTGCAGTCGAACTCGCGCTTCGGCTTGACGAGCGGCGCGAGGATCAGGAGGCACATGTCGCGTCCGACCCCGTTGCCCCACAGGAAGGTGAGCATCTTGAGCCGGCCCGAGTGCTTGAGCGTTCAGCGAGAGAACAACAGGTGCGCCATCCACGTGGGGAGGGTGTCTGCGCCGATGGCGTGGAGGAGCGCGTCGCGCGCTTCGAGGTGCTTCTGCTTCCATCGCATCGCGTCGACCATGGGCGATCTCCACGAGGCGCTGCGCGGGTCCACGAGCCGCGCGATGTGTGGCGAGGGCTTGGGAGCGAGAGCGTAGGCCGGCATGGGAGGCATGGGGTCGGATCGGACCTTCGGACGCACCTTTGCGAGAGGGGGGAGAGGGAGCGGGAAAAATCCGATGTTTACTAATAGTGTATGGACCCATGGGCGATCCCAGCGTTCTGCGGCCTCTTACTAGTAGATATCGCGGCGATTCTCTTGGTGGAACGCCTACTAAGTCTGGAGGACATGTTCTTCTTCTGAGAGGACGCGTCCGCCCACACTCAGAAGACACGTCCCCCCATACTGGAAAAGTGAGAAAGTGAAGGGCCATGTCAGGAAAATCACCGTTTTGGGGTCCGGATCCGGACGACCCCCGTTTAAGCTAATTCTAAGACTCTTACTATAGGTTTTGCTCTATTGTATACTAATGATATAAATTAAATAAAATGATATAATATGTATACTCTATACAGTACAGATACAGATACCCTAAGGTACACAGTCTACGCTGCTACGTACCTCTATGTTGAGAGGTTTTCCCCGAGGGGTCATAAATGCGCATTTTGCATGTTTTTGAGGCCCCCCTTCCGGTATCTTGACTTCCTCACACTGCGAGTTTTTTTGTAAACATGACCAAGTTTCTACCGAGCTCCGTCCATACTGGAAAAGTGAGAAAGTGAAGGGCCATGTCAAGAAAATCACCGTTTTTGGGTCCGGATCCGGACGACCCCCGTTTAAGCTAATTCTAAGACTCTTACTATAGTTTTTGCTCTATTGTATACTAATGATATAAATTAAATAAAATGATATAATATGTATACTCTATACAGTATAGATACCCTAAGGTACACAGTCTACGCTCCTACGTACCTCTATGTTGAGAGGTTTTCCCCGAGGGGTCATAAATGCGCATTTTGCATGTTTTTGAGGCCCCCCTTCCGGTATTTCCTCCACACTGCGAGTTTTCTTTTTGGAGAGTGGTCTTCTTTTCTGACCGTGCTGGAGTAGGGCCCCTCTCCATGGCGCCCTCGATGTACCATCCTCTTGTGACCGAGGGGGTGCTCGAGATCCGCAGGCGATACCTAAGAAAAGAACCGCGTCCACGACCGCCACACTGGATCCACACCAAAGTGCGCGAGATCCGTGAAGAGATCGTCAGCTGTGAACGACCAAATTTGACCGGAAGAAAGAAATTTGACCGGAGCAAACAGCGAGGTTTTGACCGGAGGAAAAAGAGTCTTTGTCTTTCTTCCGGTCAAAATCTTACCTTAAAAGGGCGTTTAAGCTAATTGTCGAGGCGCGGTGCCGCACGTGGTCTCGCACATTTTCTGAGGCTTGGGTTGTGAGAGCGCGCGCGATGATGGACGTGGACTATAGCCTAGGCTGGAGCTGGAGCGTGTCGGAGGACCCAGACGCTCATGCTCGACCGCAACCGGATCGGCGGATCGGCCCGGCGGGCGTGCAGCGCCTATGCAAGCTTGCGCGGAGCTTTCGGCTGTCGTCGGTGGACCTCTCGTGCAACCCGTTTGACGCGGAGAGCCAGCCAATGCTCTTGGTGCAGGTCACCTTGCTGAGCTTGCTGTGATCACAATGCACGGGAAGAGTCGTCGATAAAAATGTGCATATATTTGCAGGGCCCGCATCGATTGGGGGGGGAGGACGGTCGAATACCCTAGTAAATATAATATGCATCTATGCGGGGGTATGGGGTATAATTTCTCCCGTGTTCGGGTGGTGCACCGGGACTTTTGATGGCCCGCACCTTGAGTGAGAGCAGCCTTGCTCTGATGCTCTGACACTATGGCATGCCAGCACACGTCAAGGCGTACAGGCAGGTGCGCCGAGGGGTGTCGTGATAGTACCGGGCTAGTGGGAGTAGTGGTACTAATAAAACGCTCAGTTACTTTATTATCGATCTTCAATCAAGCTCGTGCGAGTCTTTATCTACGACACCAACAAATGGCGACGGCCTGGCCTTGGCGATAGACTGGGGAAAAGCCGTTGATCGAGTCAGCTGGGACTACTACCAGCAGGCGACAAAGGCCCTAGCCCTAGCCCTAGGTTTCGGCCTCACCCTCACTCTGAACTCTGATTCGGGCCCAAGGTAGTGCACCTGGGCCGACCCCTGTAAACTGTAAACCATAAACCAAAGCTACAAAGGAACGAAGGGGGGAAGGGAAGGAGGGGAAGTGCAAGGACGTGAGGGCGATGTCAGCAAGATGGTAGATACCGGACCGTAGTAGGTGCACAACCTTGAGAACTTCAGACGGATTTTTTAGGCATCTTGCCTCTTGCCAAGAGTTTTTTGTTTTTTATTAAACACATGAGTGTTTCTAATATACTTATAATTATAGTTTAGCGGTGACCCGTATCAACACGTGCGAACAGGTGGGGGGAGGGGGGGGGGGGGGGCATTCGATGGCACTAGCATTGGGGCTAAGCGGCTCGCTCTCGCTTCTTGGCGTGCCGGCTGCGCGCGCGCTCGTACTCACGTCCACATCAAATTCACGATGCATTGCCATACAACCAAAGTTCCGAACTTTCAGCATAGACGGCCTCAAACACAAAACAAGATCGAGGGCGCCGATAGCCCCGGTATCGGTGTGGCTAAATGCGCGGCTCGGGTCACACAATGCACCGCGCCGCCAATTTCGCACTTCGCTCGTCGGCGCTCATTTGCTACGTGATGCTGCGAGATAAAGAAACCCACAAGAAACCCAGTCCACAGCAATGCGGGCCGAAGCGCAAGGCCGCAAATCCCAAAAATGAATCAGGTGCTTCCATAAGAAAAGAGGAGCACTTGAGGCTAGCCTTCTTGGGCGGAGAGCTCAAAGTCACCATCGCAAATTGGTCACCAGGTCGATTGATCCTCTCTGCTTGCACGATCTCGGTCCAGGACATCTTTGGCAAGCATTGTGACCTCATCCATGACAGCATATACCTCCAGGAAATCTTATGCCTATGAGGTGGCGTCTGCTTTATCATAATCATGCGCCAAATGCTCGGAGCAACTTGAGCTGCAACGCATACATCATGCGCCACCCGCTACCTTAGCGGTACTTTGACGCATACGAGGCCAAAGCATCGCGAGCATGGCTCCAACCCAGCTATGAACGAAGCGACTCCAAATCCAAACGACGCAGCGCCATGCCGTGCTTGCCCGCACACAGGCCTCAGCTCGGCGAAGAGCGGGCACCATGAAGTGGCCACACAAGATGCGCCACACCAAGCTCAGGTCTCGCCTTGTCTGACTCGATTCAGATGCACGCGACTTTCGTTTATCAACCGAGTCGCGCGCAGGTGCCTCGGTTCTTCGACGTGCAATGGCTTGAGAGCTCCTGGCAGCTGCGTGCTCCGAATGGCGTATCTGGTGGATCTCGCGCGCAATAGTCTTTGTGGTGCGGCGCCGATGTAGCGAAGCTGCGGACATTTCAGACGGTGAAAGGCTGCCGCTCCGCGCCAAATCAACCTGGCTGCTTCGCGCTTCCTGCATCTGATCGAGCCGAGCCACGCCTTCACGGCCCAGCACAAGGCGCTGCAGCGTGGGGTTGAGAGAGCGTGCACACGGTTGGAAGGCAGCCTCGCGGAAGTCATCCTCAAGAGAGGCGACGACGGCCTCGACGAGCTCATCGTCCAGGTCGAGACAGCAGAGTGCGGCGACTCTGGCAAGCTGCGAGAGCCTAGCGTCTCCCTGGCGGATCGGCGTGGGAAATTTGAGATTGCGTGCAGCCATGCGGAGATGCAGCCCGATCTCGAAGGGCGACTCGAAGAAGCACTGACGGAGTGCGGGGGGCAGCGCGGCTGCGCACCCATCCTCGAGCAGCGCAAGAATACCCCCCGCCAGAGTGAGCGTTGCACCCAGCACGGCGAGGCGAGCCCATGGGTGGGAGAGCAGAAATTGGATGATTGGAGAGGCGAGACCCAGCGAGAGTAGCAGCGGGCCCGCAATGAGAAGGAGGCGAGAGAGACCGCGCATCCGCAGCGGTGGTGGGGAAAGCTGGCTGAGCAACCAGCGCAGGGAGAGAGGGAAAGTGGGTGAAGGGGAAGGGGAAGGGAGGAAACGAGGAAAAGAATGTATAAGGACAGGCTGGGGTGGGCTGGCTGGGGCAGGGAAGGGAAGGAGGGCGGAGGGGCAGTGAAAGAAGCAGGCGAGGGAGGCTTCCGTGTGAGAGAGGAGCGGCAAAGATGCGAGATGCAGGAGAGGGCGGGGATACCGTGGGGGGCCGTATGGGGGGAGGAGATAAATATCTACTACTACTACGAGTAGATAGTAGAGTACATCTAACTGGGAAGATTTATCTCTATCTCGTCTCTAGTCTCTAGTCCCTAGTCTCTAGTTCGTAGCTTGGTCAAACACTAATGTATAATACCAACACTGGCCTTCCCTGATCCCTGAGGGTGCAAGAGGCCCATGGATCTCCCCCCCACCTGCCCCCTACCTGCCCTCTCATTGCCACATATCACATATTGGATATTGGCTCCATCCAGAGTCCAGAGTTTCGATCCAAAACCACCCTTATTTCGATTCGACATTTCGTTGAGGTTGGAGCAAATTTCGAGCTTCGAGGGGTCTAATTTCGGCGTAATTTCGAATCGGAATTTGCTTAAGCGTCGCCGCGGCGGGCCCCGATGCGTTGCCGCGCGGCCACACACATCCCCGGTCTCGGATGCTGAGTGGAGACCAACCTCTTGCGACGAGCTTGGGGGGTCGGAGGGATGCCCTGAGCCCTCAAGGGCGTCATCATCCTCATCCTGACGGATCGAGCATGACCACGGGCTCGATATGCGATGATTCGGAAGGGAGACGATCGGCGGAAGGCGCGGCGAAGGAGGCGCGATCGAGAATCATGTGCGTGAGTAGACTAGCAAGGTTGCTGCCGGCATCGGAGCGTAGCTGTCGTGGAACCCCGTGGCGTGCTACAACATTAGCCATAAAGGCATCGAGTGCGTCTGCGCTAGAAGGATCTCCGTGGAAGGGGACCGCTTCAATGTCGCATTCATCCTAGATGATGCGATTTCTAGGCTCTTATTTCCAGGTCCTTCGTCGTGCGGCCACACGGCGAAGCTCAGGTACTTCTAGGTTGGTAGGGTTCGTCCCTAGCGATCTAGAATTCGAGTTCTCGTTTCGTTCCTTCTAGCCTGTTTGTCAGGTCTAGATTCCAGGTTTCCTCCTTTCGGGCAATCTTGACCCAAAGGAGCCAGGTCGCCTGTCACTCGCTGCGCGCTTGTCTCAGGCTCTCGAGTTACCTTGTGAAGGCTTGTTTAGCTTCTTGCAAGGCTTGTTGTTTCTTGTTGGGTTCCGGTTCTTTCTTGGGACCTGCTCACTTTTGTTGTCGTCCCAAGGTTCTGCTTGGCCTGTTCTTCATAGGTTCTGCTTGGCCTGGTTAGGGTTTCGTTGCCTTCCCGCGTTTGGCGTTTGGCGTTGGCGTTCGGAAATTTCCTCTCACATTCCCTAGGTCCGCTACCCTTGGCTTGTAGGTCCTTGCTTCTTTCTTCTCGGTCAAGGTTTTGGCGAGCGAGTCGGTTGCTCTAGCCGCTCGAGATTTGAGGTTTAATTTGCCATCTCCCCTTGGAGACCGGTGTAGGTTCGCTTCCTAGGTGAGGGAATCTTTCCCCTTGATGCAAGCTACATGCAAGCCTTGGCCCCTTTGGTGTTTCCTCCCCTTGGTTGCTACTCAGGGTTGTTCGTTAGAAGCGTCTAGAAGGTTCACGCTCAACGGCAAGATTTATTCGGTCGTGAAGACATCTCGTTGCGATCTGTATCCAAAGTGATCGCCGTGGTCGCGCGACATGACGCTCCCCTTCGATATCTCGTCGCGATCTGTATCCAAAGTGATCGCCGTGGTCGCGCGACATGACGCTCCCCTTCGGACTCTCCGCTACGTGGGGAAGTTACAACGGAGACACGCTCCGGCCGTCGCTGCGGAGTCTCTCCTCTCGGCCGCCCAGCCGTCGCTGCGATCCGCCGGCGAACGGCCAAGGGCTACCGCCTGATTTGGGCGTATCCCGGTGGACGCCCGAGCTTTGGAATCGGGCCCGAGCCCGCTTCTGGGCCGTAGCAGGCTATGCCAAACACCCAAGGGTCTCGGTGGCGTTAGCGAAGTGCCGACCGGCCGATAATTCAATGGAAACTCCACGAACGGACGATATCAATAGGGGAATCACCGAATGGACGAACGAAAACGGCTGTCCCCCCAAAATGCCCTTTTTGGCACATACTAGGGTTAAGGTGGCGCCCGGTAGAAGTGCGGGCGGTATGGTGCAAGGGCGGGGCGCGCCAGTGGTCAGGCTCCCCGAGCCCCCACGCTACCTTGCGGCCGCTGGAGGCGCTTTGCGAGGCGGTGCGGCTGGTGAAGGATCAATCGGGTGTATCCTTCCCGCCCGCGCTCGCGCAAAGTCCGCCATCCCGCGCACGCATCCAGCTGGAGTGGGGCGGCTGACGAGCGCTGCGGCTGGGCCGTCTGGGGTGCGCAGGAGGGTCTGGGGGCGAATGGTTCGGCGCGGGAACCGAAGAGACGTGCGGGCTGCGCCCAGACGGCGATTGGGCCCGCTCTTGCCCTGGGGATGGCCGCCCGCGCGCCTCCTGCCGCCCCCATTGACACTTCCCCTCCCTGGGCTGGACGCCTAGTCACCAAGACCTCCCCTCGTATGGCAGCCCTGGCGGTCTATCACAGTGCGTGGGTGTTAAGGGACGGTGGGCAGACCGTTGTCAAGGGGCTGGGCTGCTCTGGCCCCGGCGTTCGTGGCCGTCATCGTGAGTGTGCGTCTGCGAGGTGGAAGCCCGCTATGGAGACTCCGTGAATGGATTTGAGGCTGCGTGAGTAGGGTATGCCACGGCACGCACAGGATGTGCTAGTCAGGAAAGCATGTAGAAAAAGTATGCCTACAATCCTCAATGAGACTGCGGGAGCTCAACTTGAGCCGCCCAAGATTATAGACCGCCATCTTGCACCCCCGCCGGCTGCCACCTTGTGTAATAGCCATTTTAAGATTAGTACGAGTACGATTTCATCAACATCTGGGGCGAGGAAACTGTATGTCTATAATGTGGAGACACCTTGTCAACCCATCTATCGGTCTCACTCAACAAGCTCATGCATTTTTTGACGAAATTTGATGATGATCATACGGTACGGCCACCCAAACAATGACCAACTAAAGCGCCCAATCCTCGCATGCTGCGCTCAATGCGACAGAGGTCACCTCGTCGCCATCGTCTCCCCCCTCACGCAGCTCAGGCTCAACCTCAACGCACAAGCTCCGTACCTCGCTGACGACAAGACACCTGTCACACTTGACGCTTGTCTTCCCACCATGGCAGGCCTCGGTGCATGCCATAGCGGCTACGCTACATGGGCACCCCCGCACACACCGCGACTGCACACTACACTTGCACGCACCAGCCCGGCCCTTGGACTTTAGTTTGGAGGTGCGGCTCGTTTCATCGTCGGAGGTCTGTTCGCGCTCAGCCTTGTACGAGTAGTCCACATTGCCCCCTTTCCTCTCCTCCAATCTCTTCTTTGCTAGCTTCTTTCTCGCCTCGGCACGCTTGCTGCGCTTGAACGCGACGCTGCGCCTGTAGATGCTCTGTTTCGCACGCCGCACCTCCAGGCGCTCCCACCGCTGCAATTGTGCTTCGACGACGGGGAGTCCGAGTGCCTCAAGAAACCGGACCTGCCAAAGGCCAAAGGCTTCGAGACGCTCGTCGACGATGCCCTTCTCCTTCAGTTTCATTAGCATCACCCTGAGGACAACGCCGTTCACGTGCAGCAAGCCGCAATCGGTTGCCGCACGGTAGTGCACATCTGTGAGACAAACACCTTTTACACGGTAACGGAGACACACGCTACCCACGCGCTCCGAGCTATTTTGAGTGACGGCACCTCGAGCCGTGAAGAGTTGCTCCTTTTTATCATAGATAGATGTTGCGCTTCACATATGCCGTCAGCTTGGTCCGTAGATCGGCGCATGTGATGTAATGTGTGCTGGTGTACGGGTGATCATGCAGGCGGCACTTGCGAGGCTCCCCCCCTTCATCTTCGTCATGTCCTCGATTTTGCAGATGGCCTCAAGGTCATTCTTTTTGCAGGCGTCCAGGATGGAGGATGGCATTTGCTTGCTTCTTCGCGTCCAAAAAGTGGCTTTGGTATCGTTCTTCACGTGGCGATTGAGGCGCTTCTTGGCGATCTTCTTGTCGTAGTTGATCATTGCAAGAGAGCGAGAAGCGAGAAGGAGAAGGGCCTTTAAGAAAATTCTTGAATAAGGTGATGAGAGCAAAAAGGGCCTAATAAAAACCCTATTGAACCGCTCAATAGGAGACGGGAGAAGGAGCGAGCGGAGGGAGCGGCACAAAAGCTCACCGGGGGGGGCCTTTCGCCTCTCGAAGCAAGGTGGGAAGCACAAGCAGGGCAGAGTGGAGGGTGGAGGTGGAGGGAAGCCGTGGATAGATGGGCGGTGTCGGTTAGTGGAGGTGAGAGCACCT
The DNA here is from genome assembly GCA_018136815.1 of Isochrysis galbana. NCBI lineage: Eukaryota > Haptophyta > Isochrysidales > Isochrysidaceae > Isochrysis > Isochrysis galbana. The sequence continues at coordinate 8,106,147 of CM030931.1, forward strand.
CACCCAAAATAGGCGGTAGACCAGTATCTTCACTTGTTGATTTTTTTTCAGGTGGCTGGCTGCTTCTGTGTGATTTGTGTGAGATTCTCACGACATCCATCCGTCCGTCCGTCCGTCAGGTATAAATAGGTATAGTGGCTTCCCTTTGATTAGGGGATTCTCTAGGAATAGATTCTGAGTGGGGGCGTTAGCGCGTGTGACGAAGAGGGAAATTGGGGAGAGGGAGGGGCGGGGGGGGGGAGAGAGAGAGAGAAGGGGGGGGGGGGGGGGGGGGAGGGGGAGAAGGAGGCTTGCGGCGATTGCTGGGGAGGAGTTGGGAAGGTGCCGGGGGTTGGGGGCGGGGGGCGGGGGCAAGTAGGCGGAGAGACGGGCGTGGGGTAAGGGCAAGGAAGAAGGCAGAAAGGGGGGAGGGGGGAAGGCGTGGTTGTAGAACGCACAGAGTGGCAGCGTGGTGCCCACCGATGCTCTCGCTTCGCTCGTCCGCCCCTGCCACGCTGCTCGACCTTCTGAAGCTCTGTTTGTACATCGGCTTGATGCTCCTGATGCTCGCCCTCGACGTGCTGCTCTCTCCACAGGTCGCGGTGCATCTCTACGCTGCCTCCGCAAGGAGCATCATCAAGCACATTGCACGTGCGGCCCTCGCTCTCATGCGCAGCGCTTGGGGCAGCCCGTGGCCGATTCTCGCCCTGCATATTCTTTTCGTATACCGCGTAGTGCGCCTGGCCGGCGCATTGCTCATGTGGATGAGCGACAGTTTCTTCGAATGCAGCTGCACCACTCCAGCCGGGCTTTGCCTCTCAGCCCTCGCGTCCATGCACTACTCGAGCACGCAGTTCCAAAGGTGGACTGCCTTGCTTCAAAAGCAACGGCTTGATGCCATCATCGGAACGGGCATAACACAGGGCCGCTTGGCTGAGTTTGGCTTTGGGTTCGCCGACTGCGTGCACGCCGTTCGAAAGCCGTTTGATAGTTCGTCCGCTTGGCTTATCCGTGCGCTGTTGCTTTCCGCTCATTGCACGACCGGGTTGTCGAGCATGTTGAATGCCAACTATTGGGATGCCAGCAGCTGGCTTCATTCACGTGTGCCAGCATTCTCTCGTGACAGGGACGCGCGGTCAGCTTGCGTATCCTTCACCGGCCTCCCGGTGGACTGTGATGAGCTCGAACGTGTACGTTCTTTCAACCGCGACGTCATGCCTCAGCTGAGTTCCGCGGGAATCAGCCGCGTCCGACGGGCAATGAACGAGCACAGTCTCCCCGGCCACGTCTGGCACGTAGGCCATGCATGTCCAGATCCGTCAAAAACAAGCGCTCGCGACGACGAAGACCATGGCTGCAACCTATTTGCACAGCACGAGGTTGACAATAGCAAGCTAGGACCATGCTTGGTGAGCTGTGCCGAGGCGGAGTACATGGGGGCCCAGCATATATCTTGCACGTGGGGCACGCAATGCATCCGTCGGTGCAAGACAGTTTGCTAACAGGAGGTGGCATGCAGCTGAACGGCATTTTGCAGCTGAACTTGCATCGGAAAATGCCGTTCAGTCTACGATTAGCCGTCGTTGCAGCTGCGCATCTGCGCAATTCGCAAGTGGCTGATCTCGCGTTCATACTTCTTCGTGTTGCATCGCTTACCGGCTATCGGTGTGCTAGACCAATGAGGCTGCTTGGATCGCTAGTGCATAGGGAATCGTTGTGCTGTGAGATGCTTTGGGCCCTTGGGCCCGGTGCTCATTCGCGCTCTTCTGTCAAGCGATTATTCAACTATGTGCTAGTACTTGGTTCATACGAGGAGGCGCCGGCGCCTCGTGCGCTCGTGCCCATCCCTCTCCGCTCTCCGCCCGCCTCATGATCTGAGTTTGGGAGGCGTTTAATCCTTGAGTCGACGTGCTATCCATGGTCGCTAACATCGGGAGGGCTATTAGCTATTATGATCATGTTTCATTGTATGGAAGTTACCTAATCGCTCTGGCCTAGTTGTATGAGCTTGGTGCTCGGTGCCACTCAGTTCGTCATTGTAGTTCTTCAAACAGGGCTTTTTAAGTACTAATATGGGGGGGGTCGGCATTTTTGACCGTGAGAGGAAAGCCCCGGCGAAAGCTGGTCGGACCACTGGTCGGGGGTCTTCACGCCTTTTCAGAATCCTCGTCCTCGTCCGAAAAGACGGTACGAAGTCCCGTCTGACCCCCTCTCCCAGCACACGTTCTAGCTAGCGGCTCACACGAGCCGAGCTGGACGTTGCTCGTTGCTCCCACCGAGAGATGTGTTTCTTTTACTTAAAAGATGCCTAGACATATATTTAGTTGCAGGGATTAGGGGTGATGGGTGATCACCCCATTACTCGCGTAGGACGCTCGGCTTAAGTTGGGGGGTGTCGCATTCAGAGTATCTTGTATACTCTATGCGGATGCGGTTTCTCCACCATGCGTTGTGTGAGAAAAATTGAGTGAGCTTTGTTTTCGCCAATGAGTTGCTCTCGAAGCTTCGCCGCATTGCCCGTCGAGTTTGTGCTTGGTTGTCCTTTGTTGCTAGGGCCAGGCGGAAATATTCCGAAGAACTTGCCCAAATATTCCGCGAAGATATCCCATTTATATCTTGGGAGGCCATCCAAATATCCCAAAAATATGCCGACCTGGTGAGTTTTGTTTTTGGCTCGAGCACTCGAGCACGCGTGAGATAGGCCGAAGCTGCGCACATGTGCCAAGCAAGCTAGTGGAGCACTGGGGAGGGCAGGGCTAGGCAAGGCGGAGCCATACTTTTAGCAGCAGTTAGCAGGCATCGCTCGCGCGGGGGGGGGGGGGGGGACGCACGCGCTCTCAGAAGTCAGAAGTAAGGGTTTCTTGTAGGTAGGGCGGTCAAACAGCTATTTTAACTTCTAAGGGTGAAAATTGACCAAGTCAAGATTGAGGATTCATTACGAGATTTTTGGATATGGTGACCGGATAGGTGTAACTAGCACATATCCGGTGCCCTTTGGGCCCTTGACCCCCCACGGTAGCCCCCACAGCGATGCGTAACCAGAAAACGCGCAAATTGGCCAGAAATCACCATCGCGGAGGGCCGACGTCCGACGCGCTATCAGTTTACTGATAGTTGAGATTGTTAGACCTACAAAGAACTCTTCCCTCAGGGAGGGAGCCTAGGCTGCTAGAGTGCAGCGACGCCGCGAACAACGACGGACAACGATCCTGAGAACAACAGGATACACCGACTCACGAACACACCAGAATCATTCACCTAAACCAAGCAATATCAAGTAACCGAGACCCCAAATCGCCGATAACCCAAGAGGAGCTCTACGATCGCGGCGTACACAGTGGCGTACCTCTACCCGGTCTCAGGTCTCAGGCGGAGGATTGGGTCAGTGTTGCGATCTCACCCTCCTCGGCAGTTTCTCTCCCCCCGTCCATTCCACATATGCCCGTCATTTGCCCTCCCCGTTCTCCCGATGAGCCCGTTCCGGGCTCCCCGGACGAACCGTGCGCCGCGCTAGCCGCCGGTGCGCCTTCGCGACTCGTTTCCAAAGAGGAAACGAGCTTCGCTCCGACACAAAGGCACCCCCACGCTGCACCTGTGTGCCTGTCGACTAGGGGGGGAGGGGGGGTTGGAGCGATGGGCTGGCCACGCCGGGCTAAAGCTGCGCGATCCAGGCGAGCCTGTGGTGAACTAGGCTCTACTAGGGTATATGGGTACCTTCGGTGGCACTTTAAAACGCCTGGTGACGACCTCTAGCGCACAAAGAGAAAGGGATCGACCCACACCACCCCAAGCCATCGACCCCGACCTATCGATCGAGAGCATGCCATAAAGCCCAATGAGTTGTATGGCCAACCTCATAAAAGAAATCGAGGTTGTTGCACAATGTAGCCCACTCACGAGTGCCATGCCGCTCGCTGTGAAGGCTTCTCTAGCTACCGACCAAAGAGCATCCGATAGACATACTGCCCTGCCACGGGCTATAAAAGCATGTATGCCGCATTAGAGTGGCCGAACCTTGCGGAAATGGAAAGCGGGGCTCTCACAAGTGAGCCCAGCAAGCGGCAGAGAGGGCGTGAAAAAGGATTTCTTGTATCCGTCGGAAGATGAGTCGCAAAACCATTTGCAACGCCAAACATCGCCGGGCACATTGGGTGCATGGTATGCTTCCATCGAGGCCGCATGTATGGGGATCACTTGGCGGGAGGCCGCGCGCCACAGCGCCCCGTGTGCACAGATGCCTCCTTGGCAGTATTCCCTTTTGCAATCGGGGGAGCGGTAGAGCAGCCGTCTGACCGCAGCTAAGCGTGCTTGATGTTCATGTGAGTAGGCCACTTGAAGCTGTCAACATGGAGACTTTGGCCCAACTGCTGGGCTGCTTCATGGAGGGCGTTGTATTGCGCGTCGGCCTCCGACACGTCTGGCACCATAGGCAATGCGGTGCCCGCCACGCCTGCGAGTAGCGTCGCCTGACGGCGAACAGAATAGACCAAGTATTGGATGGGCAAGTCGACATCATCTGCTCCAAAGGGGTTGGCGAGCGCCGAGGAGATGTCGCGCAGCGCGAGGAAGACCAGCACTGTGACAAACATAAAGATGGGCGAAACATAGATGTGGATGCTGAGGTACCCAAAGGCGAGCAGAGCGAACGTGACTGTGCTCAACAAGTTCAGCACATGGAAATAAGGGAAGGGGACCTGGAGAGCACAGCGGGCAGCAACGTGGGGGACGCGCTTTAGATGCGATATGGTCTACGAATGCGCGCGATGGCGCTCCCAGGCCGTCGGTGGTTTGGCACGACGGTTCGTAATCCATGCCAGCATCGGCGCTTGCGCAGCAGCAGCCGCGTCATGACTGATATGCGCAGACGGCAAGTCCTCACCTGCATGGAGAGCGTATTCCTTATCGCGGCAATGGCACGTCTGAGTCGGAGGACAGCGTCTTCCGCGAGTTCGATGGACGGCTTGGCCTTGTCGACGTCAGGATCGCCATAGCCAATGGCTATGCTGCGCATCGCCCACGTCTGCAGCGAGACTTGCACATCGGGCGAGTGTTGGAGGAGCTCCACCTCCTTCTTGGTCAGTAGTGGGGGGCAGACAAGGGAGTCCTGAGGTCGGACGGAATCGAAACCGTCGTTGTCGGCAGCGGAATCGGATAACTTGTTGATGACGAAAGGAGATGTCAACCAGTGCCAGTGATCATCATCAGGCTTCCATTCGAGGCGCTTGTACCCGGACTCGTGCGCACCAAAGTACGTGAAGCAAACCTGCGATGATACGAGGAATCCAGGTGCCTCTCGCTCCACGCAGTCGACACCGACCCGCCAGCCGGGGGGAGAGATGCAAGCTTTAGCACCGGGGACACGTACCGATGAAGCGAGGTAGCGCATTGCGTCCCACTTGTGCTTTGGGTGCCTGTCAATATGCACGTTGACCTGCTCGCTCACCTCTTGCAGGATGCCCGACATCGCGCAGCATTGGTCGTACAGATGCACAAAGCGAGAGTAGCACTGCATTGGGTGAGCGTGATGGAAGGCGGGTTGCCTCAGCCAGCGAGGCGGCACGTGCGGCGGGTGCATGCGCTCGTCCCCCGTCTCTGGCCTTCCCCCTTCCCCCTCACTCCTCCCCCCCACACACACCGCTCCCCCCCTCCCCCTCCCGTTCCGCTCCTCCCTCTCCTGTGAGTTGAAGAAGACGAGGAAGAAGGCGAGGAGCGAGACTGGCGCGACGATGGCGTTGATGGGCGATCCGTTCCATATGTTCACGATGTCCAGGTTCTCGAGCACTCCAAGGATCACGTGGAGAGAAGTGAAGATGTAGAGCTCTGGCCTTCGTAGCGTGTAGGGCAGGATGGTGGGCTTCCAGCGGAGGAGAGAGTACGCGGGCTGCTGCGGCTCGTAGGTGGCCTTGGAGGGGTGCCCGCCGTCCCACTCGACCTCGAAGCGCGAGGTGTACGAGGGGAAGGAGCTGTTGAAGGGGAAGAGAGGCATGGGGGGGTTGGGGGAGGAAGAGAGGGGGGCGGCGGCGGCGGAGGGGCGGTGAGAAGGGGAGTAGGGGGAGTTGGGAGAGAAGAGAGAAGGGGCGCTAGGGAGAAGAGAAAGAAAGGACGTTGTTGGGGAGGTTGGGAGAAAGAGGGCGGCGCTCTCTTCACTCTCTCTCTCTCTCTCTCTCTCTTCTTCTCCTCGGGGGGCGGGGGGAGGGGCGCGGGTCCCCCTCCGTCGGCCTCTCGGGATGTCCGACGTTTCGAAGAGAATGAAGAATATGCGGGATTCACGTGAAGAGAGGGGAACAGAGGGAGGAGGGGAGAGGGGGGGAGAGAGAGAGAGACAGAGAGAGAGAGAGATAGATAGATAGAGAGAGAGAGAGCCCGCGTGAGAGATGAAGCGGGGGATCCTGGCCAAGAAGAAATCGTTTCCATCTCTCTCGTCTACTTTACGAGGGAGAGAAGGAGAGAGGGCCGGGAGAGAAGGAGCCGAGGCGGAGGAGGCTCTCGCGCGAAGGACCCCCCCTCCCCCCCCCAAAAAAAAACTCCTCAAAGGGGGCGCCTCGCTCGCCCTCTCCCATCCCTCGTCTTAGTCTTAAGGTGGTACGCGGATCGGAGTGCCCACCCCCGGTATTACGGCGGAGCGGAGGGTGGCGAGCGCCTCCAGCGAGGGAGTGGCCCACCTTCTGGGCCCTGTGGAGGGTGATGTGGGGCATGGGGTATGACCCTGGCGGCCTGGGAGAGGCCTATGGCGACCCTCCCGACAGCCCAGCCGGTGGCCGCGGCGACGCAGGCGCAGAGCCGCCGGAGCCGCTGCGCGTCGTGTTGGTGAGGCGCAGCGTCCAGCGAGGGTGGAAGAAGGTGGACGAACAGCACTGGCTGTGCCCTCTCTGCGACGGTGATGAGCAGGAGGTGCGGGCAGCAGTGCAGACTGCAAGGAAGGGCAGCCTTCCTGTGCAGTGCACAAGGGAATGGGTGAGGGGCAGGCTCCTGTAAGGTGATGCGGCGCATGGCTTCTCGCAGTGCGAGTGCTTTGTCACCGCGCCGTACATGGAAAGTGAGCATGGGGGTAGGAAGAGCGACAAGCAGAAGCGACACTTCATGTACTGGGCCATTGCCCATGAGTTGGGGGCCCACGCGCGCGGAGTGGCAGTGCAGCACACCCCCTGTGTGCAGAAGGAGATAAGTCGTTTGTACGGCGCGTCCGAGACGGGGTATATTCCGTCACACGAGCGCCAGAAGCGGAAGAGGAAGGGGGGTGAAGAAGGAGGAGAGAAAGTGAAAGAGGGAGGAGCTGTGGGTGTAGAGTGATAGTAATCCTATTTTTGTCAATGTCTTCTTAATTGCTTCCTCCTTAATATCAACGTCTTAGGGGTGTATGGGTGCTATTTTTAGACCTGCTCGCACCCTCCGACAATGTTGCATTTGGCGGGAGCTCGCCTAGAGCACCAGTCGGGGGGCGGAGACCACCCTCGTATTAAGTTCCTTTGAGTGCTCCAAGTCCCAGGCACTTTGGGTGTGTCACCTGGGATAACGATTTTGGTGCCTTGGAGGACCGCCGTGGGCACGGCCAACCCGCTGCGCGTCGTCGCTCCCGGCGGGGGCCCACCAATGTACCCGGTTATAAGGCGCAATTTCGGGCGCTCGTCCTTGAGATGCGCTTCACCTGGTGTGATACAATGCCTAGGTCCTCAGGGTCAGGAAAGGGGAGGAGGGAGGAGGGAGGGGCCCTTGCCCTTCCAGATAGGACAGAAATGAAGGCTAGAGGTTGTCCACGACCCATCGTCCCTGCGTGCGTGACCGCACCACACGGGGGCAGAGAGGGGGTCATGACGGCGTTGCCGCATCGGCTACGTGCCACCTGCTCACTCCTCACCGCCACTCCCGCGAGTGTGGCGTGTGGTCGCACGGCCCGACGTCTGAGCACTCTATGTGGATGCTGGGCCAGTAGAGAAACATTGACATTGAGGCATTGCCCTCATGGATACACATAGTGATGAGAGGTCATGTTACAATCAGAATCCATACACTCACGATCAATACCACTCATCCTCGCCAACACAGCTGACCAGCGACCCCGGTTCCGAATCGACGTCGGAACACACGTTATCCGTCGCCTCGGACACACCGCTAGGGGCACTCATGGCTCATGGGACTGGGAAGCACAACCTCCTCTGGACACTCCTCTCCAACATCAGAATCTGGCTCAGAGTCCTCCTGCACGGGGGTCGTAGGTGGCGCTGCACTCCAGAAGAAGTCATTGGTAACGACTAGGTCGCCAATGACTGGAGCTTCCGCGAACAGGAAGCCGTATCGGACGACGGCGTAGCGCACCAAGTCGATTGAGTCCTTCGCCACCTGACTCGCAACGGGAGCTACCTGCGACACATAGGACTGGAATGCGTCGCGCTTGAGGGGCTCCATCTGCTGCGCCACGCAGTGTGCTGCGAACTCCGCGTGCAGCGTACCGCTCAGCAGACAGCCCAGCACTGCCCGGAGGGCCTCGGAGGAGAGGAACCTTCCCGACACCTTGCGCTTCTTCTGCACGGCCTCCTCTTCCAATGGCTCCTTCGCCTCCTCCTCCTCCTCCTCCACCTCCGGGTCCGTCTGTGCGCGCGACACCTCAGCAGCCTTCGGCAGCTTGGTGCGATCACCGCCATTGAACTGCAACTTCACAAGGCACTCCTTGCACTGCAACTTCAGGATCATTCCGTAGCTACCCCACACGCGGGCTGGAGGGGCTGCACCGAGAGCATCGGCAACTCCGCAGTGGGGGCATGGAAATGTCCTTAGTATCCAGTCGTGGAGTACCTGCGAGTGCACGATGTGGGCGCGGTCTTGGGGGGTGGGCGCTGGAGCTGGTGGAGTGGGAGGGACTGGCGGCGTGGGGAGTGGCAGGATGCGCCTCGTCGGCTTCCGCAGGCCATTGCAGCCCCCTGGAGAGCCAAAGTCCAGGTGGGAACGGGCCTTCCTCTTCCTCCTCGATGGAAGACCCTCCTTTGGCGTCAGCGCGCAATATGAGCGCCGACGCTTCTTCGCCTTTGACCCCCCTGGGGTCTTCGACGACCTTGGCCGGCTCCGTTGGCGCGCTAGCGAGGGACGCGAGGGGGCGATTTGCGATGAGGCGGCGGCGGGCATGGGGGGCAGTAAGAGGCGCTCCTGGCAGCCTACGCGCATGGCTGTGGCTGGCCGAGGCACGCTGCGCCGGGGACGCGTCGATTAGCGGCCCGACGCTCGCCCGCGCTCGCGTCGGACGTCGGCCCTCCACGATAGTGATTTCTGGCCAATTTGCGCGTTTTTTGGTTACGCATCGCTGTGGGGGCTACCGTGGGGGGTCAAGGGCCCAAAGGGCACCGGATATGTGCTAGTTACACCTATCCGGTCACCATATCCAAAAATCTCGTAATGAATCCTCAATCTTGACTTGGTCAATTTTCACCCTTAGAAGTTAAAATAGCTGTTTGACTGCCCTATTTAGAGTGATGAATATGCCCATTAAGCTAACTAAATATAGGGAGCTCAGAGCACTAAACTGCCGCGAAGCACCTTCAAAGAGGTGCTTGTATCCGCCTCTTAAGAGATAGAAGAGAATCAGAGAAGAACTACAAATGGGAAGAGAGGAGAGAGCGAGGGGGGGGGGGGGTCTAAAGTAGTAGGAAGGAGAGGGGGGGAGAGGAGAGGAGGAGAGGAGGGGGAGGAGGCAAGGGGGAGGAGAAGGGGGGGAGGGACGGGGAACAGAGAGAATAGTGAATAGACAGAGAATAGAGAGAAGAAAGAGAGGGAATGAGAGAATCAGTGAGCACGCTAGGGACAGGCAGGGAAGGAGAGAGAAGCGAGAAGAGAGGGATAGAGAGGGGGGCCCAGTTGCGCGCGGGGGGGGGGGGGGGAAGGGAGCAGAAGGGGTTGTGGGCTCTCTGCCTGCTGTCGTGGTGGCCCGGCGTCGTTCGTCGTCGTCGTCGTGTGCGCGCGGGTGCGTCTTTGAGGATGGCCTGGGCGGAGGAGACGTGCCGTACTGACGTGCTCTCTGAGTCCTCGGCCGAGTCTCTCTCTGAGCTTCCGCTCGAGCCTCCCTCTCCTCCTTCTCCTCCTCTCTTGGGGCAGAGGGTCGCGCTGCTCCTCGTGCTCGGGCCAATCGGAAGGCACCCTTCGCTGCCTGCCTCTGTTCGCAGGGCGCTCGAGAAAAAGGTGAGGGGCCTGGTGGTGCTGTGGGGGTTACGTGAAGCGGGAGAAGGGGTGGACAAAGGGGAAGCAGGGGAAGGGGATATGGGCCGAGCGTCGGGGGTGTACAAGCTGCCGGCGTAAGGTGTAAGGGGGTTGTCCGCGGAGGGGGCCCTCGTCATCGGCGGGGGCTCCCCCCCCGTCGGCTGCCTGTATGTGCTGGGCGGGTGAGACGAAGTTGCGTGCGGGCCCGATGGAATTCGCATGTGCTCGCAGGAAAGAGAGAGGCGGTGTTGTTGCCTGTCAGCGCGTGCCAGGCGCTGGAGACGGCATAAGCATTGGGGGGGGGGGGAGTGGGGAGAGCCAGGGATGAGGCGCCCAACTAGCTGTCATCATCGCACTCTAGAGGAAGGTGCAGTGAACGGGGATTGGGTCGGTAGGGAAGGCCTCTCCTATTGGAGTCCCAGCCTTGCTGGCCATAGAGCGCAAATGGCAAAAGAGAGGGATGCAAGTGATCGGCTCCCCATGCGAGAGACGAGGGGGATCTAGGGACACGGATGGGCTAGGTTGAGAACGCCTTGGCCGCGTCACTAGAGCTACCCGCTGTGATGCTGTAGGGCGCTCTAGAGTGAGAGTACGCCTTGATTGCACAGGCTGTGAGCACCGACACCAGGGGCGGGATGCCCCAGCGGCTGAGGGGAGGCGATGCCCGGACCACGCCCGGCCTGATACAGTCGCCCCTCCCGGTCACTCACACTCACTTCGTCTTCGCTCCCCATGGCGGCATGCAGGTGCTCGCCCGTCTCGCACTGTGCGACTTGCGGCTCGAGTCGACCGCCTCCGTCGTGGAGATGCGCTTTGTGAGCTGGACCGCCTCCGACCCGAGCGACGCGCGTGTCACGGGCCCCGCACTCCGCGCAGGCTCTATCGTCGCCGCGGCGTCCAACCTGGGTGCGCCCAAGGCGGAACCGGCTCGCTCATCGTCGATGCAAATGATCCGGGGGCAGTGCACGGCGACGTCCGTGGCGCCCGCCTTTACAGGCCAGACGCCGCCGAGCTGCGGCGTCGCCATCAACCCTGCGCTACTAGATTGGATGCACTTCTGCCGCCATTACCGGCGACTGCCCACCGACGAGGCGTGGGGCCCAAGCAGGCTAATGGCAGGCTCGTCTCATGCGGACGAGCTTTCGGAGGGGGAGCCACCTCATGATCGCCGGTCGAAGGACTCCAACTCGCAAGGGAAGGTGGAGGCCGATGCGACGGATGCGTCGCCAGCGGTGCACCGAGCAATCCGCACGGCACTCTCCGAGCTCGCCAGCCAGGCGGGCGCCGACGCGCCACTGGTGGTGATTGGTCACTCGGTGGGCGCAGTGCCCGCCGTACTGCATGTCCTAACTTTGCAGCGCAAGGCGAATCGCGCGCGGCGGTCCAACATGGCATCGCAGTGGGAGCTGAGGATGCAGGAGCAATCAGAGGGAGAAGGCAAGCGGCCTCCCAGTCGGGACAGGTCACACGGGCACGCGGACGGCGCATCCCGGGCACTAAGTCCCCTTGAGAAAGGGCAGACGATATGCTCGCTCTTCTCGATCGGTTGTCCGCTGCCCCTATACCTGGCGCAGTTGTACCCTCCGCAGCCGCTGCAGCCAGTTCACTCGTCACACCAACCTTCCTCGTCGCCAAACGCTCCGACTGCAGAGGAGCGCGCATCGTTCTCTCCCCTGAGAAGGTCGTCCTCCAACCTACTTTCGTTGCGCCTTCCTCCGCCGCACCTGGTGGACTCGGTCCCAGGCCTCGGCCGATGCCCCGCCGGCGTGCTTGGTTGGTTCAACTTGTACCACCCCGCCGACCCGCTCGGCTTCCCACTTGCGCCGTGTTTCGACCGGTCGTCGAACAGGCCGGCCGTCTCGCGGCCATTCGAACACGATGCCACTCCTTCCGCCGCCCCTTCTGCAGTACCACCCCTACCTTCACCGCCGGAAGGCGCAGTCTCCGCGCCTCTAGAGGCCAACGTCGCGCTGGCCCATTCTTCGGCGCTAGCTTCCGTGACCGCTTCCATCTCGGTGTCGAGCTGGTTCCGCACTAACCGCGTGACGCCACCTTGGCCGCTGCGCACCTCTTCCCACATGTCCTTGAGTGACGCCATCCTGCCTGGAGGTGTGCATGACATTCCAGTGCGCTTTCACAGCCGGGGCGTCTCGCAGGCGCCCCAGGGTGGGGCGGCCCCAGGCGGTCCAGCTCACTATGCGACGGGCCAGTCCACGCCAGCATACGCTCGCCTGGCCGATGCTATGGACTATCTCCTGCGACCGGGCTCGCGTGACGTCCTCTCTCCCATCGCCTACACCCTTGTCCACATCTGGCTGGCGTATAACCCGCATCTGTCAGAGGCACTTGACACGGCGCCACTAGAGGCGCATAGAGAGCACCGGTCACTCATTCGGGCGCAAGTGGGCAAGCAGATGGGCCGCCATGCGGCCGCTGCAGCTTCCGCAGCCTCACGCACGACCCAACGAATGCATGCGGCGGCCAGCCATTATAAGGCAGTCCGCCGAGGCGCCGCTGCTAGCGAGAAGCCTCAGGTGGGCGAGCTGCGGCGATCCGAAGGCAAGTGGTTATCGGGTCGTGCCGACTGTGGGACAGCCACTTCCAGCCGGCGGGCCTCAGCAGGCTCAAGCGCCGGTGTAGACGGAACCGAGGTCGCCGCGAAGCTGCCCAACGAGGACGACATTGACCCGGAGCTGTCGGTGGGGACGCCGTGCCGTGCCACGGTATCGGAGGATAGCCGGCGCACGCGTGTGGCAGGCGCCGCCGAGGTGGCAGAGAAGGCGGCCGTTGCAGCGGGAGGGAGAGCGCGCGCAGCGGCGCGAGCGGCAGGGTCCGCCACCATGCGCTCCATACGCACGCTCGATGCTGAGCTCCAGAAGGTTGGCGGACTCGCTCGCAAAGCGAGCTTCGGGCGCCGGGCGAAGCCACCTCCTCCACCGCCGCCGCGAGGATGACAGGCAACCTGCGACAACCTCGGACTATGTCGCCCGCCGCTTTGATGTGCCAACCACTCCCGCGGCGTCAAGCCTTATTCCAGCTTTGCCATCAACATGACATGCGCTGTCCTCATGCCAACTCGTACTAGTATCGCCCTACCATCCAGCGTTGTCCTCATGCCAACTCATACCAGTATCGCCCCACCATTCACTATCACCGTTGATTGCTTTGCTCTGTGCACTCCTTGGTTGGCGAGACGTACCACCCTCGCGCCTATACTCGCTCTCTCTTGCTCTCCGCACGTCGAAGATACTACAAAGGAATAGAGACCGCGGCGCAAGCAGCCAATGCCCGAGCGGCGCGTAGGTGCATCGATCCATGACGCGCACTCTAGGGACGTGCTGCCAAGCAGACGTGTTTGGGCGATACATCTCATCTCTCCTACCACGTGCGATGTACATTGATGCGCTATGGCGGAAGCTATTGCTGCTTTTGATATATTTGCTGCTGATGTGTTATGTGTTCATGTCTTACTGCAAAAGCTAAGTTAGCGCCGTTGATGCAACTAACTTTATAGTTGGTTGCCATGGAGCGCGCCGCCGCTCCCCTCCTCTCCTTCGGGTCCCCCGCCGAGGGCGGCCCCCCAGCCCCCATGGAGCAGTCGCTGGCGAAGCGGCCGCGCCCGCCATCAGAGGCCGAGCAGGTGCGTGCGACCCCGGTCGCGCCACACGGCCCGTGGCCCCGGCCACACCACCCATGGCAGCCATGCTGGCCCCCCCCATGGGGGACAGCTGGCTGCAGAAACCAGCAGAACATGAACAGGCCCACAGGGCCACCCCTCCATTGGGCATGCCTTATGGCAGAGGCCCCTCCCGCCCTGGCGACGGCCGCGCTGCCACGGCAGCGTGACCCGAGACCAGGCGGCCCTTATGGGCACAACCACTTGACAAGACAACTCAAAAACACGCACAACACACAACTCTGGAACCCCAGAGCAGGCCAGGCAACCTCGGCACTCACCACCCCACCCCACAGCCTACCACCCCACATTCCTCAGCAGCCTCCCTACAAGCCACGACCGACCCTAGCCCTACTCATCCTTGGCACGCAGGACCCAGACCAAGAGGAAGACGACCAAATGACAGACTCAGACGCCAGTTTCGACCTTTCATTCCACCAGGAAGGGGACCTCGTACTCAACGAAATGGCGGTCTATGCCGCCATCGTTGAACTACTCCTTGAGCTCGAGGGCGTGGACCCCGAGCCAGACTTTTGGGCCCGCTCGAACAGGGGCCCCTGGCACATCGCAATCAATGAAGATTGCGCGCAACAATTCCAGGCAAAGTACGGTGAGCACACGAACATCCGCATTCAAGGTACAGACATAGCCGTTCGCACCAAGATTGAATCGATCGACGAAAAGATTAACAAAAAGGGCACCTCGTCCCGCAAGGCGCTGTACGACGCACTGCAAGATGTAGACACCACCCACTGGCTCATGTAACTTTAAAGTTAGTATTGGGGCTGGAGGGTCCGACAAACTCTTTTCTGGCAAGAGGTCGTGCGTGCACCCAACCGAGTGTTCGTCGTTCGTGTTGGCATCACCTCCTCGCCCCAAAAGTTTTTTGGAGGTCGATCGGCGGTGCACACGCGCGCGCCGCCCAGAGGACACCGCCCAAAACTGACAAGCGCCGACAGCACCCGCTAGCTCATGTGAGTTTAAAGTTATTATTGGGACAGGAGGGTCTGACAAACTCTTTTCTGGCCAGAGGTCGTGCGTGAACACCACCGAGTGTTCGTCGTGTTGGCATCACCTCCTCGCTCCAAAAGTTTTTTGGAGGCCGAAAGACACCGCCCGAAACTGACAAGTGCCGACACCACCCACGCGCTCGTGTGAGTTTAAAGTTAGTATTGGGGCTGGAGGGTCTGACAAACTCTTTTCTGGCCAGAGGTCGTGCGTGCACCCAACCGAGTGTTCGTCGTGTTGGCATCACCTCCTCGCTCCCAAAGTTTTTTGAAGGTCAATCGGCGGTGCACGCGCGTGCGCCGCATAAAGGACACCGCCCAAAACTGACAAGCGTCGACAGCACCCGCTAGCTCATGTGAGTTTAACGTTAACAAGGGGGCAGGGGGGTCCGACAAACTCTTTTCTGGCCAGAGGTCGTGCGTGCACACCACCGAGTGTTCGTCGTGTTGGCATCACCTCCTCGCTCCAAAAGTTTTTTGGAGGCCGATCGGCGGTGCACGCGCGCTCGGCCGCGACAGACAAACTGGCCCTGCGTCTTCGCGACGCGGCGCGGCGACGTCGAGATGCTTCGGTACCTCAAGAAAGCTATCTCCGAAGAGCCGGTCCTCGCCCCTCCTCGAGAAGACCGCCCGTTCATTGTCAAGACCGATGGCGCTAGTAAACTCGGCATAGCCGGCATCCTAGCCCAAAGGGACGACGAGGGACGCGAGCGCGTGGTCGCATATTACGGCCGTAGCCTGAGCCCCGCGGAACGCCACTGGACTGTTACAGAGATTGAGCTTTTGGCCGCGTTAGAATCCATTCGGAATTGGAAACCCTACTTGTGGGGCCGCCATTTCACCCTCGTCGTCGATCATTCCGCGCTACGATGGCTCCACACGATGAAGGACCAAGTGGCCGGCGGCCCAGCCTCGCGGCTTATGCGTTGGGTCTTGAAGCTAGCGGAGTACCGCTTCGATGTGATTCATAAACCAGGTGTTACCCATTGGGACACCGACGGCTTATCTCGCCTAGTAGCGCTCGAGCCGGAACATGATCCATCTCCTTCCCCCTCAGAGACCGGCGCCGATGTTGTCGCGGCTATTGCCCCTCCTCCTCTCACGGCCCGCCGCCAGCTAGCTCGTGAGCGTCAGGACCGCCAGTCCCCCCCCTCCGCGCGCCGAGACGGCGGCCCTTCCCCCCTCCGCGCGCCGAGACGGCGGTCCTTTCCCCCCCCTCCGCAGATTTCCTTCCCCTCCTCCGCCGCTTCCCCCCCCTCCGCGCGCCGAGACGGCGGCTCTCTTCCGCGTCCGCGCGTTGAGGCGCCGTCTTCTCTTCCCTCAACCCCCGCGCGAAAGTCCCCCAGCGCGTCCCTCAGCGTTCCCCAGCGTCCCTCAGCGTCTCCCAGTGTCTCTCAGCGCCCCCCCCCTGTCCGTCAGCGATGTCCCGCAGCGCGTCTTGCAGCGTCCTTCAGTGTCCTTCTGCGTCCTTCAGCGCTGTCCCGCAGCGCTTCCTTCAGCGTCCTTCGGCGCTGCCTCGCGAGACTCGAGGCAGGACTCGCGAGGGCACTGGATTTTACTCTGTAGTCCGAGCCGGAGTCCGAATTGTGTTTTGACCCCGAGCCCTCGTTCTCTCGCTCTCTCTCTCTCTCTCTCCTCTTTTTCTGGTGGGCACTCCTGAATCTGCTCACCAGAGGGGGTTCGTTTGACGTATGTTTCCAGCCTGTTACCGTGAATGTTTGAGTGCAGAGTGTTGGTTTGTGTGGTTTTACCCTTTGTGTCGCCTGTTGGTGACCTGCAGCCCCTGAGTACCCCCAAGCCCCGAGCCTTCCGAGTCGTCCTTTCGAGTCTACGAGTCCCTACGAGTCCCAAGTAAGCGGTAGCTGCTCGCCGCGCCCTTTCTTACATCCTCCGTCCCTCCGATTCGCGTTCCGTGCCACTCTCCCGTCCATTCCACATATGCCCGTCATTTGCCCTCCCCGTCCTCCCGATGAGCCCGTTCCGGGCTCCCCGGACGAACCGTGCGCCGCGCTAGCCGCCGGTGCGCCCTCGCGGCTCGTTTCCAAAGAGGAAACGAACTTCGCTCCGACATCGTCCTGGCCCCTCGTGGCCAGCCCATCGCTCCAACCCCCCCTCCCCCCCTGTTCGACAGGCAGACAGGTGCAGACTGGGGGGCCCCAGAGGCTCAGGAGCGCCAGCGAGGGAGAGGCAGGGGAGGCCAGGGCCCAGCCCCAGCCTCCTCTGCCCCCTAAGCTGGCCTCCAGGAGCCTCCAGGGGTCGCCAGCAAGCAGCTGCAGGCCTGGCGCAGGCACGCCATCGCGCGTGCCGCAGGAGAGAGGAGAGGGAGCGCGGAGAAGGGGGTGGGCGGAGCGAGAGCTCCGCCCACCGAAAAATATGTAAGTCCCGCACCTGTTTATAGGAGAAGTCGGAACTTAGGACGCCGCCAGCCCGGTAGTCGTAGGAGGAGAAGGGGAGAACGGATCACCGGGGGGGGGGGCGCGGGCCACCGACCATATCTAAGCCCTTTCCCCCTATCCCCCTAGTAGTGCACGGGGGGAGTCGCCTGATGGCGGGGGGGGAAAGGGCCGGCGGAGTGGGGGTGTAGAAAGTTTTGCTGCGTGAGTAGAAAGTAGAGGGTCCACGGCCGCGTGTGCGGTGAGACTATTAAGAAATTAATTAATTCCTGCACTCCTCTTCACCTTTGCCTTCCATTATTCAGGGTATGTCAATTACAACCAGCTCATGGAAGTTTCAAGAAGTTTTTTGTAGAAGAATTCGATTAAACCTGGACGCTGGACGCACACCGCAGCACCACCACATTCACAAAGTGACCGCTGGCGCTTTTGTAATGACACAAACCCCCTCTCAGAAGCTCCGCGTACCGCACAGGTGGTCTTGTGTTTCGTGGAAACGCCGCGCTCATGGTCATGGGCTACAGAAGGTGTTTCAGCTTTAATTAGTATTTTTGGCCCCTTTGTGTCTTGCCCCTGCTTCGTACGTGTGGGTAATGAAGCATGCACGTGCCGTGAACCCGTGCTGCTCGCCGCCTTGCAATCACCCACACTGTTGCACATTCCGCGGAACATTCCACTCCCTTCCAGCACTTCCATGGCACCTTCACGGACACAGCAACCTCGTCCTCTTCGTGATTTCACAGGGCGGAGTCAGTGCCACTTTACCCCGACGTCGACTACGCGCTGCATGTGTACCAGATCCGCGTCGGCCCGCACGTCCGCTCCGGCGCTCCCCTCGTCGAAGCTGTCGAGAAGGAGACTAGCGGCCTCCCACAGGCCATTTTGGGTTCATACCCCATGCCACGCATCGCGAGCGTGACCAAGCGGGAGCGCGCATCCCTTTTGGGGGGGCTCGGATCCAAGTAGCATCTTAAATGACGGATAACCGAATAATGTTTCTTTCCTATGCGCAGCATGCATCTGAGGAGGCTGAATCTTTGAGGAGCTCGTACTTACGAAATGCATCTTCTACTTCATGAAGCTCAAGGTCGTGAAAGTCATTGGGTTCGAGTTCAACTTTGAAGAGGATTGGGTCACCCTCCGTCTCATCGGCTGGTAACCATGCAATCACCGGGGACACGTGAGTTTCCTTCTTCACCACGAGAACAAGCTGACGTCCAATAAAATCATGGCCAGAAGTGAGCCACTTTTCGCGCTTCACCGTTTCAAATTCTTCATTATCCAGGCGCATCCATATTTCAGAATGGTCTGCAAACGTGAGGAAGTGTTGCAGCATACCGGGTTCGCATGGATCTTCGGCTACATCCACCACTGTGGCATCATAGTATCCGGGCTCCTCATCAGGACCGCACCGAGAGGCGGGCCACCATAGCTTGATCACAGCGTTGAGGTAGTACAGGCGGTCCTTCAACCGAGATGCATCGAAGCCTACGGGAGGTCTGCAGCCGTTTTGCATGTCGAGGGAAGCTAAGTTGGTTAAGAAGCGCTCCACATCCTTCATACTACGGAGCACTGGATGATTACCGTCGCAATGCGTGAAGGTGAGATCGCCACCTCGAGGCGAACCCCTCGACATACTTTGCCGCGGGCGCCAGTGCACTAGCCATTCGGGAGCCCCAGGTACGGGCTTCTGCACCAAGAACGGCTGGCGCGCGCGCGAAAGCTCTCTCGCTACATCTTTGATTGCCGCCAACGTTCGAATATTTTGATCGGTGCTTGATGGCGATGTCACCTCTTGCCTTGGCGTCATAGCACCCGATTGCGAGGCAAAAGGGCTTTCGCATTCAGGATCTGTGGCGCTGAGGTGGTTCACTTCATCAGACACATCTGCCGTCATGATCGAACATCTATTTGACGGAACTTCCGAGCGTCTGAGTGGGCAAATTCGAGATAATGGTTGGCCAAACATTGACAACAGAGCGTCTGACTCAAGAGTAGGCAAGGAGCCTCGATGCACCGCCTTGGCCGTCGCTGTCTGAGCAGCTTCCCGCCCAAGGGAATGCATCCATCGTTTCGCTGCGATCGAGGCAGACGAGCGCGAGGGTTTCGCTTGCGAAATCGGAAGAATCGAATCGGTTTGGCTGCGACATTCTTGGCGTGATGCAGAACTGTTGAATGATGGGCTTGGCTGATAAGAATGCGAGCCTTCATCTTCAAGGTCTGTATCGACATATTGTGTCATCTCATTGAAAGCTTCTGCTCGCATGACAGCTGGCCGCCCACTTGGCATAAGCTGCGACTGTCGCGGTGAACTAGGTGTGGTTGCCGAAGCATCCAGCACGGGCAATTGCCTCGAAGACTCTCTACTCGGCGAATTGCCAGGATGCGATGGTCTCAGAGCCGATGACTGGATCATTTCTTGCCCAAGACATTTTGTCCATTGCTTTGCTGCCATCGAAGCCGATGTGCGCGAAGGTTTTGCACGTGAAATTGGCAGCGGGAAGTCGGCACCGCAAGAGTTGGCAGCTTGCGGGCCATTGCGGCGTTCAAGACATTCTGGAACTCTACTCGATGTGCGAGGCTGCAAGCGCTCTTTCTTTCGCCGCTTTGCCTCACGGAGCCTGGATTCCAAAGCTTCGATCTCCGCATCGTCCGGGTCGTCGTCATCTGGATCCGATGTTTCGAGGCGCCGATCATCGGCGGATTCTTTGCTTGCGGAAGTCGTGAATGAAGTGCTCGTTGGCTGCGTGGTTTTGTCGCATCGACCAGTATGTCGCTCGATGACCGTTCTCATACAGAGGATTTCATCCTCCTCTTCTTTGGAGGTTTCTCCACCTGCCTCCTTTGAGAGTGCCTTCTTGAGCTTCTTGTCGTTGGCGGCGAGCGCCTGATCAAAGGATTGCATCAGCCCCTGCGCACCAGTGGCGAAGCGTGGCAAGAGCTTGTGCGAGAATTGATGGACAGTGACGCCGAGCGCGACACCACAGAGCAGAGGCTGTGCCCAGCCAGGCAGCTTGCTATGAGGCAGAGTGTCGTCCTCCATCGGCCCACGCGCACGGAAGACGTAGACTTCTCCCTCCCAACCGCTCTCCCGTCCCCCCCAACCCCCAGCTTGGCCGAGAGACTGGCCGTCGGCGACGACCCGAACGCCTCCGTCTGAAATCAGTCAAACAAGATTGCACCTCAAACTACGTAAACTCGTCCTTCCTTTGACCTCACTGTCGTGAGCATCGGCCCTCGGAGGCTCAGCCTCTCTCTCCCTCTCCCTCTCCCTCTCTCCCTCTCTCTCTCTCTCTCTCCCTCTCTCTCTCTTTCTCCCTGTCTCTCTCTCTCCCTCTCTCTCTCTCCCCCCCCCCCCTCTCTCTCTCTCCCCATCTCTCTCTCTCTCCCTCCCTCTCTCCCTCCCTCTCTCTCTCCCTCCCTCTCTCTCTCCCTCCCCCTCTCTCTCTCCCTCTCTCTCTCTCTCTCTCTCTCTCTCTCTCTCCCCCCCCCCCCCCCCCCTCTCTCTCCCTCTCTCTCCCTCCCCCCCCCCCCCCCCCCCCGCCCCCCCTCTCTCTGCTCGTCCTCGTACGTCGTCGGCCTGCGGACGGACGGAGGGCGGCGGCGGGGGACGATCTCGCCGTGGGGAGATCGTCAGCAGGGTTCGTCAGCCACTGATGAGTGCTGCGGGAGATCACGCGAAATCTGCGGCGAGATTGGCGGCAGAACGGCGCTCCCTCGTGGCGGGCGATCGTCACGCCGCAGATTCGGCCGTCACGCAGCTGAAGTTTCGGCCCCGGCAGAGCGAGAGTTTCGTCAGTATGTGTATGTGTGGGGCGGTCAAAGGTCAAACACAATCTGAACTTCTAACTTCTAAGGGTGTAAAAATGAAAAAAGTTAGCCCGGTCACTCACTAGGGGGGTGCGGAGGGCGGAGGGCACCATCTGTAATGGGCAAATGAAGGCCTAAGTAAGCTCCCTATGTTCTGGTATGTGAGAGATCAGCAAAAAAAAACCGGGGGTCTTCGGTCTTCCGGCAAATTATTTTCGAAAAATACGCGATTTCAGGCCTCTGACGGCCGTGCGGAAATGTATTTCAGGCCCCCTCCGGTATTATTTTACCGATGGCCCTCATGCGCGCCTCTCGCAGCGAAACACGAAACCATGGGCATCGGCAGCTGACTTGGACCAAAGATCCTAGTTCTATACGCACAGCAATATATTTTTACTATGTTTTTTCTGTTTTCATGTTTTCATGGACTTGAACTTGAACGTGTACGTAAGTATCGCAAAAACCAAAGACGCTAACCGCTAAAAACACCAAGGGCTCGAGAACCCAACTTCGACCCGCGACCGGGGGCGCCACGAGGCCGTTCCAGTCACCGCTCACCAAATGGATGCCGCTACCATGTCGAGTCGAGCGTGGCCGGAGGGCTCTGAGCCACTCCGTCGCGAGCGGCACCGGCGGCTAGCGCGGCGCTTTGGCCCTCCTCCCCGCCGGGAGTCGGGTGAATGAAATTCTGGACTGGGTCGGGCAACCCGCCCATTTGGGTGTTTGGACGGGGGACGAACGGCGAACGAGGGACGGACGGTGGGGCGGCGAGGCGCTCCTAGCGGCCCCAGAGTGATGGATAGTAAGTGTTGTGGTTAGGGGGAGAGCCGCCCTTTAGGTTTCCCAAAGAGAGGCCCTCTCTCTTTACTTTCCCGCCTTCGCGTGTTTTGGTTTCTCCCTTCGGGTTGCATCCTCTCCGTCCGATCGGGATCCTCCGATCCCGATCTCCCTCTCTCTCCCCCGTGTGTTAGGATAGGGGTGATCGCTCTCGATCCCCCTCCCTTGTTTTCTCATGTGTGCGCCCCCTTTCTTTCCTTGCGCGCGCCCCGTGTGTTTCCCGCGCTTTCTCTTGTCCCAGAGTTCCGAGAGTCGCGCCCATGGCCGCACTCCCTGGACCTGGAATCTAGACCTGACAAACAGGCAAGAAGGAACGAAACGAGAACCCGAATTCTAGATCGCTAGGGACGAACCCTACCAACCTAGATGCACCTGAGCTTCACCGTGTGGCCGCACGGCGAAGGACCTGGAAACAAGTGCCTGGAAATCGCATCATCTACTAAGATGAATCCGACATACCAGCACCAAAGTGCGGTATGCCGCCCTCACAGCCACGCCAATCGCGCCCGCCGCCCCCGCGCACTGCGTCGAGCAATCGGCCGCTTGCGGCCCCCGGTGTTGACGTCGACACGCCCCAAGACGCGCCGTGAGTGCCCAACTTCGACCCACGACCGCGGGGGCCACGAGGCCGTTCCAGTCACCGCTCACCAAATGGATGCCGCTGCCAGCACCAAAGTGCGGTATGCCGCCCTCATATAACGAAGAAAAGGATCGTGCTGATGCCGAAATATTCATGCCAAAAGGCCTGAGTACAATAGAATGTCAACGCCGGCGCCGGGGCGAGCGACGTACGCGTCTCTACCATCTCTATAGGTCGCGCCCACGTGCCACGTGCACATTAGTTTTAATAACCAATAACTTCTTAATATTCTCACCGCACACGCGGCCGTGGACCCTCTACTTTCTACTCACGCAGCAAACCTTTCTACACCCCCTCTCTCCCGGCCCTTTCCCCCCCGCCATCAGGCGCCTCCCCCCGTGCACTACTAGGGGGATAGGGGGAAAGGGCTTAGATATGGTCGGTGGCCCGCGCCCCCCCCCGGTGATCCGTTCCCCCCTCTTCCTCCTATGCCTACCGGGCTGGCGGCGTCCTCAGTCCCGACTTCTCCTGTAAACAGGTGCGGGACTTACATATTTTCCGGTGAGCGGAGCCCTCGCTCCGCCCACCCCCTTCTCCGCGCTCTCTCTCCCCTCTCCTGCAGGCACGCGCGATGGCGCGCCTGCGACAGGCCTGCAGCTGCCTCTGGCGACCCCTGGGGGCTCCTGGAGGCCAGCTCAGGGGGCAGAGGAGGCTGGGGCTGGGCCCTGGTCTCCCCTGCCTCTCCCTCGCTGGCGCTCCTGGGCCTCAGGGGCCCCCACTCTGCACCTGTCTGCCTGTCGAACAGGGGGGGAGGGGGGGTTGGAGCGATGGGCTGGCCACGAGGGGCCAGGACGCGCGAATCAGGCGAACCTGTCAGGGAGAGAGTGGGTCAGCATGGCAGTGGCCTCCTGGCAAGCCATCAGGCATGCCAGGAGAGTGGGTGGTTCCTCCCCCATGGCAGGGGAGGAGTGGACAGAGAGGGGGGCTCGTGCCCCCCCATGGGCGAACTAAGTATAAACTTAGTTGCGTGCACATTAGTTTTAGCATTAGGCGCTTAATTGGTGCCAGTTCCCCATCTCTAGTGGTGTACTAAGCGTTGGGGAGAAAGTGAATATTGAGCAGTGCTGTTGCTTGCTGCGTGACGTGGAGCTGATGCGCGAATCGGTTGCCGGACCCTCGCGCAAGCTTGAGGATGAAAATGAAAGAAGTCAGTGCGATGCTCAGCACGGCTCCAGTAATAAATAGGATTGCAACCACGCCAGTCAATAGTTCATTGCAAACACAAGCCTAAGCCAAATGATCTCGTGCAAGAGAATACCTCGCCTTTCGAGTTGCTGTTGGGCGAGATCGCACAACTGGTGGGCGGGAATGAGCAACACACTCTCCGGGCATTTCTCAACCGGAGGTATGTATGGGGGACTCATGCCACCATGGATCCACAGAAGGCTCAGTTCGTGCAGCGTCGGCACAGTCTATTTGACGAGCAGTGTACAAGGACTGATCATCGTCCTGCCAAGCAGACCTCAACCTGGCAATGTTCAGCACGCAACGAGGAGGGAACGCGCACGATGCGGGCTCTATGCTTGGGGATCTTCGATAAGTGGAAGTGGAGCTGGACGAGCAGAGTACGGGCTAGTTTGTGGGCTTGCACCGAAGTGATACAGATTCTCGTTGAATGAGTACACACGACGCGGGCCGGTCGCAATGGCAACGAATGAGGCCGGCCGGCTGGGACCACGGCTAGGTGGGTTGCTGCCAGCTGGCGAGATCGAGTGAGGCGCACCCATCGCTGCACGGGATTGCCGATCAGACATCGAACCGATTGATTGAGAGGATCTCGACTCCTGCTCTTGTCCTGCCTCCACGACACCATGGCCTACGAGAGCGGCCGTGAGCACGACGCAGCCAATGAGTGTGAACGACGGCGGGGTCTCACCAAAGCAAAGGAAGACAAATAGTGGACCTAGTGGGATCTCGAGGAGCAGGACAAGCGCCACTTCGGCACTCGTTATGTGCTCTGCAGCTAGGGCCATCGCCACGTCATAGACGGCCTCAAGTAGCGCATCCACAAAGATGAAGGCGAGGAAGGCCCGGTCACTCAGGCGGTGGATCCACCGAATCGCAAAGGGCGCAGCCACCAAAGCCGCACCCAAGGAGCCAAAGGCGGGAGCAGCCGACATTGGGGCGTTGGCGTCAGCGAGCGAACCGGCGCGCGAGCCGGTGATGAAGGCCGCGAGAGAGGCGCCGGTGGCGAGCGCGATGACGTTGCCATGCAGCGTAGGCTCAGATGCACCCTCTGGCTGGGCGTCCGCCTGCACCCAGCCGTGGGGTAGCACACCTCGCATAACCACCGGCAGGAAGGCGAAGACAACCGCACCCGCTGCGATAGCCATTGCGATGAGCGTGTGCTTCGCAACTCGGTCGTGGAGGAAGAAGAACCCCATTAGTGCGGCCCACAGCGGGTTAAGCGAGAAGAACATGATGGCGTTGGCCGCAGTTGTCTCGAGCAGTGAAATTGTGAAGCCTAGCTGAGTGATGAGCATGAAGAGAGAGGGCACGATCAGGGGCTTCCATGAAGTGCGCAGCGCAGCTCGTAGCGGGGCGATTCCTCCCGACTCGCACACAACAAATGCGAGCTGGATTGAGCCCATCGTGGTGTACTTGAGGAAGATGAGCACCATCAGCATGTGCGCGTTGCAGGTTGCCGCATCTACGTGCACACAGTTCGTTGCCTTGCAGTAGAGAAGAAAGAGGATGTTCATGTACAGGGCAAGGGAGAAAGATGGACGGAAGAGGGATGGGGCGGGGCGTGAGGAAGGGATGGAGAAGTGGGGAGAGTTCTCCTATGTGCATTGGGTGAGGGGTGGGGAGAGAGCAAGCGGGTGGCACGTGCCAATGAAAAAATGCGAACCCATGGAAAGGCGTGGATTGGGGTGGGGACGGGCCATAGACAGCGAGAGAGTGCGAGCTGGCGATGCGTGCGGGAGGCACACTCGGGTGCGAGTGGAAGGAAGAGATGCGCCCAGGAGGCGCAGGGAAAGGGGCCGGGGGGCGGGCGGGGAGGGGAGGGGAGGGAAGGGGAAGCAAGGAGTGCTGGCGGGGCACCTGGTGTGAGTGGAGGCGGATGAAGCGGAGGAGGGCCGCGTCGGGGCTCACTGCGAGGACAGCGAGGAGAGAGAGGACGTAGCCGCGGAGCCGGCCGGAGCAGAGGGGCGGGCGCGAATGCGCAGCCTTGCCCTCTTCCATGGGGACGAGCAGCGAGACGCCGAGTGAGCCATCGCGGCCCGCCGACGACATGAGACGGAGACGGAGGAGGCGTGGTGGCAGAAGAAGCAGAGAGGGAGAGGCGATGGGAACGAGACGGAAAGAGGGAGGGAGATTACAAAAGTAGAGAGTGGAGTGCTGTGCGAGGAGAGAGTGGGGGGGGGGGGGGGGGGGGGGAGAGAGAGAGAGAGAGAGAGGAGAGAGAGTGGGGGGGGGGGGAAGAGAGAGAGGAGAGAGAGGGGGGGGGGGGAGAGAGAGAGAGAGAGAGGGAGGGAGGGAGGGAGGGAGGGAGGGAGGGAGAGAGAGGGGGGGGGGGGGGGGGGGGGGGGGAGGGGGGGGGAGAGGGGAGAGAGGGGGAGGGGAGGGAGAGGGGGGGAACAAGTGCCGATTCGTCAGCGAGCGGGAAAAGCCCCCCCCCCCCCCCCCCCCCCCCCCCCCGGGAGCAGCAGCACCAGGTAAGGCCTGTAACCAGATAACTGGGTATCGTGCTACTCACCCACCCACATCCGATTTCCACTAGTCTACCCACCTCCATGTGGGTAGGGGGGGGCTACTACCCACTGCTTCCGAATAGTGAAATTCCACTACTACTATTCAGGATAATCACGCGGGTAGCGGCGGCAGAGCCGCCGTACAGCAGTGGCGCAGTGCGCGCGCGCCGAAGACAAGCTCGGGCGCTTTGTATTGGTATTGGCCGCGCCCAGCGCAGCTGGCGGTGTCGCGGTGTCGTGCCCTTGCAGCGCTAATGCCAGCGCGCTGCCAGCAACTAGCAGCACACGCGGCCACGCAGAGTGGATGCGCGGGGTGCCGAGCCTGGTCCGCAGAATGACTCCCGCCGCCGGCCATCTGCCGGCAGCAACTGCCCGACGGCCGCATGCGCATGCCCACAGCAGCATCTTCTTTGGCGACAGGTTCTCACCTCCCTCCCGCCTGCCGCCTCGCGCCGGCTCCCGCCTCTCAAAACGGACACCGCCGCAAAATAAGTAAAAAGAAGGGGGGGGAAAGCGATACCATAGGGGAAAAAAAAGAGGCTCCGCTTGCGGCTTGCGGCTTGCGGCCGTATATGTAGGGGCACACACGCACGCACGCACACGCACGCACGCGCGCGCGCGCGCGCGCGTACGTACACACACACTATATATATATACTTTATACTATAATAACAATATAATATATATAGTAGTTAATAGTAGTATATCTATGGCTATGGGTATCGGGATACCCAGAATACCCAGCTACCCAGGGAGCCATTTGTAACTATCACTATCTAACTAGATAGGGGTCAGTCACTATCACTATCTAACTAGATAGGGGATAGGGGTCGGTGAACTACCCACAATATCCGGTTAGTCCTAGTCCCAATTCCAAGTGGTTACAGGCCTTAGCACCAGGAGATATCCCGGGGGGGGGGAGACAATATCCGAGGGGGGGGAGATACAATGCGGGGGGGGGGGGGGCTCCGCAGCGGCTCCACCACGCGGGGAAGAGTCGACGGGCTGTCGACTCGGTGGGACCTCTGCTCCTCTGCTTTGAAGGTTCCCCGCTGAGAGTCGCCGCGTAAACCTCCCTCTTGTCGTATTCCATACGATGACAGACTTTTGCTTCTAACCGGTGGTTTATTTTAAGCCTCAAGGTCTCGTCGGCGACATTCTACCCCTTCTCTTACTTTCTTTCGATGTCATCAAACGTTCCACGACTGTCTCCCGTCTTCTCTTCGTGCATCGGTTGTAGTCTTCCGTCTTCTCTTCGTACATCGGCGGTAGCTCCACAGCGAGGTCTGCTCTCGTTGTTCCGACTTCTCTGTTTCGCATGTCTGTGCGCCGATGAGTTGCCTTGGTGCCGACGCTTGACAGTCCGCCCTGAGTGTGGTTAGTTTTCGCCCTGTTTGGATTAGTTCGTGTGTGTCTGCGTGACGAGGGATCTTTTTGAGTCCCTGCGTTGTAGTCTCTCGTGTCTACCTTGGACCTAAGAAGCTCTCATTCTCCTTCTCTCTCTTCCTCTAGCTCGCTAGCTAGCCTCGGCCCTACCCTCCAACGCCGCGCGTTGTGAGCCTCCGAACCTCCGTCTCTCTTCTCGTCCCTCGCACTCGATAGTAGAAGCTGTCAGACCCGACTTCTACTATGACCTCTCAGACATATTCCCGCAAGCAACCACCTACGAGTCCTTCACGGCCGCGTCAGCTGCCGGCTCGATCGAACGGCCCTCTGCCCACGAGTCAGTAGTCATCGCGTGTTCGACAAGCACAAATTCCGTCTTGGCGCCTACGACCGCGCCGCCCCATAATCCCGCTTC
Source organism: Isochrysis galbana (assembly GCA_018136815.1). Taxonomy (NCBI): domain Eukaryota; phylum Haptophyta; order Isochrysidales; family Isochrysidaceae; genus Isochrysis; species Isochrysis galbana. Next base: position 8,134,167 of record CM030931.1, read on the forward strand.
ACTTCTGCCCATGGAAACAGCGGGAACTTCTTTCGGGCCACAAGGGGTCCACTTCGTCGGAACCGGCGGCTCCGAGCCTCCGCAAGGTCCTTCTAACACGGCGGCGCCATCCGCCGCTCCGTCTTACGAGCCGCCGCTCGTGGATCCACTCCGCGATCGAACCGAGCTCACCTCTCTCGGGACCTCGGGCAGCCCGAGGCCCGACTCCCAAGTCCACCCGCTTGAAGACAGCGCGTGGGAACACGTAAGCGAGTCCCCTTCGGCCGCCGACTTTTTAGCCGACCGCCTCGCCCACATGCAGTCCGCGATCGACGCTCAACTACTTCGCGATGAGAAACGCGACCGAGAGCACGCCGCCCTCCTCGAGATGATAGCGGGCCTCAGCACCCACGTCAAGGCCTTGCGGGCTTCTACCACCCCGACGCCTGCAGCAGAGACGGCACACCCTTCGGCGCCGAGACCGCCCCCTTCATCGACCGCACGTCCTTCAGCGCCTCACGCGGTCGCCCCACCTCGCACCTCGGTAGGGATGCTCCCTTACGCCCCTCGCTCTTCCTCTCGGGCTGACTTCACCCCTGCTCTCGTTGTTCCGACTTCTCTGTTTCGCATGTCTGTGCGCCGATGAGTTGCCTTGGTGCCGACGCTTGACAGTCCGCCCTGAGTGTGGTTAGTTTTCGCCCTGTTTGGATTAGTTCGTGTGTGTCTGCGTGACGAGGGATCTTTTTGAGTCCCTGCGTTGTAGTCTCTCGTGTCTACCTTGGACCTAAGAAGCTCTCATTCTCCTTCTCTCTCTTCCTCTAGCTCGCTAGCTAGCCTCGGCCCTACCCTCCAACGCCGCGCGTTGTGAGCCTCCGAACCTCCGTCTCTCTTCTCGTCCCTCGCACTCGATGGTAGAAGCTGTCAGACCCGACTTCTACTATGACCTCTCAGACATATTCCCGCAAACAACCACCTACGAGTCCTTCACGGCCGCGTCAGCTGCCGGCTCGATCGAACGGCCCTCTGCCCACGAGTCAGTAGTCATCACGTGTTCGACACCTCTGCCCTCTAGAGGTTTTTTGGGGGGGTTCCACTTGGGTTTAACTGTTGGGGTTTCACTTGCTCGAGCAGCGAATAGCGAGTAGCGGTAGCGGTGAAACCCGTGAAAACCAACTTGCAACTTGTGCAAAAGACTTGCGGACCTAGCTGGGAAACACGTGTTTACCGTGTTTCTACAAAAGCTAAACACAGCCGTGTTTTGCCGTGTTTCAAACCCCCTCCTCTTTGGCCGCCGTGTTTGTAGCAGTTGGCGTCTCGACGCGCGGGGGCGGGGCGGGGGGGAGGGGGGGAATTCTGCGGAGGGGAAGAGACGGTCCGCGCGGAGGGGGGTGAAGGAAATCTGCGGAGGGGGGGGGGGGGGGCGGGGGATCTGCGGAGGGGGAACTCAGAACGCGAGGGGCCCATTTCTGCCATCTCCATTTCTTTCGTCCTTATCCTTAAACGCGTAAAAAATTAACAAAATAGTAATTAAAGTCAAATATTAAAACTCAAATCTTCGAATTTCGAGACGAAAATCGGCGAACCAGGACTTGGACCCAGGGAGGATCCGAATCTGCATGCCTTGTGTGACCACGACGAACATAGTATGTAACATAGAAGACGGAGTAGTTTGAGCCCGAGGGGGGGGGCACGAGGCGCCTCCCCCGTGTGAACGACGTATAAATCAAGTTGATACTGATACTGAGATAACTGACCTTCAAGTTGTACCATTCATTTGATATCTAATGGCGACACCCGTTGCTCGAAATGTGGAATGCACCAACGGGGCACGATGATTGGCAGAGGCAACGTCTTATAGCCAGGCGGCTAGTGTAGGGCGTGCATACATAGGGTGTCCGGAAAGGGGCCCAGGGCACCTCAACAATGCCGCGGTTGGATAAGTAGCGTATCGTGAGGGCACCGCGACTCAGCTCCCACAGGTGAAGATGCAGTCGAGATGGGCGTACTTCTCAGGGTATAAATAGACGAAGGCACCGTGTGGCCAAGAGGAGCCGTCTTCCTCGGCGATTGTCTGGGCAGGCGCCAGCCACCAAAATTCATCTACGCCACGGTCGCGCAGGGCTGGCATTGTGGCAGGATTGCACAGGCCCCGCTCGATCAGCGTCGCACGGAGCTTGGGGCCATCGGCAAAGAGGGGACCAGTCAATTTCTTGGGCCCAGCGAACATAAGAAGCGACGAGGTGTCGGCGCCCTCGCCTCCAGCGGACAGCGAGACCGCAGACACCCTCAGCACCTACAAAGCGGGCCGAGAAGAGAGGAGTCTTCGGCGAGGAGTTGCTGGGCGATCACGCAAGCCAGGAGCTGAGCCTCGAGTGAAGCCGGGCCCATGAAGGCCTTCACGTGGCCATATCCAAATGTTAAAGCTCGGCGAGGGTGACGACGCAAATGTGGACTATGCGACATGGCATCTTCCTACTCACCTCTGAGAAGTCATTGAAGTACACAAAGGCTCCATTTACAACAGCTCTCTCCTCGGGGGTGTTAGGGATCAGGTTCGTACCTCTTGCCCCCGCCAAGGGAAACGCCCAAGCAAATAGTGCTGCATCGGGAGGGACGGCGTTTGGCGATATCGGTCCCGTGTTGCCGGCCAAGAACTCCCTTCCGTCGGCGGAAACCAAGGGCATTGGTGGTGTGATACGGCCAAAAGAAGCGAAGCCGTTCTCTGCGACGCGTTCCAAGGAAGGGAGAGAGAGATCGACGCGATATGATGCCTTCCCAACCTATGCGAAAGATAGCAGTGAGACGGTGCATCATGAGCATACACGGCTCCGAGAAAATAGCGGCGAGAATTACGTATGGTCATGAGGCCAAGGATAAAGACCCTCGACCCACGCACAGGCAGGGCCTACCTCGTAGTCGAATCCGAGCAAATCGGGCGACGAGAGGGCGGTGAGATGCAAGGAAAAGGGCGTGGGCAATGTTGGCTCCGTGACAAAGGCGGCGACCGAAGCTGCCGTTTTTAGCATATGTTTCAATTGCACTGTTCGAGCGCGTGCCTGACAGCCAAGCGGCAGGCAAAGTTAGCATTCATTCATGCAAGGGGTGGATGGCGGCATAAGCTCACGAGGCATTGAGCCACGACATGGTGACCATGACCACTGACGCTGTCGAGACCGCGGCTAATCGCGTGCGCCAACGGTATGAAATGGGCTGCTCGCGGTAGGACTACCTGTGCGTCTCGTTGTAGCTGTTCAGCCTTAGCGTGGTGTTTCTGCGCCTCGCCGAGCACTTTACGGAGGGCATCGTCTTGGTTCGCATGCTCAAGCAGAAGGGGGTGCTGATGGATTTCGCCATACTGCTTGCGGTAGGAGGAGCAATACTTAGGATTTCAGGTTTCCCAACTCCAGTAGCCGCGCTGGACGAGGATACGGCGCCCCACAATGCTCAGCAAGCCGCTAGCATCCCGCAGTGCATGTTGGCGTGAAAACGCGTACAGATCTATGTAATGGACTACCGAACATGATTGGGTATCATCGGGAGCCTCACCTCAGCTAACGCCGCCTCATCATCAAGCTTGCGCATCATGTTGGCTGCGGAAATGAGGCTTTGGAATTCCAACTTAAGGAGCTCCAAATTCGGCCCTGCTCCTACGCCTACACCCGTCCCCACACCAGATACTCGTCTCGCTAGCGCAGCTCCGGGTCCGCTGCTTGGTGCGGCCGCCGCAATGCGCCATTCTGTAAGAATGCGCGCAGCGTGCCTGAAATAAACCCACGCGGCCTTCGTCAGCACCCGCCCCTCGGCAGTGAGGCCACCCTCCATCTTCCCAGGGTTTGTCTCGAGCCCTCGCTTATTCCAGTGCATATGGGCCTCCTTGGCCTGACGAGTGGACTCGACCGGCATGGAGTAAAACTTGATTTCATTGGCGGCGAAGCGCTGCATGATGCTCTCCATCTCCTGCTTCTGACGCGAAACTGCGAGTTTTTGACGAGAGAGTTCAGATTCAGCGTTCTTAGCGGCACGCTGCGCCTCGCGCAACTCAGTGCGGACCTTCTCCACCTCCCTCTCGAAGAAATGCACCTGGTGGTGCATGCAAGAAATGGTTGGTGGTGCGGGTGGGTGAACACTGTTTGGAGAGCTACACTTCAACTCCCACCATCCGGGCCGACCGTCCATACTTATATTCATTGAACTCCTGCCGAAAGGCGACATATGAAAACTCACTTCCTGAGAATGCAGCCTTTGTAATCGCTCATAGCCGGAAACTTCCTCCCGAAGGGCGGCCACGAGCTTCTCCGCGTCCTCCTTCATCCCCATTTCGAGGAGCAGCGCCCCTTCGAGCCGCTCTGCCGACGCCGCAGCCTCGGCCACCACCGCCTCGTACTTCTCGCGCCAAGAGTGAGCCAATCGCTCCGCCTCGAGAAGTTCGGAGCCATGGGAAGCTACAGCCGCTGCAAGGCGCTCTGCATGCTGGCTTGTAAGCGTTTTGCGCAGCAGCTCCGCCTGCCACAATTCCCAGTCAAGGCGAGAGTCTATGCGTGAGCTGGCATCGAATGTTTAGATAGAAGGCCTGCGCACTCAATTAAAGTGCGAGCGAATGGCACGTACAACGACGAGTTGGCATACGCCTCACCTCCCTACGATGCTCGCTTTCCATCTTCGAGAGGGCTTCGATGTGGTTGCGCCTGGCCTCTTCTTCTGCCGTCTCCCGTTCCGCAAGAAGACGTCTAGTCTCCGCACGGCCCGATTCGAGAGCCTAAAGATGGGTGAAATGCGTACAATTCAGACGATGGGCGGCAGCGCTTGAGCAAGAACCAAATTTGCTCACGTCGGCTCTCAAGTCGAGAGGGAAAGTGGAATCCATGCGATGCCTCACCAAGCTCCAAGGCAGAAAACGCTGGCGATCAGGTCCACAACTTGATGTGGCCATCTAGTTGCAGGCCGTATGACAAAGGTGCTACCCGCGAATATTCAGCGAGGAGGGCATGTTGGGCCGACAGAACCATGGCTGAAATGCATGTGTGCCCTCCCACCTCAATGGCATTCCGAGATGCTTCTTGGGCTCGCAGCTCCGCCTCTGCCAATGCAGCCTCCACCCGCTCACGTTCAGCCCGCTCGTGCCTCAACTCTTCTCGGGCAAGCTCCTCGGCCTCTCTCGACTCGACGGCCGCAGCGCGAGCTGCCGCAGCCGCGGCCGCTTGCGCGTCAGCTGCGGCGCGAGCGGCTGCCATCTTTTCCGTGGCTTCTCCCGCAGATAACTCCGCAGCCGCCGCCTTCTCGGCTGCGGCGGCCGCCGCCTCCTCAGCTCGGCGTTGGCGTTCGGCCGCCTCTTGGACACGAGCAGCTTCATCCTGCAACGCACACAGCATTTTGCGGCACTAAACTCAGCGGATACGATGCGCTGGACAAGCTCTATAAGTGCTTTCGCCTACAGCGTCCCACACACACCTCCCTTGCTTTTGCCAGCGCGGCCTCATTCTCAGCTCTTGATCGTTCGAGTTCCTCGGCCCGCGCCTTGCGCCTCGCAATCTCCTCTTCCATCGCCGCTCGAGTCGCCGCAAGCTCCTCGTCCTTCTGTCTTGCCGCTGCCTCCGCAGCCTATGAAAGCATGAATGGGAATGCAGATAGGGCAGGGGATGGCGAAATTTGGCGGGTTCACGGGATAAAAAGCAAAATTACCCGTCCGCGGGCATTTGATTCTCGAGACTACGGCCAGCGATGTACCTGCCGCCTTGCCTCTGCGTCGGTAGTGGCAGCTTCTGCAGCTGCAAGCATTGCTGCGTGCGCTTCCTCCCTCTCCCTTTCCATCTCCGCGAGCCGTGCGGCTTGCTCCGCCGACATGGCCTCCGCTTTTTCACGCCTCGCACGCTGTTCGATCTCACGCTTTTGGCGTAGCTCGGATGCCTTCTCAGCGAATTGAGCCTCAAGGCCAGCCGATCCGAACACCATCGTGCGGCCAAGCTGATACTCAGATGGTGGGAAACCAGCCTGTGTGGAAGAGACGGGCATAAGGCGACGGAGATGGCGCACGCCGGCAGTGCCCCGAACCCCCCCCCCCCCCCCCATAGAATCGGGACATGCTGTGCGATGCGCCATGTCGGCCAACTGCCGCGGATGGCCCACCCTGCCGCGGTGTCTTTAACTTTCGGGGTCCTCACCAGTTGGGGTGAAGCGACCCTCTAACTATCTTCGTGCTCACCTGTTCCATGAGCTTTTTGACCATCGCCTTCCGCTCTGCTGGAGAACCGCCCCATGCCAGCCGCTGCTCTTCCAGCGTCATAAGATCTCTGAACTCGTCTAGCATTGAGAGGAATGTCTTGCGGTATGGGTATCCGGCCTATTAGCAGCATGACAAGAATAAATATTAGCGAAGCCTGTGGCAGCTTCACTTCCGTAGCGTTGCAAGATGCCAGCTGACGTCGTTCAGAAAACATCGAGAAGGCCTTGGCGCGGGATCGCTCTCACCTGAGCCACCTTGGCTGCTGCCAAAACTCCGCATGACTGCAGTTGCGACCTCACCAGAGGCTCGTCGTATTGAAACGCGGCCCTAGCGTCGTTCGGCTTGATGCAACGTATAAAATGTTGTTCGGTCGCCTCAAGGGTGGAAGCTAGGCCGCGCATCGATGTCGAGAATTGCCGCGCCACCTCCTGCCGGCGTGCATCGGCCTCTCGCGCAAGAAAAAGGTCGCGCGCAAAATCCCATTTGGAGCTAGCCATTAGCATAGGCAGCTTGGAGTGAAGCTCATCTTTGTTTTTTTTTAAGAAGCCCTCTTCGCCCGGCGCGCGGCCCGTGTATGTCACGTCTCCAGCAAAATGACGAATGGTGAATTGGCGCCGAACATCACCACCAGAAATACCCTGCTTGGCCGAGTTTGCGGCCCCTCCCTTGCCCTCGGGCTTGAAATACGCGGGGTGGTCCTTGAAACGCCTGTTGGGGCCAGTATGAGCGGCGTAGTTGAGAAATGATGTTCTCCCCACTCACGAGGACCACAATATGCTTTAGATGGTTGAAAGGAGGTGCCATCATCAGGGTGTGACAGCGGGGCGATAGCACCACAGGTATGGTGAATAGCATGCGACGCTATTTGGCGCCTAGGGTGTTGGCAAGCTGCTGAGGATTGGGGCTTCTCGCGCCTATGCACAGTGTCAATGAAGCGGTCGTCGTCCGGAGGTTTTGGCAATGATGTCTCCTCGTTGAGAACCGTCAGGAGGCCGACCTCCGATCCAACACCTGCATTGCAGTACAATTCGATAACGGAAGAGGAAGCATCCTAGGGCGGCGAAAGCACACGCGACGTTGAATTCTACTTAGACCTACTATCGCACCGTTGGAAGCAAGCGCGCTCGAATGCGAGGGACTGGTGATGAGGTGCGTGGGCCATCGGCCAGGAAACCGAAATGTTGAGCTTAGAGCTTGAATCAGGCGACAGTACCTGCGCCCCTCCCGACGCTCCCTTCAAAGAGATGCAACACAGGTGCATTGTCTGGAGACTCGATGAGCTCTGTTCTAATGCCCTCGGACAAGAACTCAGCCTTGACCACCTCCACAGCCTCCGTGATGAATAGTGACTGCAGAAGCGAATGGGCTGAGAGTAAACAGACCAACGTGTCAGATGGAGAGCCGTACCGTAGCGCGTGCGGCTTCTGAGGAAAGGGTCCTCATCACAGGCAGCTGTACCTGTAGTCTCTCGTTAGCATAATTGATGAGTAGCTGCTCAAACCCGTTCACAGCAAATGCCTCCATGCCGAAAATGTCTAGCAAGCCGACGAAGTGTCCCGCGCTGCCTGCCGACCCACTGCCATTGCCGGCAGCGATATTCGCAGAAGAACAATTGGATTTGACAGCGCCACCGACGGCAGAGGCTAGAGCGAGGTTGGTGGTATCCACTAGCGTCATGAAGGTGAGCTCATAGATGGCCTTCGCAAGTGCGTCACGAGCCTCTGTTGCTTGCTCAACAGAGGAGCATAGCTCTAGCTCTTCGCCGGCGGTGTGCAGAGAGACGCGTGTAAGGGCTTCTTCGAGGGAAGGAACCTGAGACCAGAGCGAGAAGGATGTTGGTCGAAAGATAGATGGCGAGTTGGTTGTGCTGACAAGGTGTGATGGACGCGATCACCCTCAGGATCACCCCGCATTAGGGTTTGGGTGTTAGGGGCCGAGGTACGCACCTGGACACCAAGCAATTCCGCTACCGCCTCCAGCGTCCTTCTCGATTGCGATGCGACTCTTGCAGCCGCCTCACCCCGCCCGCGCGACTGGCCAACCGCGTTCATGTCCTCCTCAAAATCGACGTTTCCAAGGAGCAGCACAGCGGCCGCACACCTCCATACGGAAGGCGGCCCATTTTCACCAGCATGCATTGCGGCCACCGCCATCGATTCGGAGCGAGTGCGAGCTGGACTGCGGGGAGAGAGCAGCCCACTCTTCCCTCCCGTATCGGCTGTGGCTGTGGATCGGCGCGTAGGTGGAGGGCTTTGGTAGGCCGCATCAGCATGGCCGTCTGGCTGGGGCTCGCCTTTGCCCCCCTGAACGTCAAAATATGCTTCCCCGTCTCTTGCACGTATCCCAGGCTGCTTTTCGCCATCCCGACTCTGGCCTGCAGCCACCGCGTACATGGAGACGAGCGCCGCGTCGGTCTGCAAAAAGGCGCGCGCGTCATCCACACCTTGCAGACTCAGCAACGGTTTCCCGTCACCCGCCGATCGCAAGTAGCGGAAGCGCCCGGCGAGTGAAGGCCCTCCGAAGGCGTCCTTTGAGCAATCCAAGCCATGAAATGCCCCCGGAGCACCATCTGCTCCTTCCGACGAATTCTCTCCATCACAGCATGTCTTACTCTCGTATTGAGCCGTAGAGTCACCACCGGTATGAATCGCTTTGCCATCCCCCAACCCGGCATCTTTCTCGGTCAGTCTCAACTTGCGACGAACCTCCACCGGCGCGGCGCAAAGCATGTGCAACGCATGGAAGTTGCGCTCCCCGGCCTCGTGCTTTGCGACCCGGCACTTTTCCAGGAGGTAAACCTCCACCTTGCCTCCTCTCAAGCGCGATTCAGCACTGAAGTCGAGTTTGAGCAGCTTGCCGAAACGCGAGGAATTGTCATTGCGCAGGGTGCGTGCCTGTGTAAAGAAACATGGAACGTATCGTCAAGTATAGTTTCTTGTGCACGGCGCGAATACATATCCGATTCGGCGAAGGAAGTGGCAGTATTGCCTGCCCAACCGATGCGATATACGCCGTTTAACCCCATCCCCAAAGGCCAAAGCGCCAATCGACGTGCTGTGCCCTGCACACCCAACCCTCCTCATATCCGCTTTAATTGGCCACCGACACATGCTGGCTGTACTCACGTTGCCAAAGGCTTCCAGAATCGGAGATGACGCGCTGATCGCTGACTTGACGGCCTTGCCGAGTGCCGAGTCACCCCCTCGCTCCGCACCGGCATCGGCAGCGGTGAGATACTTGGTAAGGTGCTTGCAGGTCTCTGTCTTACCAGCTCCAGACTCCCCGTTGATGACCACCGACTGATTGCGTGTTGCCGCTGCAAGAAAGACCTTGTACGCTACCTGGTAGACGTGCGGAGCAGGCGCCACACGAACCGACTGGTTCTGTTCGATGGCCTTGGCACCGTACGTCTCTTCGAGCCAGTTCACATCGTTCTCGAACGGGTTGAGCACCACCAGCACACGTCCAGCCCTTGAGTAGATCTCACGCCGCATGTATCGCGAGCGGATCAGCGCAAGCAGCGAGGGCTCGTTGAGGTGAGAAAGCTGCGCTGCGTCGTCGGGCGCCTCCTGTGTCACAGGATTAGCGGCGATGAGCGCCGAAGGCGGCACCCTCACGCGCGGCCCGTCAGACCTTCTCGAGCGTAGCTCACCACCGTCTGCTCGCTCGCACTCGCACTCGCACAAATGGACCACGTGCCTTTCTCCGTCTGTCTCTCCGTCGTCGTGAGCGCGGACAAAGGAGGAGCCGTGGGCGACAGCCTCGATCTCACCGCGGTCTTTCGATGATGCCTTGGAGGCACCACGCGCCGCATCAAGGGCCTCGAGGCTGAGCCATACGTGCCGCATCCCCTCGAGCACAGCCTGCTTTGCGCCCACTCCCCTTCCTCTCTCTCTCTCTTCTCCCTCTCCCTCTCTCTCTCTCTCTCTCTCTCTCCCTCTCTCTCCCTCTCTCTCCCTCCCTCTCTCTCTCTCTCCCTCTCCCTCTCTCCCTCTCTCTCTCTCTCTCTTTCCCTCTCTCCCTCTCTCTCTCTCTCTCTCTCTCTCTCTCTCTCTCTCTCTCTCTCTCTCTCTCCCCCCCCCCCCCCCCCCCTCAGGGCCAGTGGGGGTCGTCCGGCCCAAAATAGAAGAAAAGGAGAAGGGAGAAGAGAGAGAGATAGAGAGGAAACCTCTCGGTGAGGGGCACGAAATAGTTTTGTAGGAGGCGGCGAGAACATCTACTTTATGTGGAGAGAAATGAAGAGAGCTGCTCAGTGAGAAGAAGGCAAAGACGAGAAATGAGTTACTTTGTTACTTTACACTCTCAGATTTTGCAAGAGACGTTCTCCATCTCATCCTCGATGTAGATGATACTCTAACTTTAGTAGGAGTGTTTGTGCCGGCGGCAAGCGGTGGAAGCCGCAAAGGCGGGAACAGCCGAGCTATGATCTATCAGACATTTTCCCGCCAGCAACAATCAACGAACCTTCTTCGACCGCGTCAGCTGCCGGCTCGATCGAACGGCCCTCTGCCTGTGAGCCTATAGTCATCGCGTGTTCGACAATCGTCGCATATCGAGCCCGTGGTCATGATCGATCCCTCAGGTGTAGAATCGAAGTCGACGCGTCCCGCGCCGGGCCCGCCAAAGGGGCCCAAGGCCCCTCCTCCTACAGAAGCGGGCCTCCTGCCCGCTCTGCCCACCACCACTCCCGAAGACCGCGCCTCCTCAGAGTCTCCGAGCTTGCGGCTAGCGCCGCCTATCGCCCATTCGAGGCCGGTGCCGCGCCTCCATCACCACCCCCATCGCCCTCCGATGCTGTGGAGAGCGGGCATGAGCCCGCTCTCACTGAAATCTGCATTGAAGAGGCTGTTGATGTTGAGGCTTGAGGCTTATCCTAGTGTGAGTGTGAGTGTGAGCTAGTGTGATTGGGGATTGGGATCCTACATGGGAGATACGGGCCATCGGCCCCCCAGATACGGTAGATACGGCTGTATCTGGGTCAACTCCCAGATACGGCCAGATACAGTGTTAGATACAAATACAGTCCACATAGGGGGGGGGGGGTACGCGGCGCGCGTAGGAGGCGCGGCGCGCGCGCAGGAGGCCGCGCAGCCCAGTGATGGTGAATCAGTTCGTCAGCTGACACCAACTTCGAGCTAACACTGACATCTGACATCAGTAGCAGTAGCTGATGTCAGCTGATGAGGTCCATCAGCTGACATCACCTCAAACAGCAGAATATCAGCATATCAGCTGATATCAGTCACCTGTGTCTTTGCTGCAAATGTAAATACGACAAATCGCCACTTCCGTACGATAACTGGCCCCTAGCGGCTCAGGTGACTATTACCTTGCATAGACTGGTGCTGGGCACGAGTTCGAACTCCCAGTGCATTCATTTTCATTTTCTGCATTTTTTCTTTGGCTGTAGAAAGTGAAGGGGACTGCATGTTCTGTTTTCTCCCCGCTCCAAGCTGCTGACAACTGATAACTGACATCAGTTGTCAGCTCGAGGTGAACTGATACTACGCGCAAAACGCCTATTTTAACGCGCAAAACGCCTATTTTAACGGTAGAAGCACAGTTATAATGGTAAAATTGTCATTTTAAGTCTAGAAGTGGTGTGTATCCTGGTCTAGGGCTCCCCCAGATACAGTAGATACAGCTGTATCTGGCCCCTCCCCCAGATACAGTATCCTGTATCTCCCATCTAGGATTGGGATTGAGATTGAAATTGGTTGGGGTTGGGGCTACGTACTACGTATGTGATGTATGTGCTATGTGCTATGTGCTATCCCAATGCCACTCGCAAACCTATGTAGTATTTTATATTTTATGCCGCGAGCGGGTTGCCCGTTGCCCGGCGTGTGTGTGAACTGAACATGAACATGAACGTTGGAAAGAAACACACACACCCTTCCCCTCATTTCTTCAACGAAATAGTGCCCAATCCAAATCCCCAATGCCAATGTACTTTTATCGGACGAGCATTGGCATTGGCATTGGGAAAGTATGAGTAGGAATGTAGGAATAGGAATAGACAATAGACTATTGACGCCGTGTGCACATTTTGTACCGTGGGGGGGCACCGCGGGGTAGGTTTGGCGCCAACCCCACCCACCGACGTGAGGGGTGGGGGGGGGGGGGGGCAGAGAGATCCCCTACGACTCACGGGAGCCCGTGGAGAATGGGGTCCGTTTTCTGAAAAGGCGGGAGAGTTGCGAGAATAGTAGACAGGGGGTGAAAGTCGGGCATGAGGACTCAGACGAGTCCAACGGGTTCCTTCATATATGATGGAATGGGACGTCAGAAAGAGAAGTGAATCGAGAGGGAGAGGATAAGAAATGAACCCGGGGGGCTGTCGAGCCAGCACTCTTCAAGTAGAGAGGCGAGAAGAGAGAGCGCGCTGTCTCCCTCCCTCCCTCCCTACCTACCTACCTCCATTCCTCCCTCTCTTTCTCGCTCGCTCGTTCTCCCACAGCTTCACCGCAGTCCACTGCGGGCGGGATGGAGTTCTTCGGCCGGCCCATCCTCAAAGAGTTCAAGGGTATGCACCGCACTGAGAGGCCGGAGGTCGGGGGGGAAGGGGAGAGGGAAGAGGGAGTGGGGGGGGGGGGGGCAACGATGGAAGAGGTCGGGGGGGGGGGGGAAGGGAGAAAGACACGGAGAGGCTGGAGGTGGAGGTGGAAGAGGGAAGAGGGAGGGCGGGGGGGAGGTTGGAGGGTGCGGAGAGGAGGGCGGCCCCCTTCTCACCTGGACAGCAAGAGCGGGCTGCTGGAACGTTACAGCTTCTCGCAGGCGCAGCGGACCGTTGTGCCCTCAGTATGCCCGAGCCACAATCGTCTCACGCGCGTACACTACCCGCATGAAGACCATCCACTGAGTGTCACCGATGCTCATAGGCCATGGCCTCTTTGAAGGCAAGGTTATCGACTACGAACGCGGCTGCGGCTACCGCGTGCTATACGAGGATGGCGATACGGAATATCTGAAGCGTGAGTCACTCATGATGCTCTTCGACAAGACAGCCCGGCTCAAGAAAGAGAGGGAAAAGCCCGGAAGAGGCAGAACGGCGCGTGCCGAGCCTCTTATACCGGCAGCCTCCTGCCCTCCCCCTGCCATTCCATTCCATCCCTCAGCCACGGGAGGCTCCCGCACCTTTGACGAGTTTGTTAAGCGAGCCCGTGATGCCGCAAGACGGAAGCGCAAGCACACTGAACTGCAATCAAAGGCCGTTGCTCGTGCGCGTCTGCAGCCGCCGGCACCGCCAAAGGCTCGGGTGGTTGAGGAGGAGGCGCGGCTCCCATTAATGAAGCCGCCACCATGGGCATTGCAAATCTCTCGCGAGGCCCGTTCTGTGCGCGTCGATGCTGAAAATACATGGGGGACCACCCCAGATATGCATGACGATCTCACACTCTTCCATCTCGAGCTCCAATGGCTGTCACTGACCGCTGTGACAGTGAAATGGACGTATCCCCCGGCAACGCCTGGGAACTCTTCTTCTTGGATCGGCCTCTTTCCAGCCTCGTGTGTCACGTGGCAGTCAGAGTATGGGGAGGTCTCTAGTGGATCTGCGAAACTCGCTTTTCGCACAATCACACAGAACGTGAAGCAGGGCGCGGTCAAGTTTGGTGGGCGTGTTATCACATCAGCACCTGATGGTGAGTACGTGTTCACTCTCCAAAAGGATTACGGAGTCCGGTGAGGCGCACATTTGTCTATCCCCAAGCCTTGTGCCTCCATGGTCACGATTTTTGCAAATGTTGAGCATCAGCACGTGTAGCTGTGCTGTGGCATCACCGCAACAGCATCCATGGTGACACCAACAGCCGAATCATACTGTGCTCTGTCATGTTGCAGATGTGTTGCGGTTTCTGAGCGTTTCAGTATCAAAGACGGCAAGGTGATTGGATGCTTCGCTGGCACAGCGCTAGTTACTGAAGACGATGACGAGGTGCGCGCCTTCAGCCAAAGTGGAACGCATGCCGTGCTCGATTCGATTGAGCAGCTCGGCGCCCACACGGCTTGCGGGCTGAGCCAATTGCTGATTGTCTGGTCCCTGATCGGTGGTCATAGGTGGATCATAAACAGCGCCAGCGCGACAAATGCCTTCAGTTGCTCGTGCAACGTAGCACATCTCGAGTAGGTGGCGAGGCAACGGAGGAGGAGGTCGACTCGCGCTGCTACTTCCCTCTGTGCTCCGTCGATGTCTGCTTGTCGCGCGAATATGACACGGCGCTGCTGAAGGCAGTGTACAGGATCGTCGACAAGGCGAGCACACAGCTCTCCTACCTGCTAATATATCTGCAACCCCGTGGTCGGCTTCATGCCATTCTAGCCACCCCAAAGGCTCAGGCTCCGCATCGCCCTGTCTCACACCTGCCGCATTGACTCTGGCCATCAGGAGTCGTACCTCGACTGGGGCCTTTCATCCGACTTTGAATCCGTCCAGGGAGCGGAGGAGCGCGGCGGGTATCACGTGCGCAATCGCCGCGAGGTCATCCCCGCCGCAGGGGAGGAGGGTGTCATGCCACCTCGGCCAGATGGCAACTCTACAGGCGAAGCCCGTCCCAAAATGGTCCTCGGCCTAGGCGGAGGAGCCCTTGGCTCAGAGGGATATGGCGAGGCAACTATGGGATCCGTCCACCGCATCGGAATCGTTCTCCAGCATCTTAGAGAGCTGGTGCTCAGGGATGTATACCCGGACGGCTGGGGGCTGCTTTGGGACCTCGGCCCATGGTCCTCCTTTTTGGACGTCGGCTCTGGATACGGCAAGGTACGCCACTTCTAGAGCTGGGCAGTCCACTGCACAAGTCCGAAATGGACTCCCTGTCCTCGGTGCCTAGCGTGTGTTCAGTAGACCGGTCTCCTGATGTGCGCACTTTTTGCTAGCGGCCTTTGCGGAGATGTTTGGCGCGGGCGTCGCTCACGAGCGCTCAAGGCCACCCGTCGCCCGCTGTCGTCCTGATTGATCAGGTTGTTCTCCACCTCCGACTCCTTGCGGGCATGCATTCGTCTGTTGGCGTCGAATGCGTGCTCTCCCGTCACCAGATTGCCCTACGTGCCAAGCAATTGTGCGAGGTGGAGGCACTTGCATCAAGCTCGCTCCCTTCGCAAGCCCGCTCGAGCCGCAAGCGAGCATCGGCGCCCAAGGAAGAATGCAAAATCGGCATCACCGAGTCAGAAGCGTACTCACGGTCACCCTCGTCCGCTAGCCTCGCATCGGCCGACATCGCTCCAAGTGGCAGCGGAGCTTGTGCTGGCGCGCAACACTGCGCAGAGGTGGACGTCGAGTCCGACGCTCCGACCGCACATTCTGCTACCTCAGCGTCGGGTACCACATCCCCAGACGATGTCGCCGGCTCACCTTCTTTAGGGGAATCCCTCGCACGATCCGAGGGAACAGGACCAGCGACCAATGCACATATCGCTCACATGGACAAAGTGAATGTGCCTTTCGGCAGCACGAATAGATGCGCTGCGGGCAACACGGCGATCATCGGGGGAGGCATTGTCCCTGTGATTGACGAAGGGAAATTTGACGGCGTCGATTTTCGCCACTGTGACGTCACGGTCGAAGCCGCACTCACGTACACGCACATATACATCTTCGACTGGGTCTTTTCCAAGCCGACCTTGCGGAAGATGGCCAAGGTAAGCGCCCACGGACGCCGTGGATATTCCCACAAAGCATTGTGAGTATCCTCGGGCGTTGGGTGCTCTCCGTCTCTCTTGCCCTCGAGGCCCTGCCGCCCCTCATCGCCCATTCTGTTTCCGAAAGCATGCCTTGAGCTGTCTTATGCATGCTCCAGAAGAGGCACGGGTGTTGCGCGCCGCGCCGCTTGTCCTCCACCGATATTCTGGCTCAACTCATTCCATTGTATGCGCACCTACAGTTGCTTCAGAACTCTCCCTTCTACGTTCTGGTGTCGTTCCGAAAGCCTGCTGAGTGGTGGAGTTACGGTCTCGTGAAAGCACAGCCTATTGCCAAGGTGCAAGGTTTCCGCACTACGGGCAATGAGTCCATGACGGCGTTCGTTTACATCAATCTAGAGAAGGTGCCCGGCCGCTCGACGTCGTAAGGGGGGCCGGCCTATGAGAGGCATTCGCATGCCGGCGATGAGCACCTTGGCATGATGTGATAACCTCGGGTGCAACATTGGAGTTGTGGCGCAATCCCTGTTATGCATGCATACGTTCTCACCTTCGTGTGCCCCCTCACGCGCGTGTGGCACCTAAGGCGGTGGCGGCGATGCCTGGATGTGTTATTGTCCGGTGGTGATCCATTGGCCAATCATCGTAGCCGACGATGTGATTTGGAGCAGGGACTGCTACAAGATTGAGCGATAAGAACGATAGGCCAACTATAAAAAATCTGAGCAAACTAACCGCTACTTGCACGGCGTGAGGCAAAGTGTTTATGCTGTACTCCTAACTACCCATCCTAATCTACCACATCCCCTCCCCCCCATTCCCTTCTCGCGGAATCCCGGGGGAGGAGAGGTCGCGCACACTGCTTCGACCAGGGGCGTGAGAAAGGGGGGTAAGAGTGAATGATGCCGCTTTTCGAACGCTGTCATGCCCCGTTCGGGGCCGGCGTCCGGCAGAAGTCTTAATTCATTGTGCGTTGATTGTGGATATTACGGTATGATACGGTATGTTCCTTATATCTAGCGCCATCGCCGCCTGCGACAAAGAACACATAGGGCCAGGTCAGAGTTTCATGCGAAACTCATTTCGAAACTTGGGCCACTTATGTGGGGGGAAAACTTTCGCGAAATGTGGACCCCAAAATAGCCCATTACGCGCAACTTGCGCGAAACTCCGGGGGGGGGGGGGGGCGAATCTGTCTGCGCATGCCGGCCGCCCACCCCCACCCAGCCGCCAAAGCTAATTAAAACCTTATAATATTCTTACCGCACTTGCGGCGCATGGCGCATGGCGCATGGATGGACCCACTACCTTAATGCAGGACACTTTCTACACCCCCACTCCCCCGGCCCTTCCCCCCCCGCCATCAGCAAAAAACTATTGTTATAGTTATAGTTATAGTTTTAGCGATGTTGTATTCTTGCCCATTTGAAGGCTGGAGGCATGAATATTCGTGTAAGGTACGCGCTCACAATAACAATTGAACAGTTCTCTGTGTTGCCACTGACGCACAAGACACACAGATTCGGATTCCCCATGGTCTCAAGTCCAGGTTTGCGGATTTTGGTCTCGAAATTTGCGATTCGAATTTTGTTTTTGTTTTTGCTGTTACTATAATTGTTGGCTCGTTTAAGGTAATAAACCGGCATGACTTCGACTTCTCGTTCTGCAGTCGCTCTGCGAGACTCTCTCTCTATCTATATCTCCGTCCTCCTCTCCTCGGCCGACGGAGGGAAGTTTCGTCCAAAACATTCTCCGGTCCCAAGATGTTCCGTGGGGGTCTCTCCGCGCTCCGCGAGGGAAGAGGGAAAGGACACGATCTCGCTCCGAGATCGGCCTCGCGCCCTCCCACGCTGCCCCGCCGTGCCCTCGGTCCCTCGCCCACCCCCGCGGCAGGTTCTTCCGCTCGGCTGTCGGATCCAGAGTATTTCCACAATACTCTAGACGGATCCGATGGCTTGTGTGTCTTTTAACTTTAGGATGGGCATTGTTTCTTGAGGGGTGATCGCCGTTTACTTCGAGACTCTTCGTTGTGGCTTCGTTTCGGTTGGCTGCATTCTTCTCCGGACTCGTTTCTTTGATTGTGGCGACTGTTTACGTGAGTTTTCGGAGTGTCCCTTTGTTGACTGGGCGGTTTTGTGAGTGATGTGTGATCGTGGCTTGTGTCGCCATGTAGCGCGCGCGCTCTCTCTCTCTTTCTCAAGACTGTGCTCTATGCCCCTTGAGACTTGCCCCACGAACAAGCATTCGCTTGTTTCGACAGTTTGAAGACATCCCCCACTCACTTGCACGCCCTCGCCGCGCCTCGCCGCCCATTGCGCCGCGCACGAGCCCATTCATGTGCATTGCGCGCATGCCCGGCTGCACACCACTCGCTGTCCGACACCACCGGCCTGATGGGGTGAGCTTGGCTCGTCTCTTTGGCGCCGAGCGCGGTCAACCTGCCTTCCCTCGCCATTCCCCCACCCCTCGCCACGCCTCCGCCTCTCCAAGCCTCCGCTTTCCACCCTACTCACCATTCTTCCCATCTTCTTCATCTTCTCGCCTGCCCGTTGCCTTTCCCATATGTTGCTCCCTTCTCTCTTGGTGCTTGTTGGCTGAGCTCTTGCTAGCCTCAAGTTTTTAGGCTTTCTTTCTCTTGACTTCTTCCTCCTTGTCGTCCTCATTCTCATCAATCGGTTCGACGAAGATGGTTGTAGACAAGATGGCTTGATGTGTTGTTTGGTTCTGTGTTCCCGATCCCGACGTGCAGCTGCTTGCGTGTCCGTCCGTTCGCGTTGAGTGGGCTGTTGGGTCTCCCTCGCTTTCTGCCTTGTCCTTGAGCTTTCTCTCGAGCTTTCTCTCGATCTTGCTCTCGATCGCGCGTTCCTTTTCAGCGGCCTTCAGCCTCGGTCCCTTGGTCAATCCTCCTCCCTCGATTGCGTCATGTTTTGAGCCGTGTTTCTGTTCTTGTTCGTTCTCGATTTGGCTACGGCCACCCTTCATTCTCAGTCCGGCTATGCGCCACCCAGTTCGGCTATTTGCCTCCAGGTTCCAGGTTCTTGATTCTCGATGATTCTTGTTTCATTCGGCTCTAAATATGATGTATTCAAGGTACTAGGTTGATCGGGGGTCGACGTTTATTGGTTTCTGTTGATGTTCTCGAGTTCCGTTTCAAGTTCAAGTTCAAAGATTTGAGAGAAGACTCGGTTCTTGGTTGATTCTTGGGATTCCTTGACTCCCTTGTCACGTTGTTTGTTCGGATTGTGAGCTACCGTGCGTTCGGAGTGTGTTCGTGTGCCCGTAACGTTCTCATTAGGGATGTGCGCCCCGAGTGAGACTTGTCTTCAAACCAACCATGTGTTCTTCATGTTGGTTTAACCCACTGAGTGCGCACACTCTTTGGGGTGAAAGGCAAGAGGGCCTCGTTCACTTGTGTTTGTTTGTGCATGTCAGACTTGTGTGTGCCTCATGGGGACGCCTGTGAGTGTGCTGTACAAGTTTGACTCGCGCGGACGCTCGACATTTAGTCGGGGGGTGTCGGATCCAGAGTATTTCCACAATACTCTAGACGGATCCGATGGCTTGTGTGTCTTTTGACTTTAGGATGGGCATTGTTTCTTGAGGGGTGATCGCCGTTTACTTCGAGACTCTTCGTTGTGGCTTCGTTTCGGTTGGCTGCATTCTTCTCCGGACTCGTTTCTTTGATTGTGGCGACTGTTTACGTGAGTTTTCGGAGTGTCCCTTTGTTGACTGGGCGGTTTTGTGAGTGATGTGTGATCGTGGCTTGTGTCGCCATGTAGCGCGCGCGCTCTCTCTCTCTTTCTCAAGACTGTGCTCTATGCCCCTTGAGACTTGCCCCACGAACAAGCATTCGCTTGTTTCGACATCGGCGTGCCATCCGTCGCCTCCGGCCGTTATATTATTCCCCCCCCCGCGCGAGGTTCTTCTCCTCCGCGCGCGGTTCGTTTCCTCCGGCCGTCGTTCGTTCCTCCCCCCCCCGCGCGCACTGTCCCCCCCCCCCCCGCTTCCCCGCTTCGATTCCTCTCACGATTCCTTCGATGATTGCCTCCATCTCGTCCGTTCTTCGCAATTCTCGCGGAGGGGGCACCAACGTTTAACTTTAGTTTCGCCGCGGTTCCGGTAAAAGAAAGGAAGAACGAATGGCACGCGCCTCGCGCCTCGCGTCTTGTTTCGTCGCGCAGGGGGGGCCAGGGGCTGAGCCCCAGCTTCCACTGCCCCCTGAGCTGCCCTTGCTGGCCCCCTGGGAGCCCCCAAAGGGCCCCTGAGAGCAGGCCAGGGCGCGCCGCATGGCGACGCGCCGCAGGGACGACGAAGGGAGAGAGTGGAGAGACGAGAGGGAGAGGGGGGTTTTGCATCCCCACCGATGTGGAGGGGTGCATAGGTGTACGAATATGTATCTGTGGTCTGTGGCAACAACACGCAACACGCGCCAAGGTGCAAGGTGTACGGGCAGGTGCGCTGAGGGCTGTCGTGTTAGTACCGGAGTACCGGGCTAGTAGTGAGAGTAGTGGTACTAATGCTCAGTTAGATTATTATTATTATTATTATTATTATTATTATTATTATTATTATTATTATTATTATTATTATTATTATTATTATTATTACTTAGACCTTATATAAGTTAAAATAGAAAATAGTGTTTGACCGCCCTACACCCTATACCCTAACAGTAACAGTAATAGTAATAGTAAAAAAACTGTTTGACGCCGCGCTAAATTCATCCTGTTTGTTCGCCCTACATGTGAACTCCGAGCACTGCACCGCTGCAACTTGACGGCGGGACGGCGGCGGCAACTTTCTTTTTTTGCCAGGGCTGGGGCGATTTCACCTCCGCCCAGGCAAAACGCAGAACGCAGTCTAATCTTGTCACTTCTCACAGCGCTTATTCGGGAATCACACCGCAGTCTAAAATTGTGCACGGGGGCTGCTAGGGGCAGGTTCTTGTTTGCCGTCGTCCGCATTCGCACGTTTCCGGATGGGCCCGTCAGATCGAAGCTTGAAGAAGCTTCGCCCACCATCGCGCGTGCGCGGCCGACGGCGCGGGGGGGGAGGGGAGGGCTCGCGAGCTTGCGCCGAGGAGGAGCTCGTCTCGTGAGAGAAGCGGTTCGAAGGTTTGGACTTCTGCGTCTCTGCGCGGGGAGAAGAGGGGGGGCGCGCGTGGGGGGGGAAGGGGGCGCCCCCTTCGCTCCCGCCCCCTCCCCCCCGCGCGCGCCGGTGGCGTCGGAGAGCTTCGCGGGCGTGGAGATACCGGTGGGGGAGGGGAAGAGCCTCGTGCGCTCCCCCCCCTCTCCTGCGTGGGGAGCTGTGGGGGAGAGTCCAGTCTCGCGCAGGATCTCGAGGCGACTTGAATGATCTTCCAAAGATTTCGAGGGGCTCTCATTCATGGTATCTGAGGTGGGTGGGGGTGGGGGGGGGCGGAAGGGAAGGCAGAGAGATTGAGAGGAGAGAGGAGAGAGAAGGAGAGAGAACGGGAGGAGGGTTCCCAGCTCTCTCTCTCTCCTCCCGGACGGGAGAGGAGAGAGCGAGCGAGGTTTCGCAGAGGAGGGGGAAGGCGCAAGGGGGGGAGGGGCGGGGAAGAAGGAGAGAGAGGGCGAGCGGGAGAGAGGGAGAAAGAGGGGGCCTCTGCTCGCGATGGGCGCTGCTCGCGCGATGCTGCTCATGCTCGGCCACGCCGCCGCGTTTCAGCCCGTCGGCCACCTACCCGCCCTCCGTACGCCCCACGGGCCTCGCATGGTTGCCGGCGGCTCTCTCGATGGCGGAGGAGGAGATCTCGCTGGCGGTACTGACAGGAAGAGGAACGCGCAGCTCGAGAAGTTGCGTAAGATGTACGCGGCGCCGCACATCGTCTTCTCAGAGACCACCTTTTCCTCAGACACCGCCCCTCTCGAGCCGGAGACTAGCAACATGGGCCTCATCCCCGACCTGCACATCTTCAGCTCGGACAAGCCGCTTCTGCCGCACCATCAAGCCACCATCAACATCTGGCAGCCCGAGTACACACTCATGTTCTCGTCGCTGCTCACTCTTACTGAGCCCCACTATTACTTGCACATCTTCCAACCCGACGACGACGAACCCGCAGCCGACGCCGACGAGAAGTCGGACGAGCAGGATTTGGCCGCCGAGCGGAAGGAGCCTCCTCTCATTGGCACCCTCACGCGGGTGGTCTACCACAGGCGCGAGACAGACCAGCGACTCACTCTCGTGGTTCAGGGACTGGCGCGCGCCGTCATCACTCGCGCGACGCAGCGCCAGCCCTACGTTCGCGCCGATGTGCAGCTCCTCCCAGACCATGAGTCGCTGCTAACTGCAGCATTTGCTGTGCGACGGTTCATTCGCACGAGCGCTGCGACACCTGCCGCATTCGCCGCCTCGAAACCGTCTTCGCGCAGGAAGCTGACAATGGCCGTCGCGGCGGCAGAGACCGAGTCCTGTTTTGCCTACGAGGCGCTCGGTCTCTCAATTGGCCCGACGGGCACCATTGCGTCGCTGAACCAGTTCAACGCTAGCGACGCGGCCCTCGGGGCAATGCAGCGCGCCAACCCCAACGTGAACGCCGAGGCAGTGATCCGCACGGTGCCCATGGGTCCTTCCACACAGTTTCCAATGGACTCAACCCAAAAGAGGTCTCGCGGGCGCGACCTCGACGACGAGGACGACGGCCAGTTCGAGGGCACGTGCGCGCTCGAGTTCCTCAAGGCGGCAGACCAAGAGGCGTCTGCTGCAAGTATCACGCTTAACTTTTCGGATGACGGCGAGAGTCGTGACGAGAAGGAGGCCGAGGAGGAGGCACGGACGACTCTGAATGCGCTTGAGGTGCAGCTCTGGCTGGAGCTCGATGATCTGGTGCTCGCGGTCAACAACTACTGGCGGGCTGCCCACCGGGGCCGTCAAATAAAGTTTCCCACTCAAATTCTCGGCCTCCTACCGCCGCCGCCTGATCTGGGCTGGCCATCAGACTTCCAGCCTGTCCACGAGCGCGCGAGGCTCATGCAAGTTTGGGGGAAGACGGGGAACCGTGGCGTCGATTGGGTATGGGGCAGGCCAATCTCATTTGTGCCTGTGGACAAATCATATCCTGATCGCCGTCGTGCAGAGCGGCTGTCATGGGTGGTGTGGCAAGTGATTGCTGGCGAGAGGATGACCTTGACCTCAGATGACGGCTGGCACCTACAGGAGGTGCTTGACTCGCAGAGCACGGCCGACCGGCTGCGGCTGGCCCTTCTGCGCATGCGCACACTCAAGGCGGGGCTGGTCGAGGAGCCCGAGGAAGTGACGAACGAGCTTGAAAGGTTGTTCAATCAACCAAACCAGCCAACCCGCTCACGCAACCCCTCTGACGGCTTGCTTAAATCCGATGGGCCACTTAATCCGTCATACGGATGGCCCGCACCGTTCGAGGAACCGCGCAATCGGCCCGACGGCCCGCGTGAAATTCCGTGATTGCGCAAAGGTGGAGCACGAGGTTGCGCGAACAGTTTTTCAATTTGTGTACGGGACCTTTTGGCGCCGATCGTGATCTTCATTGGTGGCCACAGCTTCAGATGGTTCATATTGAGGGTGGGGAAGGAAGTGACATGGGTATTGAGCTCGAAGCAGCACGGATGGATCTTCCTGTCGCGGATCCATTCACGTGCCGTCGGCCGCCTCAGGCCAATGTCGCCCATGCTTGTTGCGAAAATACGGAGGATGTTATTGTAGTGAGCGCCTGAGAGACGAGACCCGCTCCCCTATTTTGCCGTCGACGTGATGGCCTTTCACTTCATGATGACGAGCGGCAGGGAGATCGGAGTCCGATGCAGACGTTGCCGTAGGCGGCGCGAGGGCATGCACTGCTACTCTCTTGGCGTGTGGTCTTTGGCTGAATGTTGTAAACGTTGCTCTCTATTCGCCATCATATGCATCATTCCCTTATGGCCTCAATGTGTGAGCGGTGCCTGGGATCCTGCATCCTGGCGAATATAGTAATGAAAAAAGGATTCTCAACGTTCTAGCCACGCGCGCAGCCTTGGGCTCACTACGCTGACGCAGCGCAGCTCTAATTCCTTCCGAGGCCCTTCCCTAGCTAGGGTCTAGGGTAGCCCTTCCCCGGCGAGAGTAGGGCGCGCTCGCCGCGAGCGCTCAGCTTCTGAGGAGGCGCGCTTTTCGAAAGTGGTGGTGAGCAGAGCGGGCAGGAGGCCCGCTTCTGCAGGAGAAGCGCCTTGGGCCCCTTTGGCGGGCCCGGCGCGGGACGCGTCGACGCGTCGACTTGGATTCTACACCTCAGCATCTGGTGCTTAGTGCGATGTGCCAATGTGCCCCAGAGTGCGTTTGGGTGGGTAGCGAGTGCACCGGATGCTGCGCTTTGCTGGCTCGCGTGTCAAGCCCAAGTGGACTAGATTGTTTTTGGCCTCGGATGCAACTAAGTTTATACTTGGACGCGATGGAGCGCGCCGGCGCGACTCCCCTCTCTTTCGGGCCCCCCGCCGAGGGCCGAGGGCAGCCCTCCTACTCCTACCCACATGGACCTGTCGCTGGCAAAGCGGCCGCGTCCGCCCTCGGAGGCCGAGCAGGTGCGCGCGACCCCGGTCGCGTCACACGGCCCGTGGCCTCGGCCACAGCACACACAGCAGCCATGCTGGCCCCTCCCATGGGCGGGGCAGCAGACTGCAGAACACAGGGACAGGGAGACAGCACTGGCAACCGGAGAGGCTAGCAATCCACTGGGCATGCCTTATGGCAGAGGCCCCTCCCACCCTGGCAGGGGGGCGGCGTGGCCCGCAGCCAGGTGGCCCCTATGGGCACAACATCCTGACAATCTGTCTGCCACAAGAACATCTCATACATATGTCGCATTCGCGAATCGACACTAGTTAGGCTTCTCGTCGTCGTTCGGCATTTATCGTTATAATTCTCTCGTTCTCGTTCTCGGTCAAAAAGCTTCGCTTGGACGAATAGGATCTTGGGTTGTGGAGCGCCCTCTCTCGTTCTCTCGAAGAGAAGGGAAGTTTCCCCACCCTTCTCCCTCCTAGGCGCCTCGCAAATAGGTTTAATTCGCTATCTTCTCCACGTTTCTCTATCTACTGCAGTGATTGCAATCAGGTTTAATTTGCAATCTCATCGCATCTCCCCCTTAGGCACACCGCACTTCTCTCGTCTTATTTGGTAGGTCTCTTGGAATCTTGTGCGGCAGGATTGCCCCTCGTTTCCGTTATGGTGCGATTCCCCTTCCAGACGGGATCGCCGACAGATCGCCTTCGGATCGTCGTCCGTCGTCGTCTGGCCGGAGTGTTTGGGTTTGATTTTAGTCGAGTTACGTGAGAAAGTCGTGGGGCGAGAGTCGGGGTGTTTTCCTGGGTGTCTCTGTCCGTCGTCCTGTCGTCAGTCGTCATCCGTCGCTCTCGCTCTCGTCGCTCTCGCTCTCGTAACACTCATACCCTACCATCTCGCCTCGCCTCACCAGCCCCTGCCATCACAGCCCTCCTCACACTCACCCTCGCCTCTCGCCGCTCGTTCCATGTCGCTCTCGCCGCCGTCCTCGCCCTCGCCCAAGCCCGCCTGCCCGCCTTCCTCTGCTGACGGGCTTCAGCCCGTCAACCGTTCATCCGCTTCCTTTGCGAGGGCGAGCCGGAGATTCCCGACGCCCACCGCGCCTACCTTCGTCGTCTCGTCGTCCTCGGCCGCAACCGCCGTTAGGGAATAGGCGAGGCCGCCGCCATATGCTTCGTTGACTTCTCGATTCCTCGGCGGCCTGGACCGCCACCCCTCTCGCTTCTCGATACTTCTGTCACTTCCTTTCGCGTTTCATTTCGTACCTCTAACGTTTCGCCTCTCCGATCTACGAGCTCGCCGTCCCTCGGACGGCTGAGCAAAGCCTTCTTTTTGTCTTTCCAACCTGGGGATGCTACCCTAGGTTGCGATGCCGTCGTTCCCGAAGTTCGCGTTTTCGTTTCAGTCGTTCAATCGATCCGGCCGACTCCGCCATCCTCGTCGACCGTCTACCGCCTCGTGATGGCCTCGATTCTCCTCCAATGGTCGCCACTAGCGTCGAAACTCCAACTCCGGAAGGAGAGGTGTTGATCACCGTTTGGAACTTGGCGCCACGACCTGTAACTCTTCCTGCGTACTCGCCGGTGGCGTCAGCTCACATCGAGTACAAGTTGCACGAGGCGCGGTCGACAGCCGCCGGTGATGGAGACGACCCCGAATCCTCGCTCACCGAGGCACAGCGCGCGCTCCTCAACGCTATCACCATCGACCCCGATGAACAATTGGCGCCGTCCCAGAAGCAGCGCGTACGCTGCTTGCTGGCTCGGCATATCGACGCGTTCGCCCTCGACCCGAAGAACCCTAGGCACACGCACGTGATGGAGGTCGAGCTGCCTCTCCTCCCCGGTGCTACAGCCCACCGACACGCTCCGTCGAAGATGGGTGACGAGGGCCGCGCCATCGTCGACAAACACGTCGCCGAGATGGAGGCGGCGGGCATCATTCGCAAGTCCAATTCGCCGTGGGCTTCGCGGGTCGTACTCGTCGGCAAGAAGGACGGATCCGTTCGCTTCTGCGTCGATTATCGCGACACGAACTCGAAGCTTCGCATCTCGGACAGCCCTCTACCGCTCACCGTCGAAGCTATCGATCGTCTATCCCGAGGCCAAGGTTCTCGAGATTCTCTTTTTCTCTGTCTGCTCGACCTAGCCTCCGGCTTCTGGTGTCTGCCCATCAAGGGCGTCCTTTCCCTCGCGGAGCGCGGAGAGACCCCCCACGAGATATCTTGGGACCGGAGAATGTTTTGGACGAATCTTCCTGCCGTCGGCCGAGGAGAGGCGGACGGAGAGAGAGAGAGAGAGAGTCTCGCAGAGCGACTGCAGAACGAGAAGTCGAAGTCATGCCGGTTTATTACCTTAAACGAGCCAACAATTATAGTAACAGCAAAAACAAAATTCGAATCGCAAATTTCGAGACCAAAATCTGCAAACCTGGACTTGAGACCATGGGGAATCCGAATCTGTGTGTCTTGTGCGTCAGTGGCAACACGGGGAACTGTTCAATTGTAATTATGAGCGCGTACCTTACACGAATATTCATGCCTATACAACCTTCAGATGGGCAGGAATACAACAGAGGCAGCGCCGCAGGGGGGAGGATGGTTCTCGCCCCCCATGAGAGGGGTCGAGAGAGTAGGGGGGGCGCGAGGCGCGAGACCCCCCTCCATGGCGACCAAGAGGCAGCGCAGGGGGGAGGATGGTTCTCGCCCCCCATGAGAGGGGTCGAGAGAGTAGGGGGGGCGCGAGGCGCGAGACCCCCCTCCATGGCGACCAATCAGAAGATTAGTCGGCACTAAGCACTAAGCACTAAAAGCAGTGTGCAGTATGCACGACCACCCCACCCCGATAATCGATAATTCCGCCTTAGGAACCAGAGAGAGGTGGGGGTGGAGCTGGTAGGTAAGGGTGGGAAGTAGGGAGTATCGCAAGAACGCTGCCTCACGCCGCACACATAGCAGGTATTTTTAAGATTTTGTATTTTGGACAGCAGTAGCGAGCGCGCGAGCGCTGTGGAGTTCCCCGATCGGCCTTTCTATTCTATACTTAAAAAGTTTCGTCCACGTACGCAATGGCGGCCGTCTTCGCGGTGGGCGAGGCGGTCGAGCTGGCCGGGCTTTCGAAGGCGCAGCTGAACGGAGCTCGTGGCACGGTGCTTGGGTTCGACGCCGACAAGGGACGCTACTCCGTCCGACTCGTCGGCGCCGCAGGGCCGCAGAGTGTGCTCGGCGTGAAGCCGCTCAACCTTGTACGCTCTCTCTCTCCTCTCTCTCCTTCTCCTGCAAGTACTCCACCGCTCGAGGAGGACGAGGAGGAGGCGGCGGAGCATGCTCGTTGGCTGGCTGCGCTTCCTACCATGACGCCACACAACCTTGGCGAAGAGCTCCTCGAGGCTGCCAGGTGAGAGAGAGAGAGACAGAGACAGAGAGAGAGAGGTGAGGGGAGAGAAGGATGGCGGTGCGGAGCGGCCCGCAAGCTGTGACAGGCGTCAAAGTGCGCTGATCGCGGACGACTTGATGGACTGGGTGTGCTCAGACCGAACGATATAAGCAGGCCATCCTCTTGCTTGTCTCTTGTGATGGCCATATTCTCACCATCCACAGATCACCTGACCTTCAGGTACGGAGAAGTGCGAGAGGTGGGTGAGCTGCTCGAGGCTGGCGCCGCGATCGATTATACCGATGCTGGCGGCAACACTGCGCTGCATCGTGCGAGTGCAAACGGCCATGCGGCGGTTGTGCGGCTACTCGCTTCAAAGGGTGCACGCCTGCTCAGCAACGAGGCGGGCAACCTGCCATTGCACTGGGCGGTGCAACAGGGCGACCCCACCCTCGTCAAGACGTTGCTCGACGCCTACCCAGATGCTGACGTGCTGGCCAAGAACGAGTTCGGGAAGTCGGTATCCACTGAGGTGCGCTGTATGCCATTCCGCGTTCTACCCTCCCATGTTACGCACATTGTGACGCGTGAATGCCGCCACAAACATCTCCTAGGCCTTTGCTCGCAACATCCCAGAGATTGTTGACGCTGTGCTCGCGCACAGCTCTGCGGCGCGGCTTGACCCGGAAGAGAATCCGAGCAGCGCGGATGCGTTCACTGCTGAGGTAACCCACGAATTCCACTTCGCAAAAGCGTATGGATCCGGCGGAAGCAACAATGATTGCCGCGGAGCGCTTTCTCCGTTGAGCTGCCGCGAGATCAATTCTATCGGTGGTGACGACCCCACTGCCGTGATTGGCGCTAACGCCAACGAGGACCGCACTGGATTGCAGATCTGGAGTGCATCATTGGTGAGCGCTCGAGCCCCATTTTTGTTTGCGTGCGAGATTCGCCGATACGAGCTGAATGAGCCTACTGCGTCGACAACTGATCCTCACCTTAGGCCCTGTGGCCCTTCTACAGATTCTCGCTCGATGGGTCTCTGGGGAGCTGACTCCAAGCCTACACGGCGCCTCTGTGTGTGAGCTTGGCGCTGGATGCGCGCTTCCTTCCATCGCGGCTGCCGTGCACGCAGGCGCCGCCTTTGTGCTGGCAACCGACCTTGCTCTCCCAACTATGCAAAACATGGTGTGTGACGCCGCTCGCACATTTTTCATCCCGGGGATGTTAAAAGCCTCTTGCAGCGGCGGTGATCTCGCTAGTTGGCATATTGTATGCGCACAGCAGTTTTGTCAGGGCTGGTTGATTTCCATCGTTCCAACCTTGTTCCTGAATGAATGTGCCTAGCCGTCCCTCTCGATGCCTGATTTGTCTAGGAACATAATCTTACCCTCAATAATCTTTCTCCGAGCGTTGCACGCGCCGCAGTCGTCGATTGGGGCGATCGCGGCACGTGGCCGTCCCCGCCAGATGTACTGCTAGGCTCCGATCTTGTTTACTCTCGCGAAGCAGTACCACAACTCCTGGGCTTGGTGGACGCCCTTGTGCCGGGTTCGGGCATCTTCCACTATGTGGCGCCTGAGACAAACCGGTTGGGGGAGCACGAATTCCTAGATGGGCTACTCGGCTTGGGGTTCTCACGACGAGAGCAGCCCGTGCCTGACATCTACCTGACAAACGTCATGGCCGACACATCTGACGAGGACTTTGGCCAAATCTTTCCTGAGCTTGCCACACGTACTTACACTCTGTATACTTTTCGGCGCGAGGGAGTGGCCTTAAGGGTCGCATCTCATGCGACCCTTGCTGAGTGCGTACCGATCATTGGCTTCGCGATGGCGGCGACTGCAGCTGTGCGGCAAGCGGGGCGTGGCGAGCAGCTTCCGTGGGCGGCTCTTCCCGGCACTGCAGCATGTTGCACCGGCGGCGAGGCGCAATCGGTGCGTGTCAAGGTAATGGCGCTGGGAGCGCGGCGAGTGCACACGCGACTAAGTGTCCAGGGCACATGAGGCCCCACACAAGGCACAATGCTTAGGCATGGCGAGCATGAACTAAACCGCATCATGTCATATGTGATAGGGCTCATTCGCGCGGCTGGGGCTGGGGTTGCTGCCCGCGTTGCAGGCCATTTGCTGTATAGAAAATCCTAAATCCTAAATCTGTAGTCCGGATCTTGATAGTAATGCTTGGGCTTTGGGCTTGGCACGACACGGCTTGCTGCTTGTTGCTACGTACGCTTACGCTCCCACGCTAGGTTCAAACATTCAAGCCTCACGCATTTTGTGAGTTGTGCGTTGCACTCACGCGCACTTACACCTAGGCTAGAGGTGGGGACAGTAGTAAGAATCGGGTTGCCTCGGGGCATCGCTTTCTTCGCTTCTCAGGTGTCAGGTGCAACAAATAGAGAAAAATGCGCATGGATGACCTCCATATCTCCATATGCCATATGCCATATGCCCTAAGTAGAGGACCCTCCGAGTCTCAGCTTCCAATTCTTTCGCGCGCGCGCGCGCTGGCGTGAGAAAATGCCCATTTTGGTTTTTGGTTTTTGGTGGGCCTAGCTCTAGCTAGCGGCTAGCTGTGGGAGTATCCAATATTTTAATACTACTACGATTTTGCGGGGAGGGTTAACTCTTTACTGCCGGAGCATGCAAATGGCTGCTTCAAACTATATATTTAGTAATTGCTTGCAAGTGCCTTGACGGGTGGCCATGGGGTGCTGGGGGACCCTCAGGGACATCCTTCCCCATATTCCCACACATATACCACGTAGTATGTCGATGTTCTAGTACGTAATTATGGTGAAAATAGGTCCAGAGGCGAAGCAGCCATTTGCATGCTTCACTTTAGCAAATAAACATAGTTTTTATGTGAGAAAGTGGTGTTAGAGGTCGTTTACCACGTCGCAAAACGGTCCACCTTTTCCCCGTGTGTTGTTGTTCCCCCGTCACACGGCGCCGCGCAGGCGCGGGCGCTTTGGCTAGAGGCCACCGCGTGGGCAGAGGACCCGTCCATGGAGGTGGAGGAGGAGGACTGCTTCGCCGAGGAGCCCGAAGGTGGGCTTCCATCGGACGACGACAACAACTGCGACCTCCTCATCCAGGCCGAGGACATGGTCGAGGAGGAGGACTACGCTTCCGACAAGGAGGGGGAGGAGGGCGACGAGATGGAAGAAGAGGAGGAGGAGGAGAGGGAGGAGGACAAAGAGACCAATGCAGAGAACGTCCCCTCGGCCGGGGAGTGTCCTCAGGGGGGCGTCGCCGGCGCGTCCGTTGAAACTGTGACCGTGAGCATCCGCGAGCTCTCTCTCTCTCCTTCGCGAGGAGCACGTCATGCACCACCTGAAGGTGAGGGGCCAGAGGGCTCAGCAGAACAAGAAGGTTGCCGAGCTCCGCGATGAGTTGGTGCAGGTGCTCAGGAAGAAAGTGCCCGTCAGTGAAGCCGTTGTCGCTGCAACGCTCGGCAGCATTGGTGGCGGTGGAGCTCATCAAGGCGCAGCGACAAGTCGCACCTCGAAGACTGGGGCGGGAAAGGAGAAGAAGGAGAAAAGCAAGTGGAAGTGGGAGGACCTGGACCCGTCGAAGATCCACCGACCGAAGTTCACAGGTGAGGAGGCCTTTCGTCCCAGTGCCACAGTTGGGCTGCATGCGGCGGCACACCCGTTTCTGTGGTTCGACAAGTTCTTGACGAAGGAGTTTCGGCAAACCCTTGTGATGAACTCCAACAAGTACAAGTGCTACATTGGCGCCAACGGCCACGATTTGTACATGTACGCGCGGCCGATCGAGTTGCTCGATGTAGACTTCTTCCTCCCCCTCCGCCAGCAAGAAAATGTCTGCCAGCCGGAAGGCCGCGGCGCAGGGACATTCGGGAAAAATATGGCCACCTCTTTCCTACCGTAACGCGTCCCTTATCATCTTTACCAGGGGGGTCCTCCATTCTCTCGCTTCTAAAAAGTCAAAAACGATGCAGCCATTTGCATGCTGCGCCCCCGGCAGTAAAGAGTTAAACAGCTGATCGTATCCGCGCACGATGGGGCGAGCCGCGCTGCTGGCGCTCGTGCCATTTATCGCCGCTCGGGCTCTCGCTCTGCAGCCACGACCGCTGATGGGCTCCTCCTCTTCCGTCAGACGTGCATTTTCAGCAGTCATGTGCGCCACGCCGGAGCAACCCAAGCAGAGCTCTTCAGACGAGGACACTTCTCTTCTCGACGCATTCAAGGCGAGGCTCGATGAGGAAGGAGGAGCGACCAGCCTGAGAGTGAGCACAGATGCAAAGCGATTGCAACGCGCAGCTAGCACAGCCGCAGATAGTGTAAAGAGCGCTTTGGATCTTGACCAAAGCCAGAGCGCGCCATCTGTATCTGGCCGTCTGCTTGACAAAGAAAATTGGACGTTGACAGTGGCGTTCCTCGGGCTCGTCATTGTGCTGTCCTTTTTCACTGCATTTACCACAGCTCAGCCGGGCGAACAGGTTTCGCCTCAGCAACAGGCGGGGAGACAGACAAGCGGCTACATTGATACGTTTACGAGCGATGGTGGTGAGCTCATGTTTGGCCGGCGCTGAGAAGGGATCCCTATCCATGGTCGAACATCTATACTTGTCGCGTCACACTAAGATTGAATCGCGACTTAGTTGGTCCTTGCAGCACGCTTATGACTTATGCCTTGCTATCAAGGACTTGCTGCGTCGGCTGGCGCTCGCTCAAGAGATGCAAATCTGCCTGCTACACATCATTTACAAAAAGAAGGACGGCAAGAGCTTTCAAATGTCGGCAGCCGGAAATGGTGAAAGATGTTGGTCGTGGTGTGTAGTATTTCGGACATGTCCGCAGCACTCAATAGGCTGCGATATTCGAGCGCTGCGAGTGAGCGTGAAGGCCACGAGACACACGGGCATAAGCACATCCCAGGACACGGCCGAGGCCCGACCGAGCGGCATTGCTTTCACATCCTCTTGCATATTCCAATTAACAATTAAAAATACTACAGTTTGAGTGCGCAAAAGTATATTCGAAAAAAATTCGTGAAGGTGACCGCTGAGCTACTAGCAGCTAGCCCTTTATCCGGGCATCCGCTGACATCGCCCTGATCCCTACCGTACTCCCCTTTCTATGATGTACGCCCACGCCCACGCTGTCGGAGCGAAGCTCGTTTCCTCTTTCCTCTTTGGAAACGAGCCGCGAGGGCGCACCGGCGGCTAACGCGGCGCACGATTCATCCGGGGAGCCCGGAACGGGCTCATCGGGAGAACGGGGGAAGCCAAGGACGGGCATTTGGAAATGGACGGGAGAGGGCACGAAACGCGAATCGGAGGACGGAGAGCGCGAGTACGGGTACGGGCACGGCGAGCAGATGCCGCTTGTTTTAGACTCGTAGGGACTCGTAGCTCGTAGACTCGAAAGGGTTACTCGAAAGACTCGGGGGTAGGAGGTACTCAGGGGCTGGGAGGGACCCAGGGGGTACAGACCGCCAGCTGTCGCCGCCACTTCGTGGCCAATCCCACACTGAACAAGTTGACTCCACCCATTGAACAAGTTGGCTCTACCCTGAACAAGCAAGAAGGTGCAACTCGAGGAGGTTCCCTTTTTTTGTTACACACCTCCCGTCTATTTATGTATATAATTTTTATTGACCCCTAACTTGGACATTATTCCCACGTACCCCTCCCTCAAGGCAGCATACTGCATACTATTGATCGAGAGGCCAACACGGCCGACCTGGCTTGCCGCCAAAGGGTCGCGCCGTTGGTCTTATTTTCAATCCAGGGTACCACGTCACCAAAGACGTCGAGACGATGCAGTCACATGACACACCGGTTTCGAAACCCACTCTAGAAACCGATCCTGTACTTTTGTACTTTAATGAGGGGGTCGAACTTATACCGTCCACATGGGGGTAGTTGCCGAAAAATAAACAACCGAACCTGAGGTTGCACCCTCTCGCAAGTTGACTCCACCCACTGAACAAGTTGCAAGTTGGCTCCACCCTGAACAGGTTGGCTCCACCCACTGAACAAGTTGCGTAATCGTAAAAACAAACTCAAATCCTCGATTTTCGAGACGAAAATCGGCGAACCCGAACTTGAGCCCAGGGAGAATCTGAATCAGCACGCCGGGCAAGGAGAGCGAGCGACTGGGAATACAAGGGAAGCACGCAGAGACGGGACGGATGGCGTGAGCGCGTCCTCGGACATCACACATCACGGAGCACTGAGGCACGAGGGCGGGGACGAGAGCAGACGGGAAGGGCACGGAGGGCGCTCGAGCGATGGCGCAGAGCGTACGGAAGACACTGGGGGAAAACGTCACGCGCGGGGGAAAGGGGAATCGCACGGGAAAGAAATAGACAAAAGGGGGCCGGAAACTCAAGGAAGCACTCGGGGAGAGACGGGAAGGGAGAGGGGGGAGAGGGCTTCCGTGGGGGAGCCGGGGAGGGGAGAGGAGAGGGGGGACGGACCGATTCGGGGCGATGCGGGGGAGAAGGGAACTGGGGCGCGGCGACGGAGAGGGAGTCGCGCGGGAAGACCTAAAAATGGAACATACGACATACGAGGGGCGAGGGGGAAGTATACAAGGCCCCTCCCTTTACCCGCAACAGAGGGGAGCCGTCGGCGCGTGCTCCATCGCTAAAATAAAACTATAGCAATCGTTTTTAACTACTTACTACTGATACTACATACTAAATTAAATTAAACCTTTTAATAGTCTCACCGCGCACGCAGCCGTGGACCCTCTACTTTCTACTCACGTAGGAAAACTTTCTACACCCCCACGCTCCCAGCCCTTCTCCCCCCGCCATCAGGCGGCTCCCCCCGTGCACTACTAGGGGGATTGGGGTGAAGGGCTTAGATATGGTCCGGTGGCCCGCGCCTCCCCCCGGTGATCTGTTCCCTCTCTTCCTCCTGTGTCTCCGAGTGGGCGGCGACCTCAGTCCCGACTTATCCTGTAGACAGGTGCGGGACTTACCTATTTTTCGGTGGGCGGAGCTCCGCTCCGCCCACCCCCTTCTCCGCGCTCTCTCTCCCCTCTCCTGCGGCCCGCGCGATGGCGCGCCTGCGGCAGGCCTGCAGCTGCCCATTGGCGACCCTGGAGGCTCATGGAGGCCAGCTCAGGGGGCAGAGGAGGCTGGGGCTGGGCCCTGGCCTCCCCTGCCTCTCCCTCGCTGGCGCTCCTGAGCCTCAGGGGCCCCCACGCTGCACCTGTCTGCCTGTCGAACAGGGGGGGAGGAGGGGTTGGAGCAATGGGCTGGCCACGCCGGGCCAGGATGGGCGAATCAGGCGAGCCTGTCAGTGGGAGAGAGGGTCAGCAGGGCAGTGGCCTCCTGGCAAGCCATCAGGCGTGCCAGGAGGATGGGTGGTTCCTCCCCATGGCGGGGGAGGAGTGGAGAGAGGGGGGGGCTCGTGCCCCCCATGGGCGAGCTAAGTATAAACTTAGTTGTACTGATACTACATACTACTACTACTACTACATACTACTACTACTACTACTAACTACTACTACTACTACTACTACTATATACTACTATACTACTACTACTACTACTACTACTACTACTACTACTACTACTATACTACTACTAACTACTACTACTAACTACTACTAACTACTACTACTACTACTACTAACTACTACTACTACTACTAACTACTACTACTACTACTACTACTACTACTACTACTACTACTACTACTACTACTACTACTACTACTACTACTACTACTACTACTTACTACTACTACTACTACTACTACTATCTACTTATACTACTACTATACTACTACTACTACTACTACTACTACTACTACTACTACTACTACTACTACTACCACTATTAAGTATGATTGATGTTAATGATGAATGATGATACTCCTACATCGAGCAGTAACAGGAAGTGGAGTGCATCCGTTGATATCCATACGTTCTAGCATTAGGACTAGAATGATCAGTGTTTCTCTCTGCACTACTCTACGCCAACATGCCTTGCTCGCGCAGATGCTTCAGCATCACGCGGCGCTTGGCGTCAGCCCGTCGGCCTCGTTGCCCAGCAACGGAAACAGAAGCGTCTACAAACGCCCTCAATTTGCCCGCACTTCACGCCTAAGATCATCCCATGTAGAATGAGGCGGAGAGGCGCTGCGACAAGCAGTCGAGAAGTTATGCGGGTAAGCTTCTGATCTCGTGGTCGTCAGCTCACAACCAGAAACGACTTGTGTGGCAGCTAGATCTGATGCAATGCAATCAGTTGAGAAATTATGCTGGTACGCTTCTGATCTTATGGCCGTCAGCTCACAACAAGAAACAACTTGTGTGGCAGCCAGAGCTGATGCAATCTTGCAGCACCTCGCTGGGGATGCTGATGCATCCGCACACTATGTAAAGTATCAAGCCACTTGTGCCATGAGCCGATCGGGCTCTCTGAGACTCGGACGAGCTCTACTTTTCAGGTTTGTTGAAATGCTTCAATGCAAACGCCTGGAAAACGCGGAACAGGATGAACTCGGAAACGAGAACCGCAACCGCCACGCTCGTCATGTCCGTTTGAAAGCCATCTGCGACCAAGCGCGCAACACGCACAAGACATTCGCGGGAGTCAGACGATTGAAAACTCGTACTACAATATTCGCTCGGGCGTGGAATAGTGCGCAGACATGCCGCATACATTGGTCAATGACGAACTG
This sequence comes from Isochrysis galbana, assembly GCA_018136815.1. Taxonomy (NCBI): domain Eukaryota; phylum Haptophyta; order Isochrysidales; family Isochrysidaceae; genus Isochrysis; species Isochrysis galbana. The sequence goes on from CM030931.1 coordinate 8,170,587, forward strand.
GCCTGAGCGGGGATAATCGGGTGATCCCTTTGGCGTGAAGTCCTGGTACAACGCGCTGACCATCTCTTGCAAGCCCCAAAACATTGGCGAGATATAAATCGCCCACACCATCCACTCTTGCACGCCCGAGAGCGTGATGAAGAAGCCATTAAAGAGCAGAATGAAGATGAGCGGCGGGATCGCGATCTTCTGGGCCTGGGCACCTGTTTTGGCAACGGCTGCGATGGCGCTGAACATTGAATCGGTCACGAGCACGACGAGGAGCTGCCACAACCAGAAGCTGGGGAAGCTCGAGTACGGGATGCGCGAGAAGGCAAAGACGAGCACCAAAAATACCAGATTAGCAAGCTGTGACACGATGTTGTCCAGGATGAATGTCGAGATCAGGAATGCCCACTCACGGTACAGCCGGTCGGAGCACTCGAATTTCATGATCTGTCGCTCAGCGATGAGAGCAGGCATTGATTGCATGCCTGAGAGCACGCTCATTTGGATACACATGAAGAGAAACGGCATCTGCTGCAGCTTTGTGTTAGAGCCGGTGTCAAAGAAGCCGATTCCCACAATGACCGCCTTGACTATGGCCGTCAGAAAATCCGTACGCAGGGACTTACGGTCGCGCATCAAAAGCGTGAACTGTCGGCCAAATACGGCGCGCAGTTGCATCGAGAAGGGTGCCGCGTACACCGAGTTGCTGGGCATGGTGAGTGGACCCAGGCGAGCCTCTATGTTGTCGGAACGCTCCTTTAGGATCTGGTAGGCGGACTTGCCCGGCGCGGCGATCGCCGAATTAACTTGTGCCTTTACCCCAGCGGCGCAGTGCGCGTCGTAGTAGTTGACCAAGGCCTCGATCTGCTGACCCTTGAAGGAGGGCGAGACGAGGTCGAGAAAGTAGTCGGCTGGGTTTGCGCCGTCAGGTACGGGGAAACCGAGCTTGGCGTAGTGTGCCATTGCGTCTGCCATCGGGCCATTATACACCATCCGACCGGGTTCGGACGTGAGCAGAACGAGGTGATCGAAGAGGGCAGCCACCTCTGCCTTAGGCTGGTGAATGACAACAAAGATAGAGAGGCCCAGCTTCTTGGTCATCACCTTCATCAGCTTGACTGCAACCTCGGCGTCCGTCGATGAGAGGCCTGAGGTTGGCTCATCGCAAAAAAGAACGTACGCCCCTGAAATGATCCCCTTGCATAATGTCACGCGCCGTCTCTGCCCGCCGGAGATACCTCTGACGTCCTCGGAACCTACCTTGGTTGAGGCCACCTCGCCGAGACCGAGTTGTGACAAATGTTCATGGATGATGCCCTCAAACTCTTTTCGAGCCTGCCGGTTCGAAGCCGCCGCCTTTGGCATCGGGCGCGATAGCTTCGCCGTAAAGCTGACCGCCTCATGCACGAGGGTGTGCGGAAACATCACGTCGGCCTGGGGGACATAGCTAGTCACTCGTGGGTACAAGTGATCGCGTTGGTGTCCGTTGAGATAAACCTCGCCGCTATACTTGGTGGTCTTCTTGCCGGCAAGGATATCTGGAAGAGCGTGGGCGGGCATATGATTACCGCTTACATTTGGCGAGCACCTGTCTGAAGAAGTGGTTATGCGCTAGAAGCGGTGATGCGTTTGGAGTGCCGAGTGTGACTGGAAAGTGCGGCGCTTGTTGCAATTGCGCGCACCAAGAAGTGTTGACTTGCCACAGCCGCTCGGTCCCATAATGGCGACGAGCTTGCCGGGCGGGATGTGGCCCGAGCAGGGTGCGAGGATTGTCTTTTCCACCCACTCCCTCCTTTGCTCGTCTTTGAGCTTGACGCTGAAGCTCACATCCTTGAAGGTGACAGCGGCCGACGGGCTGTACAAAATGGGGTGTGGCTGCACACGCTCGAGCTCGAGCTCGAAATCGCGATGGATATCAGCCCTCTGCTTCTTGAGGAACTCAGGCAGCTCGTTTGGCTTGAGCGGGTGCATGCCCTGCGCTTCAATGTCCAGATTGTCGCTTGAGCCGGTCATGGTGCGCGAGGAGAGTGGAGTCGGTTGGTCGTGTGGTAGGGCGAAATGATTTCGAACTACCGCGGCAAACACCACCGCTCTCTGGCCCGAAGCGTCCCGATTGGAAAGAGAATAAAAGGCCGAGTCTCATGAATTGTGGAGAGAGGGGTACATATGCTGGCAGCGCCACGATCGCCGCTCTCAGCACCGAGCGGGACGCCCGAATCGCCGCTGTCAAACCCGATAGGGGAACCTGACGGATTCTAAATCTTTGTGGCGATATGAAGGAGAAAACGGGAACGGTGCCCTAGTGAGAGCGAGTGGGAGGTAGCCCCCCCCCCCCCCCCCCCCCTCGGCCTCATGTATTTTCCTTGGACAGCCCAATCACGAAATTCCCAATCGAGGAGTTCTCGGGCCATCGGCAACCTTGAACACGCCTCTGGGACCAGCAAACCTCTTTGGTCCTTCGGTCTTTGAGTCTTTGATGCCGCGCTTCAATCGCCTTTCGCGGCCGTGTGGCTAGCTAAAGCTGAGAGACACTTGCTTGCGACAAGCGGTCAATGCCTGCTCAAAGGTGATCATATCGGGAGAATGCCAAACAAACCCTCAGCACAAAAGAGTAAGAGATAAGAGAGAGTGGAAGAGCGAAAGCAAGTACTCCTTGCGCCGCCTTCTGTGAACGGCCGTTAGTACCGTGAAACGCCATATAAATACTAATAGTAAATAGTAATATATATATTTGCGGTGTGGCTAGCTCTAGCTCTTGCTAGCTAGGTGAGACTTGGGACAAGGTGTGAATGCGAATGCCAGCACCCACCCACGTCGACGTCGACGTCGAGCGACTTGAGGCCCGTTTTCAGTATGAACGACAACGGTGGGCTCAAACCCAGCGAGGAACTAGTGAAACTAGCCACAAAGCTGAGGATAGCACACGCTGTCGAGGAACCCAAGGAGCAACAAAACAAGGACGAAAATAAGCCAACAAAAACAAGGACCAAGGACAACACCAATGACGCAGCGGACCCGGCGCCACCGTCGCACTAGACGCGAGCAAGGGCAGACGCACACATCAAAAGAGAGAACACAACAGGCCTGCCCGGCCCCCGCACTCCGAACCAGGCCTTAGGTAGCGCACCAGGGCCGGACCCCGGAAACCGAAGAAAAAGGAAAGAAGGGGGGAAGGGGAAGAGGTGGAGGGAGGGAAGTTAAGGGCGATGTGCGATGTAAGTAGAGTAGGGAGACCATTCCCAGACAGTAGTAGGTGTGTAGCCCAGAATCTTCAGATGTTTTTTTGTTTTTTTTTCGACGTCGACGTCGACGTCAATGTCGGAGAAGGATCAAAGGCGCTCACGATCAGCTTGATAGTAGTTGTAGTTGCGTAGTTGGTGAGAGTCGAGAGTCGAGGCAGTCGAGAGCCGAGGAGCCAAACCAATCTAAAGGTCGTTTGCCTTCATTTGGTACCCCTCGTTTCCAAAATATGCGGGTCCCCCTCGCGCGTTCAGACAGGCCCTGAACTTGGGAGAGACTCGCCGCTCGAGTACCAAACGAAGGCATGCGACCTCGGCCGCCCCGGGCTCATGGAAGGAGACCAAATGAAGGCAAGCCACCTAACTTCTTACTACTTACTAGTAGTAATAGTACTTACTAGTAGTAATAGTAAGTTCTATCGATGTTTATACTTAGTTCACATGGGAGTGGCGCCTCGTGCCTCGTGCCAACTCCCCTCCGGGGGGGCCGTCGGTCGTCAACCTCAGACTCTGCCTCCTGGTATGAGCTGAGCGCTAAGCGTTCATCATCTTGACCCAGATAGACCCCCGTGGGCGCCCTTTCCCTTTCCCTTTTCCTTGGTGGATGTGGATGGAAGATGGAAGATTTTGGATGAAGAATGAAGCTCTTTCTTGCCTTCGTTCGTCGTTCGGTGGCTATTCTCCGTTCGGATTAACGTCCTCGCGCATCCTGTGCGCGTGCGTGTGCACCACACACCACCGCTTCTCCCGCCAACCACCCTTCCTTCTTCATCTTGATGCGGTCGCCCCTACCTTGCCTAGCTTGACACTTCCTCTGCCTTCCTGCCGGCTTCCTTGCCAGTTCCTTCCGCCCCGGTTTCCCGCTTGTCTCTAAATCGGTTTCACCGCATTAAGCATTAATTATTAATTAAGACCAAGCTTAGAGGGGAAACTCCCCGGCCAGTTCCGTTGCGCTGCTAAAATCTCGTTTATCTCGTCGGGTCATCAGGCCATCTCGTTCATCTCGATACATCTCGTCGGGCCCTCGGGCCATCTCGTTACAATCCAAGCTGCGGCTTTGATTCCAACAGGGTGGCGCACCGCGTCGTCCCGCATCGCCGATGAGAGGGCCCCAAAGGCGGTCGCACCGAAGAGCGCGCGCCTGCGGCCGGCGTCCTCCGGCACCCCCCCACCGCTCGAGAACTTATACCACTCACATGGGCAACTATCAGTAAAACTGATAGGGTCATTGGGGCCCCGTGCCCCCCTTCCTCCATCGCAGACACCCCCTGGGTGGGCCTGCACACTCAACCTCAGCCCCTGCCTGCTGGCAGGGGCTGAGCTGACATCACTCTGGCCCAGACCCTCGCCGAGCGCGCGCTGCGCGCCGCACGCACTCGCCTGCACTGGCCCTCGCTCGTACTGACCCCCACTCCACCACTGAGCCACAGACCACCTGAGCCGACAGGAAGGCACCCAGGGCCAGCGAGGCCAGCGAGGGAGAGGCAAGAGAGGCCAGGGGCCCAGCCCCAGCCTCCACTGCCCCCTGAGCTGGCCCAGCTGGCCCTCTGGGGGGACCCGAGGGGCCCCTCAGAGGGGGGCCATGGCGCGCGCAGGCATCGCACGCCCGTAGGAGAACGAAGAGAACGACGAAAAACGAAAAAAGCACGACAAAAAAACGACACGATCTGACACACAAAAAGGTAATACTCACGCCTGTTTACGGTATGTTTTCAGGCCGACACCTCGAGCGACATGCGAATGCCGCGAAAGCGCGGCGACACTTGAAAAAGACGCGAGAAGAGGGGGCCGAGACCCCCCAGGGGCACGAAGTGTCACGAGCAACAGGCGTTTACGTTTGTTTTGCCACAGGAACACCACACCAGCAGGTCTGCCCCAGCCCACCCCCTGCACTTGGCCCGTTGTAGTGCACGCGGCCCCCCCCCCCGATACCAAAGACAAAGGAATGAAGGGGGTAGTGTAAGGGAGTGAGTAAACTGGGGTATAGGCGATGTCGTTAGTGAGTACCGTGAGTATGTACGTGGGCCCGTATAGCTAGCATGAGTAGCCCGAATCTTCAGATGTTTTATTATTATTATTATTATTATTATTATACCACTCACATGGGGGCAATTGCCGATAAAACAACCAAACCTGAGGTTGCTTGCAGCCTCTTGCAAGCCGTGGCCAGCCCAGCATAGTAGCAGCCAATAGCCAATGCACAGGCGCACACAGCACGTCGGCTACATCGCGCCAGAGTATAACCTTTATAGCAAACTTAAATAATTAGGAGTCGGACTCAGAAACCAGATATGGCATGCGAAAGGGCATGCTGCATGTGCCCGGCTCGCTTAGGATGCCACACTTTGTCACACGCATGCATGCGCTTCGTGTCAAGTATTAGTCATGTATGTGAAGGATACGACACACACGCAAAGGGCATCGGCTGATATTCGAAAATTCGCGCACTACAACCGTCGTTACGCCGCTCAAGCCGGGCTCAGGTCGGCGCTGATTACAGATGCCGCAACTGCTTTCTGAAATAGCATGAATTACTCTCACGAGGTAGGCTTCTTCATTTGTGATTTCGCCCATCCCGGCAAATTGTCGTAATCTGCCAGCCACTCGGCTTCGGCCTCAGTAGTCTCACGGCCAAGCACTTCATTACGGTGAGGATATCGCCCGAACCGCTCGATTACCTGCATGTGATCGATGACGGCATTCATGATGCCATCAACAGTTGAGGTATCGCCAGCATAACGCTCTCGAAGGTACTCGACAATCTCGAGATTGAGGGCGTGATCGCTCGGTTCCTCGCTGTGCTGGCCGGGAGTGCAGAGAAAGAAATAGTATGCAGCCTCTTGATCGAGATGACAGCCTGTGTCGACTAGTTTGCGCACCATTTTCATGCCACGCTCATCATAGCCGAACGCCTCTGAAGAGCCGCGGAACGCATTCCGACTGATCTGGTCGCAGAGCAGCATCTGCGCATACAGCCCATCAGGCGTGGACCACTCCTCTTGTTGATCGAGCTCGCCTCGACCGCACGCGCGGATCAGCGGCACAAACTCACGGCACGAGGCGTCCATCGCGTCCTTCTCTGCCTGGTCACACATCCCAAACCATCTGGGCATCTGCACCGAGAGCGGCGGCTCTTTGATCGAGGCCATCGCGGGCGTGCCCCACGCGCCCGCGAACCAAAAGTCGAGGACAGCAGAGGGGCTGGTGCGCACTCCGGCAACTGTCCTCAGCCCTGCTGAGAAAACGGCCAGCTGGCGGCTCAAGCACATGTGTGAGTGTCCCCTCTGTGGAGCCGCCGCGATGAGAGCAACGAGGGTCCAAGGGCACCACCAGAGGATTTCACATGAAAAGACACTGTTCAACAAGATTCGCGAGTTACGCTAGGAGTACACTTAGAGAGCTGGGGATGTGGTGTGATGCCAACACCCACTCACGACGAGGTCGGAACACAGTCGCACTAACGTAGACGCTCACGGAAACCCTCGTAGTGCGAGTCAAGAAGCCAACCGAGCAAGCAAGGCGAGGGCCGGCGATGGACCAAGTCGATGTAGTGGTAGTGATTGTCTCTTGTCTCGTGCTCGTGTAGACGCGTAGATGTAGATGTCTCGAAAATAAAATTCGAGCTGTGGGTGGAGGAGCAATACAGATGAAGCGCCGGCGCGTGAGCGCCGAGAGCACGCTCTTGTCGCTGTGCATTTCGCGCTCGCGAGCAACGAGCAACAACCAAGAGACGCTGGACTGTCGAACACGCGATGACTACTGGCTCGTAGGCAGAGGGCCGTTCGATCGAGCCGGCAGCTGACGCGGCCGTAGAGGGTTCGTTGATTGCTGTTTGCGGGAAGATGTCTGAAAGGTCATAGTAGGAATCGGGTCTGACAGTGTCTGCCATCGAACGCTACGAGCGAAAAGGTAGACGGAAGGTCGGAGGGTTGCAACGCGTGGCGTCGGAGAGTAGAGACGAGACTAGCTAGCGAGCTAGTGAGAGAGAGAGAATGAGAATGAGGGCTTCTTTGGTCCAAGGTAGACACGAGGGACTACAACGCGTGGACTCAAAAAGCTAAAGGTCCACAGAGGCACACAAACTAAACCAAACGGGGCGAAAACTAACCGCACTCGGACGGACGGCCAGGCGTCGGCACCAAGGCAATTCAGCGACGCGCAGACATGCGACAGAGGGGTCGGCACAGCGAGGGCAGACCTCGCTGGGGGAGCTGCGACCGAGGTATAACAGAAGACAGACGACAATCGTGGAACGTTTGATGACATCAAGAGAAAGTAGGAGAAGAGGCGGTATACCCATCAACGAGACCTTGAGACTTAAAATAACTCACAGACTAGAAGTAAAAGTCTGTCCTCGTATGGAATACGACATGGACGAGCTGGCCAGGGTTTTGCGCCACGAAGGGCTTGGACGTGAGCACGTGCACGTGCACGCCGCTGACGCACAGGCGCAGGGGCCCACGCCTACTTGTACGATGGCGCAGCACGCCCCACTACTGTTGTGCCCGCCAGCGCGCGACGCGCGACCTTGAGACGTTTGCCCCCCCCCCCCCCTCGGATTAACATTTTTTTGCCTTTGTTTTTGTTTAGGTTCGTAAGAGATTCCAGCACAAGCACCAGAGCTTTCTTGTCTCTTGCGCCACAGGTGAAAGGCGGGGACGGGGACAAGGGTCCCCCACACGTATTCATCCGACGCGCGAGGTGTAGTAATCTTCCCTAGTGTCTAGTGTCTAGTGTAATGTTCCGATGGACGTGCTCGATGTTGATGTTGACCCTGTCTTGTGTGGTAAGGGGGGGTGAATGATGGATGGGCATGTCGCATGTCGGTGGTGTTCACCGGTTAATCACACTGCGAGCGCGGCCGGGCAAAGTCTTAGATCTTAATGATATCTCGTGGCCGGTGAAAGTAGGTGATGACACACTATCACAAGTTGCCCCCCCCCCCCCCCCTGTCTTGCCTCTAGCCGTTGGAGGAGATGCGTTGCGTCGGCTCTCGCGTTCGGATTAGTTGCTTATTTCACATGGGAGGAGCGTCGTGACGCCTGCAACCACAACCCTGCAGCATGGCGCCAAAATGACGCCCATCCTTGCACTTCGCCCGGCGGCGCGCCTCCACCTCCGTAATGATCATTTTTGTCATTCCATCGCCCTCGCGCATCTGCATGCATTGCGGCACAGGGACTCGTCTCACAAATCTAGATGCATGATGAAGTGAACATGTCAGAGCCCTTGCAGCGAGATAATCAATACGCAATACTGAAACGTTTGTCGATAGGAGTCTTGCCATGCAAGACAAGCAAGACTGGCTGTACCTGCGACCGCACACCGATCGCCCGCATGATTTCCGGGCGAAACACACTCATGCATCCTAGATGCTCCATCGGAGCACTGAACGCCGGCGAGAGCAATCTGCAACTAGGGCAGAAGTCATCAAAGAGGCCGATCGAATGTCATTTTGATGTACCTCATTAAATCGACAACACGATTCGCATATCCCCATTCATTGTCGTACCAAGCAACGACCTTGATGAAAGTTGGAGAGAGAGCGATACCCGCCTGTGTCGAAAATGGACAGATCGAGTTCAGGTTGTTAGACGTTGACATGAAACGCGATTGGATGCAGACGCGCGACACCGTTGATCGGCGCCTGGATACAGGCTTCAAGTCGTGTATCCCCAATCCGCTGCCAACGCACAGTCGATGATGGGCTCACTATACCTGTACGTCAAAGACCGCGGACCGATCGTCGCCCACGAAATCTGCAGAGACGAGGGCTGAATCCGCGTATCCCAAGATGCCACGCAGAGATCCCTCAGCCGCACGGCGCACTGTAGCACATAGCTCCTCGTATTTTGCAGGGCGCTTGAGCCTCACGGTCAGATCTACCACAGAGACGTCTGGTGTTGGTACGCGAAACGCCATACCAGTCAGTTTTCCCTCAAGTGACGGTAGCACCTGGATAGCCAGATTGCAGGAAAAAGTGAAGGTACCAGAAGAAGAGGTGCAACGCTACACGAGATGGTGCGTACGCTGCAAAGGCGGGCTCCGAGATTATCGTGGCAAGGGAGTTATACCTTTCCCACTGCTCTTGCAGCACCGGTCGTGGCGGGGATAATGTTCTCTTTTGACGAGCGTCCTCCTCGCCAATCTTTCCTGCTTGGCCCATCGACAGTCTTTTGCGTCGCTGTTGCGGCATGAACCGTCGACATGAGCGCTTCTTCGATGCCGTAGGCCTCATCAATCACCTTGGCCAGCGGTGCTAAGCAGTTGGTGGTGCAGGATGCATTGGACACGACCTGTGTAGACACGGGTGAGGCTCAAATCGTTTGACATGGTGGAGTGGCCCAAGCGAGGGAGAACGCGCAGCGGGTAGCGAGTGCGTACCAGCATCTCCTTCTCGAGAGTGCCCTCGTTCACCCCCATCACAATCATTGGGGAGTCGGGAGACGGCGCAGAGATAATGACTCGTGACGCGCCGCCTGCGAGGTGGGTGGCAGCTTTATCCTTGCTGGTGAAGAGCCCAGTGGACTCGACAACGTACTCGACACCGGCAGACGCCCAGGGGATTGCCTCCGGCTGGCGCTCCGAGAAGACGGCAATCGGGCTGCCATTCACCAGCAGCGATCCGGGCAAGGCTTCCACGTCTCCCTCAAACAGCCCATGCGTCGAGTCATAGCGGAAGAGGTACGCCATGTAGTCTGCTGTAAGGAAGGGGTCATTGATGGCGAGCACGCGCGCCTTACCCGAGCGCACGCACGCACGAAGCACCAACCTACCGATCCGGCCGAAGCCGTTGATACCGACTGCTGGTCCCGCGGCGCGAGAGGCGGCGCGGAGAGACTCCGCCATCGCGAGGAGAGGCTCGGAGCTGCCTGCGCTCGCTGCCGCGGCATCGACGGCCTCCTTGAGCGCCTCTGTAACACGCCACTTGGCCAGATAGTGTTGCACCTCTTCTATGCTCCACGCCTCGTCCGCCATCGAGCGGCAAGAGAGGGAGAGGGAGAGGCTTGCTCGGCCGCACGAGGACCGCTCTGCCCGTCCGTCGGCCCTCCGAGGAGCGCCCCCCACCCCACAAACCCTGAGGGGGGGAGGGGAGAGAGCGCGGCCTCCCTACCGCCGCTTATCTACAAAAGAATCACGCATATCTGATGATCAGGGAGAACGGGATGATTAGTGATTAGGGGAGGGACCGAAACGTGTCCGTTCGGCGAGCATAAAACCTACGCTTGCGCAGTGAGCGAGGGCGGTTCCCAAGAGGGGAGAAGAGATCGAATCGCACCATGCACCATTTCCATTTCTCGGGTCAAAGATCAAAGATTTAAGATTTTCGTGGCGGTGGCGGTAGCGGTAGGTGGCCTACCTGCTACCTGGATGAGAGGTTCTTTATTGAGCATGGCGCCACGGTCAAAAAATGCAGCCCAACCCTTATTAATAGTAAATAGTTAGAAAGCCCCTGTTTCAACCTACTCTTAGAGTAGGGAGTAGGGGTCATGGGTCATGGTCATGGGGGGATGGGGGGTGCCTCGCGCTCGCGCCCCTCCTCCCCTCAGGCACTAATGCTAACGCCAACGCCCCTCCAGGGGGGCCTGTAAGTCAACCTCGCGCCATGCCTTTTGGTATGTGCTCACAACTAACTTTATAGTTGGTCGCCATGGAGCGCGCCGCCGCTCCCCACCTCTCCTTCGGGTCCCCCGCCGCGGGAGCCCCCCCAGTACCCATGGAGCTGTCGCTGGCAAAGCGACCGCGTCCGCCAGCAGAGGCCGAGCAGGTGAGCGTGACTCAGGTCGCGCCGCACGGCCCGTGGCCCCGGCCACAACAAGGAAGACAGCCATGCTGGCCCACCCCATGGTGGGTCACAGGCTGGAACAAGCATCACACCAACACCAGCCCAAGAGAGACAGACACCCATCAGGCATGCCTTATGGCAGAGGCCTCTCTCACCCTGGCGACGGCCGCGCTGCCTCGGCGGCGCGGCCCGAGACCGGGTGGCCCTTATGGGCACAACCCCAACACCACCAACAAAGCGCACATGGACATTGACTCACCAATTGCTCAGCACAAGACCTCACAAATGAGAGACTGCTTGAATGCGCCTTGGGGCGCACACTACACCGACATGCCCACCACCCACACTGACCCACTCACCGACCCGCCACTCCCGTCCGCCCCTGCCACTCAGGAGCCGCCCTCAGATGAGGAGCAAGGCGCCATGGACTCAGACGCAAACTTCGAACTGTCCTTCCACCAAGAGGGCGACTACACCTTCCTAGACGCCACGGTCTACGCCGCAATTGTAGAGCTCCTATTGGAGCTCGAAGGAGTCGACCCGGAGCCGGACTTTTGGGCCCGCTCCATTCGCGGCCCATGGCATATCGCTGTAAACGAAGACTGCGCGCAACAATTTAAGGAACGCTATGGCGACATCACCACACTCCGCATCAACCAAACCGACATCTCGGTCCGCGTCCAAGTGGACTCCATCGACGAAAAGATCAACAAGAAAGGCTCCACGTCACGCAAGGCGCTATATAACGCCCTCCAAGACGTTGCGGCGCACTTGGTCATCGAGGCCGAAGGCCTGGCACAAGCAGCCCAAATTAACTTGAGCGCGATCATCCTGGCAATCGAAAAAGTAGGGCTCAGCACCACGAGAAACAGGTCACCCAGCAGCACAGGAGGAAGTTGAGAATGCGCAGCTGGGGACAGGTGCACCCCGCTCCGCTCGGACCCCCACATGACCCGAGCCCCTAAGTAGAGCACGAGGGGAGTTGCCGCGAGGCGGGGAATGAGGGTGAGGAAGGGAAAGGGGCGTGGCTACGAAGGAATAGTTCAGGGCCACGTGTGAGGCGAGAATTTTAAAAGTTTTTTTTTTGGTATGTGCTCATGTGTTGAGCAGTCAACTCACCCATCTAGACTCTCCCAGACGGCACACCGCGACGCGCAATCCTTCGTCCTTCGCCCATCCTCACTCCAAAGCGTACTGACTCACTGCTCACTGACTCCCCCCTACCATCTCTGAGCCACAGACTGACAGACGACTTGGACGGCCCCCGAGGCCGGCAGGGCGAGCGAGGGCGAGCGAGGGGGAGGTAGGGGGGGGCAGGGGCGAAGCCCCAGTCTCCACTGCCCCCATGCGCCTCCCAGCCGGCCAGCTAGGTAGGGGGACCTGCAGGTCCCCCAGCCCCCCAGAGGGGGGCCATGGCGCGCGCAAGCGGCACGCGACGACCTGAGAGCGGAGAAAAGCATAAAAAGCGACAAAAAATGGACCGACCGTCACACAGATCAAAAAAAAGGTAAGAAATGCGAAAATTTGCATTAGGCATTAGTCCGCAGGTGAACGAACGAGAACGAGACAACAGACAACCGAGACTGCGGCGATGAAGCGGCGCGAACTCGAGAGAAGAGAACGACCCAAAAGACCCCGAGAATGGAGAGACAGAATGAGGTGAGCAACACGCGCGTTTAGCGTTTACGTTTGTCTGCAGAGTATAGCTGACTGGCCTGCCCCAGCCCTCCCCCCCCCGGCTCGTTGTAGTGCACGCGGGCCCACCCCCCTTAGGGGAGGTAGTGGATGCGGGGGTGAGAGTGTGGAGTGTGGGGCTTAGGCGATGGCGAGCGCGATACTGGAGTGGTGTGAGTCACTTGTAGCGTAGCGGACACCTTCAAGAATATTTTTTTAGAAATTAGAAAGCCCCTGTTTGACCGCCCTACCTCTAACCTCACCTCCACCTCACGACACCGACCCCCAATCTCAACCTCCAACCTCACCAAGTTGAGCGGTTCCCTCCCCCGATCAGGGTGGGCCGAGAGGGAGCGTGCCCTCCCCCTTGTAAACCAACCATGAAGTTAGTTGGCTGATGTGCAGTAGCAGTAGTATGCGCTGTCCAGCGATAGGTGTGTAGCCCTGAATCTTCAGATCTTTTTTTTTTATGATCTCGGTGCTGCGCAGTCATCGCTTGACTAGTGACTAGTGACCATGAATGCCGCCCAATCCTGTGGTCTAATTGGATGCTAGGTGCACACTGTGATCGCAATCCACACTGCAAGGTGATCGGGAGGTGACAAGCAGGCTAACCCAATACTTCAAGCTGCGCATGAATCTCTACCGACCCCGATTGTTCCCTCTCCCAATTGATCCTCACTCTCAAAACTCCACGGGTCGAAGCGTCGCCTTGGCGGCCACCGGTGCAGCACCCTCGCCAATTGGCCGTGCCTTGGCAATGGCTCTCCCCGGTTGCGGAGCTGCAGGAGGCGCTCCGGCGCAAGGACGCTCAGAGGGCGCCACCCGCGGAGCCGAAGCGTAGGGATTGGGCTTCTTTGGAGGCGGCTTCTCTTGATGCGGACGGACTTTGGGCGCATAGCACGACACTTTATAAGCGTATGACCATGCCTCGTATCTGTCGCTCGGCAGAATGACGAGGAGTAGCTTGGGTGATGCGCCGCCAGGCGGCAGTGACGAGGTGGCGATGAGAGTGCCACGATGGGACCGGGCATTGGAAGATGCGGAGGCATCTAGAGTAATCTCATAAGTGCGCTCTGGATCAGTGTTGAAGGCGGCAAAGGAGACGCCACCGTCGGTGGCAAGTGAGTACACGCGAACCTTGCCCACGACCATCTAACACGGGGGGGGGGGGGGGGGGAGTTCGGAGTGTTGTATTTTGCTGGGGCAGCCCCCCACATCCCCGTACAGTGCAACGTAAGCTCGCGTCGTGCACGCAAGCGGTGCGAGCTGTGAAAGTACGCTTTGGGGGCTGGACGTGGCACGAGCGATGGCAGTCATGTAATGGCGAACAGTTTCATTAGGATGTATGGCAATGGCCTGCTCGCCTCTTTCCCCTTAGCCCGGATCATCTCGCACAGGACGGTCTCGTATGTCTCAGCATTGCATGGAGTGGGAGTAAAGGACACTTCTTCTCCGCTGTGCACGGAGACGACAAGCGGCCGAGGCGCCTCAGCAACTGGCTCGACCCCGGCACCTCCCCAGCCGCAAGCTGCAAAAAAATCTAACCAGAAGGCCTCGGCCTCCGTTGTCGAGACGTCGGCTAACGATCGAAGAAGCGCTAGGCGTAGAGCGGCAGGAGTCGCCTTTCTGTTGAGAAAGGCTGCAAGCTTCAGTGCACCGTGTCCGTCACCCGAGGCAGAGGTGTCGATCCCGGCGGCGTCGACGAAAGCCGCGGCTGCCGGCTGCGTAAGGTCGGCTGCAGAAGGGAAGGAGACGGGCGAGACGGGGCTGTGTGAGAACATTCATGTGCAATGCGGGTGGGCGCAGGAGGGCATCACGGAATATCGGGCTTGGCAGGGTCGGACTATATTGCGAACCTTCGCCGAGGAGGCCGTCCATGTCTGCATCAAAAGTAAACGCGATAAGGTCAAAGGCCTGCCGTGCTTTCGCAGTCAGATCGCCCGAATCAAGAAGTAGCCGACCGGGAGCCTCGCTTGGTTGGGCGGATCCGGCGTTAGTAGGAGGGACGGCGCCGGATGTCGTCGGGACTATAAGGTATGATCCGGGCACGAGCTCGAGCTCGAGGTTTCGGTCTCGTGATACAGAAGTGCCCACAGAGCCTACAAGAGCGAGCGAACCGTCCCCAGCTTTGCGTAGGACTGCGACGCCGACGTCGACATTCGGCAGCTTCGGAGTGGAACTGAAAGAAAGAGTTGCATGGAGTATTGGATCTTAAACAAGAATCCGCAGGGAGGCGGCGAAGACTATGCGACTGGCGTAGGTGCCGGAAGAGGAATGCGCGCATCCGGAAGCGGGCTAGCACGCATTCAATTCGTTGGCTCTATTTCTACTAGACCACTTACCGCTCATCGACTTGATGCAACCCAACTATGACGGCAACCTTGGTCTCCCTGGTCGGCTTCACCTCTAAGTCGAACACATGCGTCGGCCGTAGCGACGCCGGCATCTTCGACGACAGGCGAACCTCGGGGGCCAGAATTGTCTTAGAGCGCTTGACAAGCTCCGGGGCCCACTCGCGCACAGTGGGCGCTTTGCACCGTGGCACGCCGTTGGCGTTGCAAGCAGAAGGCGGTTGAGGGACATGGGCCATGGCAACCGAAATGGAGACGAAGTGCTTGCAAAAGTCCTGCAACGACGACAGAAAGGTTAGCGGCCCTTTGTTCAGACGAATCACAAGGCGTAGTGAGCTTGGTCACGCGCACTCAAGCGCCCACACCTCGAAGGACATCCAGAATGCACCGTCATTTGCGGAGGCTTCAGCTTCACCGTCATCCTCTTCAGCATCGAGCTCCGCACGAACCGCGTCCGTCATCTGCCCACAGCCGGCAAGGTCCGTGGTGAGCCAAACATAGCATAAGGCGAAATAGAGTGTTACAATGCTGCTGCAGAGGATGCTTTTGGAGAACAAAGTCTACGCGAGTGCCGACTCCCCGCGAGAGACCAATCGGTCCACACCTCGGGAGAGTTGTCGCTCCAAGCGCCTTGCCACTCGAACGTGCCCCACGGATTGCGCAGCTTAAGAATTTCAGCGCCCGAATGAAGTTTCCTGGCTGAGATAAGTGAGTATGCGTGCCCAGGTACAAGGCCCCCCTCTTGATCGCCAGGGCGCCCGCCCTCAGTCATCTGAGGCGCAACACCACCAAAAGCGCTATGAGAGGCATCTCGAATTGAGGCAAGGATTCGGGGGCGAGCCGCAGAGAATGTCGAAGGGCAGGGGCGGCCCACGCACCTGGTCTTGACCAGGTGTCGAGCAGCAGACAACGAAATTATTGCGGTCATAGCGCTGCAGATCAGCGAATGTCACAGGCTTCTCCTGAAAACGACAGGGCGGTCGGTGGTTCGTTGCTCCAATGAGCATAGCTGGAAGCCATGACTTTTCGCGTCTCGGACGCCCCACGCACATCGGCTCTCGCACTCACCTCGACCTCCGTGTCTGGATCGTCCTCCTCGTCCAGGCGTCGGTAGAGGCATGGGGCCCCCGTCAGATCGGCTAGTCCCTCGTAGCACATGCCAGAGCGGAGAGCAAGGTACGAGCCGTGCAGTTTGGCGTAAGCCTTCTCGAGGAGAAGCACCCAGAGCTCCGGACCATGCGCCTGAGGCGGATTACATGAACTCGTCAGAGACATGGGTGGGGAGAGGCGAAGGTGGTGTGGAGGAAGGTGGCTTGTGCAGGTGTTCTGGTAGTCAGTAGGGGCCATGATGGTCAGTGCATGCGCCGTGGTCTCCCCTCCTACAACCGCTACGAAGGGGCATGCGGAGCGTCATTGGACGTTGCTTGTGCCGGCACCTGTGAGAAGACGGGTCCTGATCCCGGCCGGCAGGGGAAGAAGTCATCAACCACGAGTTCCCGCCACTGCCCATGCTTGTTGAGACGCAGCCGGTAGAGACCGCTAGCGTCCGCAGCAGGACGGGCATCAGCAGCAGTCGGAGCACCCGTAGGCCAGTCGTCAAGGAACAGGTTGTGGATGAGATGTGGGAACTCCGCAACAGCAGCAAGGGAGCACCTGCGTTTGTGTGGTAGCGGTGACTCAGCCCGGCGCTCAGCGCCGACTTCAGGAGTCTGGATGCGCACGGCGCATCAGCGATTAGAGGACAGCAATTCGTACATGAACCAACAATTCCCGAGAGCTCCTTGCATCACGTCGGAAGGAGAAAGACCGTCAACAAATACGCGTGGTGCCTGCGGTGGTCGTGAGAGAGAACGGAGAAAAAGGGGTGAGCGTCACTGTGAGGCAGCAGCCTCCGAAACTATCTCGGTGAGGCATGGGGTTCAATTATGCTGACGACCGGTCGGCTTGTCACGACACCTGTGATTCTCCCTGAAGAAACTCGTTCGGCCTCCTCCACGTGCACGACGCCTCGATGCCAGGCTTCGCCGGTTTCGCTACTGCAGAGTCTGAGGCCCCTGCGACGGTGGTGCCGCGGGTAGAAGAGCCGATGGACTCGGCGACGGGCGGGAAGTCGAGGTCGACGAAGGATGCTGACACAGACGTCTTCGCCGCGGAGGGCGGCGGTTTCAAGATTGCGCGACGAACCTGGACAGGACAACACCACGGACTTCAGGGTGCAGGGCCAATCAAAGGACACAAGATGCGCCTTTGGGTGGATGTGATGATATCTCACCTTGTCACTCGCCTGTGGCACCTCGCGCACGTCCATCGGCCCTTGCTGCCGGGCCGCCGCTGCTTCAATCAGCTCGCTCAGCCTGCGCGCTTCTTTGGCCTGCTCTGCTGCCACGGCGGCCGCGTCTGGCTCACCCAACCGCCATGACATGCGGTATGTGAGCAGCGAGTCCGTGTAGCGATCGGCCATTTTGAGACGAGCGAGCGGCTCGCGCAGATATGGACCGACACGTACGCTTCCCGCAGTGGCGGACGATGCGGTGGCATTGGGACCGTCGAATGCGATCTTATAGTTGGAGGTGCCATCGAAGTCGATAGTGAAATTGAGTTGGTTGAATGAGCAAGTTTCAACCTGGAGTGGCACAGAGACATGAGTGGCAACCATGCAGGCGCGACGTGCACACGGGCTCGACAAGATAGCGTCGAATTTCTCACAGGGCAAGCAGGGCAGCACTGCTCGAGTAATGGGCGAAGGGAACGCGCGCACCCAGAACCGGTAGCCCTCCTCCTCTTCCCCCTCTATCGCATCAGGACCGGGTAGCGCTTCGATCAGGAGTAGAACCTTGCCCCCGGACAGCTCCTTCCTTTCCCAATTGGAGGGCAGCGGCGGCGGGAGCGGCTCCGAGTTTTTGGGCAAGTCGAGCTGGGGCTTGAAGACACGCGGCTTTGACGAGCCCGCCACGACGGCCCCCTTCGGAATCGGCCGGCCTGAGACCTCGGCAGTGCCGAACGATGAATCAGCTGCGTCTGCAGCCACCGATGCCTGGGCCTCGCCCGCACCCCCCACTTGCAGCAGAGCGGGATGCAGGTTGTCGCTGCTGCTCACAGCCAATGACGTGGTGGAGCAAGGGTCTAGACCATAGGCGCCGCTCGCACTCGGAAAGTAGGGCGGATACGCAGGCGCGCTGGGCTGTGAGGGGAATGGAGGCTGCGGTAACGTCTCGGCAACAGGTGGTGCCGGCCGCGGCGGCCGTGGCTGCCCGCGCGCGACAGCTAGCTCCTCCTTGTGCTTGGCGACGAGCGCAGCCATCTCAGCATCTTTCGATTTGACAATGCCCTCGATCGCTGCTGCGAGCGTCAGGTCCTTGGAGCGAGATTCCGCCTCCAGCTTAGCGTTCGCGGCTGCCCAGTTCGCCTCGCGTGCTGCAGCTGCTGACTCAATTGCGTCGCGCTGCTGCACCCAATCCGCCTGCAAGCAAAAAAAGGCGGCGGGCGAATCAGGGACTGATCCACACAGACGTGCCGGTCCCACCGTGCCGGTCCCACCCGGGCCATGTGCAACAGTTCTGCAGCAAGGTTGGCGCACGCGGGGATGGGTGGCAACCCGCTCTTGTGTCACAGAATAGAAACGCTGACCTCCAGCTTAGCACGCTCCCTGGTGTGTACCGCCTTGAGGTCCATTACGATGCGCGAGACGCGCTCCGCCAGCATCTGTGCATCGGCGGCGCCCTCTCCACCCAGCGAGGCCATCCAGACCGCCTGCTCGCGCAGCGCGGCGCGCATTGCATGCAGCGAGAGCAGCGGCGCAAGCGTGGCGACGAGCGACTGCTCGTCGCGTGTGTAGATGCGAGCTGCGTCCTTGCACAGCAGCGTCACACAACCGATCGCTGCGCCGCCCGCGTCGAGCAGCGGCACGGCAAGTGGTGCACAGTGCATCAGCCCCGCAACCGAGCCTCTCGCGGGCGCAAGCGTGCCGAGTTTAATGGCCTTCTCAGCGAGAGCAGCGGCCGAGCGCTCAGTATCCGGACCGAGGAATTCGAACAGCCCTTCCTTCCCTGTTGCTACAGCCAGCAAGGTCAGCTTTCCGCCCTAAGAGATAGCGCGTTTAGAGGGTCGGATCTCATTCCGGAGAGCGAGTGTGTCTGATGAAAAGGTCATCAAAAGGCTTAAACTGGGCGAGCGGGGCCACTGGCACAACACTAGGAATTAGTGACCAAGCCGATCAGAGCTCAAAGGGTGCTTGCAAGGCTAGTCTTGGAGCGGGACGGGGGCAGGGAGCAACGGAGAGAGGCAGGTAGAGAGAAAGAGTGAGAGCATGAAACGCGAGAAGGGAGACGACGCGGGATGGAATGCGGAGAGGATACGGAGACGGACAGTGTGCCTCTGGCGAGGGAGGTGGGTAGCCAGAGAGGTAGAGGGAAAGGGAAATCGTTCCTCAGAGAGAGGGAGAGTGTGCCTCATGGAGAACGAAAGAGACAGGGAGAGGGAGAGGGATACCCGCAAAAATCCCGGGGGGGGGGGGGGCGGCTCAGAGCCAGAGCTACAGCGAGAGAGAGAGAGCGTGGCTCACCTGTGAGAGAGCGTGGAGCGCCGCCCAGTGGACTCCAAGGAAGGTAGAGAGCAGATGGAGGAGCAGCGTGGGCGCACGAGACTCGGCATCGGTCGAGGATAGAGACTCGAGAAGCGTGCGAATCGACGAGGCAGGCCGAGGCGCAGCCACGCCGGGGGCACGGCGCATACTGCCCGCAGGAGCGGAGTTGAGGCCCATCCCCCTCCTCCCTCTCTCCCCTCTCTCTCTCTCTCTCTCTCTCTCTCTCTCTCTCTCTCTCTCTCTCTCTCTCTCTCTCTCTCTCTCTCTCTCTCTCTCTCTCTCTCTCTCTCTCTCTCCCCCCCCCCCCCCCACCCCCCCACCCCCCACCCCTCCTCTCTCTCTCCGTTCCTCTCTCTCTGTGCTCCTCTCTCTCTCTTCCCTCTCTCTCTCTCACTCCCTACCCTATATCACCATCATCTCTCTTTCTACTCCTGCTCTTATCTATTCCCTTGCTCTCTCGGTCTCCCCGCTCTCTATTTTTCTCAACTCCTTCAACTCCCTGACAAATAGATTCAGAGGTCTGTCCCCAAACATCTCTTTTGAGAGGAGTCGCTCTAAGATGATTCTCTGTGCCCGCCCGCCGCGCCTCCCCCATCTCTCTCTCTGTGTCCTGTCTTACATACTCTCTGTCTCTTCATCACTCTTTCAGTCTTTCTCTCTCTCTCTCAACTCACCTTCACTCTTCCTCTCTCTTTCTCCCCTTTTTCACTTCCTCGACCGTTTGGCGCGTTTTTCGCCCCGCGTGCAAGCGAGGCGTTCGTTGTCTACAAGTTACTCGAATTTAAATTGTAATGTAGCCTGTCCCTTTACTACTGTCTGCATGTGGGCATGTGCTTATTTATAGGAGCACAGCGGCTCGCTACACCAGGAGTGCCTTGCCTCTACGG
Source organism: Isochrysis galbana (assembly GCA_018136815.1). Classification (NCBI taxonomy): domain Eukaryota; phylum Haptophyta; order Isochrysidales; family Isochrysidaceae; genus Isochrysis; species Isochrysis galbana. Next base: position 8,191,097 of record CM030931.1, read on the forward strand.
GATGAATCGCGAATCGCCGGTGGGCGGCGCAACGGTCAAAGACTCTGCTCCTCGGCTCGCACTGCATCCTTCTGCCTACTGGCTACTGGGGACGGGGGGTGCTCGAGTAGTACGCACCCTCGCACCGCATCGGACATCTGCTTAGAGCTTAGAGGCGGCCGCGTGAGTTCCGCTGCCCCGAGGCACGGACCGCTCGCCGACCCCCCCCCACCACCACACCTACTGCGGTTGTGTTGAGTGGCGGGGCGGAGTGGGAAGAGCAGAGAGGCGGGGCGAGCGTGTCGGGCCGGGATGTCGCATCCACGATCGACCTTGTTATTGTCGTTTTAGAAGTCGTCTGCGTTTCTATCCTAGACGGGAAATACGTATTGACCGTATTTGGCCAGCAGAGGCCAAATACATATATGTATTTGGCTGTATTTGAAGCGTGTCCTGGGTTGTAGGCCTCGAATGTATTTGAAATGCATATGACATATGTATTTGGCTATATTTGATATTTGCAGACCCCAACACCGTATTTCCCATCTAGGGTTTCTATGTCCCCTCCTTGTAGGCTAGTCACCGTCGCATCATCCTACATTCGCCCTCTTTGCCCTCGCCTCCTTTGTTGCCTCCCTTGTCGCCTGCTTTGCCCCTCGCCTGGCTTTCCTCCTTGCTCCTTCCTTGCGTGCTCCTAGCGTTTTTAGTTTAATTAAGTCGCGCGTTTAGGTATCGCCGCGATGTCAGCGAGGAGGTAGGATTACCTAGATATAGTAGGTGTTAGCCCAGAATCTTCAGAAGTCAGAAGTTTTTTTTAGCCCTAGGCGCTCTACGTCGTGTGGTTACTATGTGCTATGTGCTATTTGGTCTGTTCCTAGCATAGCTAGGGACGACGAAGTCGACGCCCAAAAATCCAAATGACAAAGCCGCACGAGTGGTGCCACATTAACACATTAAAAACAATGACTGTTTCTGTGGTCTGTGGGGACGCGGGCAGAGGATAAAAGTAAAACATGGACGTTCGCGATAGCTCAAGTGAGGGTAAGTGAGGTTGTAAAAATACTACATACTACCGACCTTCATAGAGCACATAGCATATCTCATGTACATGAACCTGCCCATGGGCGGAAATAGCTAGCACAACCAAGGCAGGTTTGGCCACAATGATCGTAATCGTAATCATCTTGGTAGGAACGCAAATGATAGCGTCAACTGCCGGAAACTGAGGTCGAGCTCACTCTCGAATCGTTGATTTGACGCGACGCCACACTACCGAAAACCAAAGCTATAACCAATTATTATCAGCTAAATATACGGCCTCGATACTAAAGTAATGCTCGTGACTTTGTAGAAAGCACGAGTGCAGCCGTGTCCAATCAGAGCGTCAGCGTTGTACAGCGATTTGACTCATTCTAGCCCAGAAGGTGCAACCTCAGCGATCATCTCTATCTCCACAGGCACATTGCGAGGCAATGAATTGGTGCCAACTGCGGAGCGAGCATGCGCACCCCGTTCTTGGCCGAAGATATCTCCGAGAAGGTTGGAGCAGCCATTGATGACCTCCGGTTGCTGCGTAAAGTCGTCAGCGCAGTTGACGAATCCAACGATCTTCACGATCCGCACAATGCGGTCAAGGTCACCTACATGCCCTGCGAGTCATCCATGTAGCACAAATTAGAGTGTGAGACTGCTCTTTGGCCGACTCCGAGCTCGAATCGCCTAGAAGTATCCCACGTCCACATGAAAACCCGTTGGTACGCGCACCTTTTAGCGTCGAGACTAGCTCGAGCCCGATTGTCCTCGCGATCTCGCACGCCTGCTCCGCCGTGTACCCTCCGCTCACGCCCACCTTGCCCACGTGTAGCGTCTTCATGTCCTCCTGGAAAGGGACGTGGCCCGAGAGATAAAGCAGGTTACCACTCTGCACAATCGGTACATACGAAGCCAGCGGAGTCGGCATGATCGGTAGGACCAGACCGAGCTCCGAGATGCGAGCCTCCGTACGGACCATCAGTCGCGGGTCGGACGCGCGAGCTGCCGCCGAGAGCCGACCGCGATAGATATGCAAGGATCGATCTATGGGAATTTTCGTGATGTATCTCAATCTAAATAGCAAATAGGCAATAACGAGTTTCGCGAAACTCTTACCAGCTTACAAGGCCGTACCGCACCTCTTATAATGGTACTAAACTGTTGTTATAATGGTACCGCAATTCCAGCCGACCTGCAGGGGCGCGAGAGCCAGCGAGGGAGAGGTAGGAGGGGCCCGGGCCATGCCCCAGCTTCACCCGCCCCCTGAGCTGTGCTCCCAAGCCCCTGCTGGCCATCTGGGGACCTGAAGGGGGGTCGCAGGCCCGCACCATGGGCCAGGGCCTGTCAGAGCAAGGCTGATCTCACTCTTGGAGATTGCCTGCGAAGGCGCGTCGGCAGCTAGCGCGGAACGCGGTTCTTGCGGGGAGCTCATGGACATGTCATGGAGCTTTCCTCGGGAGTGACTACGGGCATGGCGATTGACGCACGACGCACGGAGGGCGCGGAAGTAGGAAGGAGGCTAGTGGGGGAGGTAGAAAGCTAGTGAAGAGCTGGGTGGCATAAGGGGGAAGGGTGGGTGCTTGCGCTTGCCGCGGCAGGGAGTCCTGTCTTGGGTGAGCGCTAGTCCCGTTCCTTTGCCGCGCCGCGTCCCATAAAAATGCTTAAAATTAAATTAACAATAGTTTTCGAAGCAAGCAGCCTAAGAAATACGGGCCACGGGCCCTGTTCCACTGGCCGTCGGGAAAGAGCGAGAAATGCGCTAACGCCGCGCGCGCACACCTACACGACGCAACTGTGATGACAAACCTAACATCTGCACTATACGACCGCCCGACGAGGCATCAATGGTAAGTGTGACGAGGATACTAGTGGCTCGCTGCTGTTTTCGTCTAGACAACTAGCCGTGAAGAGCCCGCTCTCGCATCGTTGTGTGCGCCCTGTACAGCTACATCAGCATCTACTCTCGTTTGTGGCTCGTGCCCTTGTCAGCTCAGCTACTGCCGTGGACTACTGACCAATCCAAGTTGTCATCTGCCTGTGCTTTGTCTGAAGAGGTCTCAGCCCCATTTCTTCCACTCTTGCCCATCAGGTGCGCTGCGCTCCTTCTCATAGTCCTTCTCCTTTACCTCGGACCAGTTTGTCGAAAGCACCGTCCCGCCAGATCTGCCGGTGGGGAGGGGAAAGTATTCAAATTTCTCCACAAGTGTGGGGGTTCCGTTTGGTGTTGCTGCGTGTGGAGTGGCCAGTCGCGGGCACGTTAACGCCTCGGTCGCGCCTGCGGAATCAGCTGCACGCCACGTGGGACCCCGGTGATGGTGCGAGCATACGTCTGAAAGCTCTTGTTCATTGCGCGGCGGGTCTCCTCGCTTGAGTTCGCATATATTTGCTGGAAGAGCTTGTTGAGGGCCTCTTCACCCTCCGGCTTCTCCTCCTCCTCCGCCTTCTTCACGTCGCGGTCGATTGCGTCCCAATCTCGCCGCGAGCCAGAGTAGACGGTCCGCTTGGCGGGAACGTCCTCTGGGTTTGCAGTGTTGAACGCTGAGACACCGCCCGTGCCATCGCCCTCAAGCTTCTCCCACTTGCCTGCCATCCGCTTCTTCAGCTTGAGCTCCACCTTACTCGTTGTGACAGAGTACCTGCAGCGGAGCAGGGCGGGCTAGCTGAGTATAGCCAGTGGCACAAACGTTCGAGAAACGGTCAGCGAGTGCACGGAGCTCGCATGCCCTTAAAGGCGCCGCTCGTCCCACCATCACGGATGCGGGCAGGCCCCCTGTCGGCTCAAGGCCAAGTAATGCCTGTCTGCCCCACCTGCACTCGCTCGGATCGACGGTCGAGTAGAGACTAAGTGTGAGCTCGTACTTGCCTCCACCAGCCTTCCCGAAGTCAATGGCGACTCGCGCGTTGGCCTCTTCAAATGTAACCTTTGTACTGTCCGTCGGCGCATTACGCGCAAGCACTGAGACGACAACGTGCGTCTGTGTCTGGTACCATTCGTGCCGGATCTTGGAGGGGTCGGATGGCGGCGCAGGTGCTATCGAGGCGAGACCAGATGACGCACCCTTAGCGCCAGCCACCGGCGGAGCCGCTGGGTTGGGCGCCGGCTCTCTCTGCGGCCTAGCATCCACGGGCAGCGCCATCTCCGCGTCGCACTTACGTACCCACCTCCGGAGCACGCGCTCTCGGGAGGGGTCGAGCTCGAGCGCGGCGGTAAATGCGATTCGGGCCTGCTCAAATTGACCCAATTCGAACCTCGCCAGCCCCTCCCATCGCCTGGCGGTAGAAGAAGGAGAGATCTTGGCTGAGGAAGAGGCATCCTCCGCAGCGAGAGCGTGTCTCCCGAGCTTCAGAAGGCAGGCGGCGCGGCGGGCGAGCGGTGCGGGCGCGCTCGGGTCAGCCTTGACCGCCTGCGTGTACAGGGAGAGCGCAGATTCGTATTCCTCCTCCACGAAGGCCGCGTCGGCGAGAGCAAGGGGAGAGGACGCCATCGAGGAGAGCAGGGGTGGGGGAGAGAGAGGAACGGAGGAGATCCAACGAACGAAATTCAATAAAATAGTGCATAGTTAGCTATAGAAGGATGGGAGAGGGAAGAGAAAAGAGAAAGGATGCTCTTGGTGGTGCACTGCTCATATTCGGCGTCACACGAAGAAATACGCGAGGTAAGTATAGGGAAAACAGACGAGCAGTGGGGAGAGAGAGGATAAGAGAGAGGGGGGGGGAAGGGGGGGAGGGAGCGGCTGCGAGGGGCCACCGGCGTGTCGAGAGGCTTTGTTTTTTACCTTCTACTCGTAGTGAGCAACCTGTAAGCGGGAAGCTGTGGCTACTACCACAATACTACCTACCGTTCCTCGTACGGTGTATACTGTTAGTACAAACATTTTCCAGCGAGAGGCGAGGGGGCGAGCAGGCTCGACCGTCGGGTTGGACTTAGCGTGCGCGTGGGAAGAGGTCATGTGAATATGTGGTGTGTAGTTGTAGTTGTTGCCGCAATCCTATATCTGAAACATTGTTTGCGATTTGCGAATTATAGATTATAGCTTGAACTTCAAACATAAATATCGACATCTACTTTATACTTATCATCTATCTATGTCGCACAAGCACAAGGACAAGGAACAAGCAAGACGTAGTGCATTGTACTCTAGTTACATCAGATAGATGACGATGTACAGTATCGTAGAGCATGTCCAAGCAGCGACTACTCTTAAAATTTTAAAATTGGATGGTGTGGACCTGGGGCGGGCAGACGGGCAGAGGAGGCGGGCGGCAGCGAGGTGCACGCAGCACGCAGAGGGTTGTTTTTTGGTCTGTTGATGTTGTTGGGGGAGAGAGACGGGAAGAAGGGGGTCTGGGGGGGGGGGAAGAGGGGAGAGGGGGGGGGGGGGGGGGAGAAGGGAAGGAGGGGGGGGGGGGGGGGGGGAGGCTGTAACGACCGGGCCGCGCGAGCCGAACGAATATCTCTCTCTCCCCCCCCCCTCGCTCCCTCGCTCCCTCTCGCTCTCTCTCTTACTGTCCCTCTTCCCGCTCCCCCCCTTCTCCCCCCCCCCACTCTGTCTCTCCCTTCCGCCTTTACTCGGACACGCGTGCGGCTTCCGCGCCCCCCCCCCCGCCCCACCCCTACGTCACCCTCTCTCTCCCTCTCAGCTCCCTCTGCGGGGCGGCTGAGAGAGTAGAGAGAGCACACGCCCCGCTACTGGCTGCCAACTGGCGTAGAGTGCAGGCACACACGCGCGGGAAACATACAAAACGCCGATGGGATCGTACGACTACAACGCCCCGTTGCGCCTCACGCGCCCGGTGCAAGCAGCGCCCCCGATACATCTGATTCGGCAGGCGCTCTATGACTCGGAATCTCTGATGCCAACGTACCACTCGCACGATCCTGCCGACCGCGCGGCGCAGATGACCGCAAACTATGAGCGGCTTATCCTCGGACTGGGCATCTCGCCGCGTGGTCACAGAGCGCAGACCATGCGGCTCGCCAAGGGGGCCAAGGTGGGAAGCGGCTCAGCAAGAGGGCTCGGCAGTACCCTGCCCACGCTCAAGCCGGCGCGCACGCATGAGGAAGGAAATTCGGGCATGGCCAGTGAAGCCGCGTCTGTCGCGATGGCGCGTGTTGTCGCGCGGCTGGATCAGATCGCAAGTGCGGGTGCGCCGCTCTCTGAAGTGCAGCTCGCCCGCCTCAAAAATCTAAGCAAACTCGAGAGCACGCTTGTTTCCGCTACCAATGAGGGCGACGATGAGGCGATGGTCGCCGCATCGCAACGCCTGCTCGCATGGCTTGACGCACCTGATGCCGAGGTGGAGCAGCCGCGCATGCCATCTGGGCCGGAACAAGATGGTGGCGCGCGGCCCCCCAGCGCGGAGAGTGTGGGGACGCGATCGCGCGTAGCGACGCCCGACCCGGCGCTGTCAGAGGAGGCGGTTGAGGCTGTCGCATTCAGGCGCCCGACGCCGCCGCCGCCGCCGCGCCTGCCTTCACGCCTCACCAAGCCCAACCGCCCAGTCGACGCGCGGCTGTTGCGTGAGGATCTCCAGAAGCGCCTGCGCAAGAACTGGTCTCGCATCATGGATCTTTTCGTCAAGTGGGACGTCAATGGCGACGGGCATATCTCGGAGAGTGAGTTCATGCGCGGGCTCGTCGCTATCGGCGTCCCCGCAGACAAGGATTCCGTCTCTCACCTCTTTGCGGACTTAGAGAAAAACATTGAGGGCCAGGTCTCCTTCACGGAGCTCAACCGAGCGATCCGCGCGCAACCGCTGTCCGAGGAAGAAAAGAGACGTCGCGCTGGAGGCCCCGTGACACTGGCCGTGCCAATCACTCGAGAGAGCTATGCGGCACAACAGGCGGAGCGGCGACAGCGCGAGGCAGAGGGAGCCTCGGCCAAGACTGACGTAGCCGATGTGACAGAGGCAGGCGACGGTTCGTCGCCCAACGGTCGCCGCGCCAGCACGACGAGCCATGTGCTTGTCGCCGGCAAGATGAAGATGTGGGATAACATCGTGTCCAAGGTCGTGCCGGGCGGGCATGAGACGGCACCGAAATGGCAGAAGGACGTTGTAAATCGAGCCAAGCTCAAGGTGGAGAAGCGCAAGCTCGACGAGCGCAAAGCTCTCGCGTCGGCGCAGATGGTCGCCTTTTGGGGCACGCCCAAGCGCGCTCCTGAGGCGCCTCACAGGCGCGACACGTCAATCGCTGGACTTGAGAAAATGCGCGACATGGAACCGACACTCGGTGACGAAGCGGGCGAGCAGCTACTTCGCGGCTTCAGCGTAGATCTCGACGATCACATGCCACCTGATACTGAGACTACAAACGACTTTAAGGCCTGGCTCAAGGACCACACGGAGATACACGAGGCGAAGCGCGCCGAAGCACAGGCAAGGCTCGAGAACTACGAGCACGCGCTATCGAATCTGAACATGGAGAAGCAGCGGCTGGAGGAGGCTCTTGTGCAGGTGCAGGAGAAAGCGCAGCGGACAGAGCCCGCTGCCAAGTACGCCCTAGGCGCACGCGTTATGGAGACGATGAGGGTGAAGCTCGAGAAGAAGAAGCGCGAGTTGCAATTGATGCAAAAGCGCGCGAATGACATGGTTCTCTCAACCGAAAAGCTCGTCGAGATCATCGACAGCCTGCGCAACGAGCGTTCAAAATATGTTGTTACACTTCGCACGATGGGCGAAAAAGAACAGCAGCTCGATGCCGACAGCGCCACACTTCTCTCAGCGGCGCATCAGGCGCTCGAGGAGCACGAGCGATGCAAGGCGAAGCACTCTCGACTGCGGTACGAGGCAGAGGCGACGGTAAAGACCCAGCTGCGCGATGGAATTGCCCTTCGCGAGACAATCGCGCAGCTCGACAAGACCAACGAGGAGCTGCAGGCTAGAGTAGATGCGCTTGATCTAGAAGAAAGACAGCTGGAGCTCACGCGCCAGCGGATAGGGCGCGAGGCCGCTGAGTCGCGAGGGCGACGCTATGGGCAACTTTCACGGACGCGCGAGCGGTGGGCACGTGAGTTTGGTCGGGTGGCGGAGAAAACGGGCATTTGGATAGATGGCAACAACGGAGACGCGGTGGAACAAGTGATCCGCTTCTATACCACGCAAGAGACCACAAACTCCTCGTTGTTCCGTATGGTCAACACGGATCTCGCTTCACAGATCGACGAGGTTGAGAAGGACCTCGCCGCGTTGAATAAGGAGGAGGAGTCTCTGCGCCTAGAGCGCGCGGCGCAAGTTGCACGTGATGCGTCAGGCTGCAACCCTGCAGCTCGCCGTACGGCGGCGGCGCTCAAAACCATGGAGCTCACCAGGCTGGCTGACGATGTGAAGCGAGCCTTGACGGATGTGATGCCAGTCCTCGATGCGCTAAGCCAGTTGCTCGGCGTCGAGCTCGAGGGGGAAAGCCGCGGGCAGCCGTGTTCAATGACGAATATCGATAGCTACATGACTCAGATTGAGGCGAAATTGCTCGCGCTCCATGCCAAAGCACACCACCTCACGCAAAAGCCGATCGAGGCAATTGAGGCGGCGGAAGCTGACGACGCACGCAACGAGCTTTTGACGGGATGGACTGCACCTGTGGTCGTTCACCGAGCGCCGGTGCTTAACGGGCGTACCGTAAAGGCTAAGGGAGTTGATGAGATCGAACTCTAGGACGTGAATGACTACCGTGGACTAAGGGGATGGAGGCGGGGTCCGCCAAATTCGGCCTCGACGAGCATGCCCATCCGCTGTTTCGGAGAATATGCTGTGCTGCGCTTGCCTACCCGCAAAAAATTACAAATATTCATCAAGCCAAATGGTGCCAGCTTGAATGAGTGATGTGTATTTTGTAAATATTGCGTGTGCACGCATGTGGTCATCCACGGTAAGTGGCGCGCGTGGTGGAGGCTCTGCTTATCGTGTGCATGCTGCAAGCGAACGAGGCGCACACTTGCCCACGCATGAAATTGGTGGCCTCGCAATGTATCGGCATTAAAAATTCTGAAGATTCCGGGCTACTCGCCTACTAGTTCTAGGATTCCGTGGCATTGTTACGGCACCGCCCTTATCTCCCCTCCCTCCACCTCCTCCCTTTCCCCCCTTCCTTTTCTCTCGGGTTGTGGGGTCCGACTCAGTTGCGCTACCAAGAGTCTAGTTCAGAGAGCGCGTTCAAGGGAGGCCGGTTGGACGTCCTCTTCGTGATACCGTCGGGCCGTGCACGAGTTGCTCGTTGTGCCTCTACTTGTGGTTCGGATTCGGTTGCTGCGTCTCTCTCGTGCGACGAATTTCTGCGGTTTTTGCGTCTTAGGTAAAATCGCCCTGGCACCATCGCGGTGACTAGGGCGGCCGAGAGCAGAGCGAGAGCGACGCCATCACCCGCGGGCTCTCTCCAGAATAGAACCGGATAAAATTCCTCTTACAAGCTCCCCTCACTCACACAACTATCGAACGAACGCGCACTCATAGTAACACGTAGAGAACCAACATAAATGGGGCATGCGCGTGGAGGGTGAGAAGGAGACGAAAGAGAAAAAGAATAATTAAAGAAGAGAGGGGAAAGGGGGCCCGTCGCCTCTCCTCACGTCCTCACGTGAAGAGAAGTCCCACTTGACTTAGAAAGTAAAAGGATGGCAGGAGGGAGGCGGGGGGCCATCTGTGATACCCCCTCCTAAACGGAGTACGGAGTACGACGTATAGGAGAATAGCCACGGCGAACCGGTTCGCCGACGATCCGACGTGCCGCTTTTGTGGCATAGCCCCCGAGAGCTCCACCCACATAGCCACGTGCATCGCGACGGCGCCCATCTTCGAATTCATAGAAGGGCTTCTGGGGACAAATCTGAGGCCGGGCTCCGAGATAGCCCAACGTCTCTTTTGCTACCAAGTAGACAGACCGCATCCCTCCTCGGGGTACTTAGGTATCCTGGCGTGGAGATACATCCTCACGGACTTTTATAACATCCAATATGGCAACGCGGACGGTAGGTCCGTTAGGACAATCTTGAGAGCGATCCTTACGAGATACCACGTATTAGTAACGGCGAAGGTCGGTTTCTTTCAAAGGTTAAAAAAACAACGCGAGAACATGGGGCTACACGCCCCGAGCAACAAACATATCCGGAAAATGATAAGCCCTCTGTATACTATAGACAAGGATTTCAACCTAGGAGCATCAGAAGACCTCTTGCAGGCGGCGAGAGGACTGGACATAAGAAACATCACCTAGGGTAGCCAAATCTCTTAATAGGAACCGCACCGGAAACCAATAAGGACCTCACGCTATATTAATGAGGAAAAACCCGAACCGAATCTAGACCAAGAGACAAGCCACAATCTCCCACCCCCTTCTCTCCAACTCCCGGCCGAAGCAGCGCGCGCGGCCTCCCTGGAACCAGCTTCTCCGCCAGAGAGGGAACTGGGGAAGGGGAAGGGGGTTGTTTAGGGGTTAAGGTTGGGTAGTAGGGAGGTACACTAGCAAGCTGCCTCACGCCGTGTACGTAGCGGGAATTTTTTAGAAGTTTTTTTTTATTATGTACTACTATTATTATTAATTTATGTACTCATTGCTAGGCGCCGCAGCAGGCTTGGCTCAGCAGGCTTGGCTCAACAAGTATGCAACAGCATTTTGCTAGCGCTGCATGCTTGCCATGGCGCCTCCGAATGTGGGCGAGCATGCCTAGGCAGAATTATAGCTCTCGGGCTCAGCCACTCAACCACTAGCGTACCCTTACGCGCATCAACTGGCTCGGGCAAGGGACGCGACTTGCGGTCGAGGAGAATACGCTCCTTTCCACATTCGGGACGCTGTTGAAGAAGACGACGATGTGGTGTAGCGGTGGAGGTGTCCGTTTGCGAGGCGGTCAGTGAACCGTCCGAGGGATGTATGTCGAATTGGCCAATCACCGGCCGCGAGAATGGCCACGCAGTACCAAGGGGGGCTCGAGCCGCGGTATGCTACCCGTTCCAGACCCGCGCTATGCCTTACACAAGAAGGCGCACCACCACTGTCGCCGCTTGACGCGCTTTCCCCGCTGGTTTTGCACAGCCGCTGATCGGACCTGCCTTCCCTGGCCCGAAGAGCTGGGGTTGCCTTTCCGCCCTTTTTTGTGACTCCCTTCGGCACTGAGCACCATTTGTTCTTGCTCGGCGACCCGCCGCCCACCGCCGCCCGCCATTCCACTGGAACCCCCACCGTAGAGCTCCGGGTAGATTTGCCGGAGCTGCTCGCGCGTCAACTGCTGCTGCCCGGCGCTAGCCCGGCCGCCTTGGGCGCTCTGCCCACTCCCCGTGGAGCCCCCGCGAGAATTCAAGCCAAGAGCTGCCATCAAGGCGTCGTTGGCGGCGGTGCCGCCCGAGGCGGCACTGGCCGATGTAGCACCAACCTTGCCGAGGCCAAGCGCTTGGAGTAGGGCGTCTTCAGATGCCTGCGCCTGCGCTGCACTAGTACTATGCGCGTTGAAGCCAGCGTAGCCGCCGCCGCCACTGTTGTATCCTCCACGAGTGCCGGCTCCGGCAGCACCGGCGCCCGTCTGGGCCTTTTTCTGATCCGTGAGTCCGAGCATTGCATATAGCTCCGCCTCTTGTTGGGCTCGGCTCTTAGCAGCGCTAGCGCCCGAGCCAGAGGGCAAAGCCGCCGCACCGCCTTTACCACCGCCGCCTTGGGAGGCGGGAGGGGTGCCTGAAGCAAGCATCTGCTTCACTTTTTGCTCTCGGATTTTGCGCTCCATCTTCTTTTGAGCCTCACTCGTACCCATGCCCCATGCTGAGCCGCGCTCGCCTTTCTTCTTGCGCTGCGGCACGGCAAGATGCTGCGGCATTTGGTCCACGGAGACCGACTTGCCGGTGCGTAGGTCGTGCAGCAGATCGGCGGTGCCGTCGCCATCGAGGTCCTCGTGCGCTACGTCCAGCACGCCGTCGCCGTCAAGGTCTTCGTGAATGAGATCGTAAACCCCGTCACCATCTACATCCTCGTGCACCTGAAGCAAGCGTGCAAGCAATCCAGATTATGCGAGTGTAGGTGGTTTGGGGCGCTCGGGGCGCGCTGCGTCGTCAGCACTCACCAGATCCGCAACTCCGTCTCCATCGACGTCCTCGTGGATAGCGTCGATGGTGCCATCGGCATCGATGTCTTCATGAAGCAAGTCATGCGTGCCGTCCCCATCAACCTGAATGGTCAGGAGACAGCGAGGGGACAACGACGTGAATGAGCGTTCACGTTGCGACGAGACACATGTTTGTGCACCCTACCACTCATGATAGCGGCTGGCCACAGCTGGCCCTTGCGCCCGGGTTACATGAATACCAGGAACGCTAAGGGCGCGCTTGCGAGCTGAGTGCGAAACGCACATCCTCATGGATGAGATTGGGCTTGCCGTCCTTGTCTGTGTCCTCGTGAACAATGTCGATGATACCATCCTTATTCACATCCTCGTGGACCTGCAGCACACATGAAAGTGAGGTGAGTGAGAGGAGTATCAAGCGGGATTGATACAGTCGCGGCGATTGACCAAGTGCAAGGGAGAGAGCTGCCACAACATTCTGAGGCGGAGTTGCACTTGGGATGCACGCGACTTAGCTTTAGCGCACCAGATCCGCGATACCGTCACCATCCACGTCTTCGTGGATCACATCCATAATTCCGTCGCCGTCCACATCCTCATGAACCTGGAAGGGAGCCGGCTTACGTGTCAATAATAGGGCGCGGGAGAAGCGCATGGGGTGCCTCAAGAACAATATGCGACTGACGCGGCGCGGCGCTCACCAAGTCGAGCACGCCGTCCCCATCCACATCTTGATGGATCAGGTCGGTGCGGCCATCGCCGTCCCGATCCTCGTGAACGAGGTCCGCCTGAAATGAGGGCGCGGAGGGGCGCAATTGGCGTGCAGAGCAGCACCGGGGCCAATCGGGGTGCGGGGTGGATCGGCCACTATCTAGCGTACAAAGCTGCGAGTCGCCCGCAGAAGGTTGCAACGCAAGGGATGGGGAGGGAAGGGGGGGCGGATGTGCGTCCAATCCGCCCCTCCTGCGACGGCCGAGAAACTCCTCATGAGTGCTCAAGTAGGCTCACCTCGCCGTCTCCGTCGAGGTCTTCGTGGACGGTGTCATAGATCCCGTCCCCATTCGAATCTTCATGCACGAGATCCATCACTCCGTCACCGTCGACGTCCTCGTGCAGCAGCTCGTACGTGCCGTCGCCATCCTTATCCTCGTACCTGTGCGCCGGGTATCGCCAGAGTGTATAGAGGATGGCGCGCCAGGTAGCGAGGCTGCTGAAGAGGAATTGTGGTTATAGCAGACTCCACTCCCTTTCCGCAGCAAGGCGCTTGGCAGGAGCCGGCAGCGCGAGCCTCCGCGATTGAGAGGGCGGCTCACATGGCATCGCTGACGCCGTCACCGTCACGGTCAATCTTGCGCTCCGACGGCCCGCGGAGGCCGCTGCTGGGCACTTGCCGAGCACGCGTGGGGTGGCGCGCTTTAGGAATGCGCTGCGCGCCGGCCTTTCCGGGCCCAGCATTGGCCGCCTTGTAGGCGGCCGCACTTTGCTGTGCGGCAGCGGCTGCCTTCTGTTGCGCAGCCATTTGTTGTGCGGCGAGCCACTGCTGCAACGCTTCCTTGGGCTCTCCCTGCGACTTGGCGGCGCTCGAGCTGGTGTATCCCGACGAGCCGGCGTAACCCGCCGCGCCGGCGTATCCCGCCGAGCCGCCATAGCCCGCGACGCTCGAGGCTGCGTAACTGCCTCCCGCCGCGCTTCCAGCTGCGATGGACTCGACAAAGTTCTGCACCTCCGCGAGCGACGAGCGACCGGTGTACGGCCTCGCCGGCTGGCCAGGCTTTATCACGAGAAGTGAAGGGCAGGCGCCACCGCCACAAAGCGTGCGCCTGAGCTCTGCCGAGGTGGACACGTCGACGTGCGCCACACGAACGCCCTTCTTTGCCTGAGCCTGATTGTAGTATCTCGCCGCCTAACGGGGAGCAAGCGAAGGAGGACGGCCTTGAGCACAAGAGAGCCCATCCTAGGCGGTCAGATGTGAAGAGGCCAGCAGGCCCCAACTTGCGCTCGTCGGGAGGCCGCAGCGCCGCACGTGAGAGAATTCAGGGTGTGAAATACTAAGTGGATGACGTGAGAGCCGCCCCGCGAGAAGCGTGAGAGGGTGTGCGAGAGGGTGCTTGGCGCGCAAAAGATTGTCCGCCAGGCGCACGTAATATGGCGGAGAATATGCGCGCATGCGTGGTGTTTGTATGAGGTGTGTGTGTGGGTGCGACGGGAAGAGATTAAGAGAGTGTGCGCACATGCACCATTGCTCGCTTGCGTGAGCAAGTCACAAGATGGATGAAGAGGGGAAGACGGACTAGAGCGAGCGTGAGGTAGAGAGCCCTATACCCTCGCACGTTCGAGTCCCGTCGTGTTACGAGAGAGAAGTGATTGAGAGCTTGAGGGGATGCGCAAATGTGTGCGGAAAAGGCGAAAGCGAGCAAGGGAATGGAAACAAAGGCAGGAAGATAAACAGACAGCAGGAACGAGCGGGCTGCTTACTGAGTGAAGCTTGACGGGCGGTACTGAAGCGCATATAGTAGTGTGAGGTGAAGTGCACGTGCACACACGGACGTACATGCATGCAATTGTGAAAGTGAGAGAGCCGGTCAAGAGAAAGATAGCGAGAGGAGGGGGGGAGGGATAGGAGTTGTAGAACGAGTGAGCGAGAGAATGAGAGAGTGCTGGGGGCGCTAGAGATGTAGAGATCATCAACTACGTTTCCGTTGAGCTTCTCGTGCAATGCCGCAGCCGTGAGGGCGAAAGAGCCACCGAATGCGCCCCGCCCCACCACTGTTCACCCCCTCCGCAGAGGCCATGAGATCACTGAGGGCTGCTAGCCCTTCTCACCTCTCGCCGGATGGAGTGCTGTGGCTCTGAGGGCAACAGAGCGCCATTCGCACCACTCCTACCCCCTCCCAGCTTGCCCTCGAGCGGGAGAGTTCCTGCCCACCGAGGCCTTTCTTTGCTCTTCTCAACCGGTGGAGCGCGCCGGCCATGACATCGACAACACAACCTACTCTACCCCCCCCACCCTCTTCTCCCTCGCTGCAGCCCCCAGTTGCTTCTCACTCCCTCCCCCCACCCTCCCCAATCCTATGCGAAACGTTAGTGCTGCAACAGGCGAGGTAGGGCAAGTCGCTGGCCCCTCCTTTCCTCCACCCTCTCTCCCCGCCCCCCTTCCCTCTCCCTCTCCCTCACCCCAACCGCTCTCACCCTCCATCCCTCCCCCCTCTCCCTCTCTCCCTCTCTCTCTGCCTCACCTGGTGGAGAGCCGCAGGAGTGAGGCCTGCTCCTGCTCCAGGCTCCACGGCGAGGAGCCACGTGACGGGCTGCGAGAGGGCAGTGCGCAGGTTGGCCGCAGACAGCTCGTACAGTGCCGAAGTCTGCGCCTGAGTCAGCGGGAGCAGCACAAGAGAGAGGAGCGCCATGCTGAGGGGATGCATGGGGCGCCACAAGGGGAGGAGAGGGAGAAGGGGGAAAGAGGAGATAGAGCCGGGGGGGGGGGGGGGGAGAAAAAGAGATTTTGAAGCGGGGAGAGAGGGAGCAGGGGCATTGGCGGCATACGTTCTTTAATGTTTGAGCCTCAATTGTTTGGTGTGAGACGGCCGCTCTTGGACCGGAGTAGAAGCTGGTGAAAGAGTCTCTCTCCTCATTTCCTCTTCGATCATTTCAGAATTTTGGGGGGTTTTCTAATGTAACACGTTCGCTTCCTCCCGTCGCTCGCCCTACAGGGTCGTGCTCTCCTTGTCGTCTCTTCTTATATTATCTGCATCTCTCCCCTCCCATCTTCCTCGGGACCTCTCTCCTCTCTCTCTGCTAAACTACTTCTCTTCATTACTTTTCCCATGAGACTTCTCCTCTCTCCCTTCACCTCGTCTCTCCCTTCCCTCTCTTCCTCCTCCGCGTGGACCCCCCCCCCCCCCCCCCCCGCGCGGCGAGGGTTATGAGAGAGAGAGAGAGAGAAACTGAGGGTTACGAGAGGGAGGGAGGACAGGGCAAGATTTCGCCGAGGGCAGGTCTTCCACCAAAAGAAATAGCAAGGATACAAGAAAAAATGGGCCGAGGCCCAGCGGGGAGAACTTGCACGAGCAAAGGAGATCCGATGAGAGTTACACCTCTCTTACAGGAGAAGAACAACCTGAATATGTGAAAGAAAAACATCTGCGGCAAGGCGTGAGGCGAAGAACAAAGCGGAGAAGAGTGCGATGAGGAGAGAGATTTGCGCAGATATCACGTCATCAGTACGCGCGAGAGCGTGCGGTTTACAATAAATCACCTTCCTAGGAAGGGTAGGTCTGTACGTCCCTACTAATGTAGACTAGGAACAGGAGCACGAAAAGCTGGCAAGATTGCAGGTCTCTCTCTACATTGAAGGCGGCTGCATCTTTCCCCACTTGCGCTCCTCGCCGTGGGATCCAAGCTGAGACGCACTTACCGTGAGGCGGGCATCGGTCAGAGTACATTGGAAGACATCCTGCCGAGATTGATTGACCACCATCACACGGTCACGTTGCCGTTGATTGAATGCGCATGTGCAGCAGAGGCGCACCGCGTCGAGGGAGCCTCGCGTGCTGCTAGGTGCCATCATCGTCCGCTCGCGCCCACATAACTGAACTGCGCGAAGATGCCCTCGATCAGCATATCTAATCTCTCTTCTCCTGCTTCGTCCCACTCGACTTGCACAGGTAGCACCCCGATTCCCTGAAGCTCCGCAGCAGACATGCGAGCGGCGTCCTTGCTGGTTGTTACGAGCCTTGCGTGCTCCGCTACCGCGATGCACCTAAGCCGCTGCAGCGCCTCTGGTGGCACGGGTGCATGATCCGGCAGTGCCAATGTTTCGCACACTCGGCAGCCCAATGAGCGCAAGGCTCGAAAGAAGCGCTCAGGCCGGGCGGTCGCGCTAAACGCGACCACCCTCGTGCCGGCGAGACGCCGCGCGGCCTCTGGCTCCGGCTGAAGTGCCGCGCGAATGATGGGCATTGCGGGCGCGAGGCCGAGAGTCCGGCGCAAGTGCTCTTCAGATGGCGGCGCCACCAGCCTCTGGGATGCGCCATCAGCAATCGGGGAGAGGGCCACGAGCGCATCAGCCCGCGTGAGCGCTCGAGCGAAGGGCTCGCGCAGCGGGCCGGCGGGCAGCACCCGTCCGTTGCCGACCAGGTAGTCGGCGTCGATGACTAGGAGAGAGAGGTCGCGCCAGAGCGTGTGGTGCTGCAGCCCGTCATCCATGATGAGCACTGTCGGTCGCTGCTCTGATGCGCACGCAGCCATAGCGCCCTCCCACCGGTTGGCGCAGACCCATGTGGGCGCAGCGCGCGCCAGGAGCATGCCCTCATCGCTCACGCGCTTTGCGGTGTGCACGGACAAGTCGACGCGGAGTGGGCTACGCTGTCGGCCGCCGTACCCACGTGTGAGGAAGCCTACGCGCACCGTCGGCCAACGTCGGCGGATCCTCTGCTCGATACTGAGAGCGACCGGAGTCTTACCTGCCCCACCTGCCACCGCCGCACCCACACAGAGTACCGGAACGGGTGCGCGCCGCGGCGGCGGATGGATGGCCTCAGCCACGCTCGCCGCCACTGCAAAGGCACCACTCAGCGGCAAAAGGGCGCTGCTGAGCCAGCCGCGCCTGTCCCACCAGTGCGGAGTCGCAGCCAGGGCCATCTGACGCGCGGCGTGAAGGAGCCGAGAGAGACTCCACCCTGCCCCCCACCCCGCGAGGGACCTCTGCGCCGCGTGAGAACAGGGAACAGGGCGAGAGAGAGATAGAGCGACAAGGGAGGAGTTGGGGCGAGGCACTTGAGAAGAGAGAGAAACCCTTCACTCTTCACATACTCTTTTCTCTTTTCCTTTTGGCCCCAATTGTAAGACTACCAACCTGACGAAGATAGCGGACGAGCAGTGACCGCTCTCCAAGCTCATCGATCACTTCTTTCACACTGTTCATTCATGACCGCGAGGTCCTCAACGACGACCACCTCAAGTGGGGAGTTTTTTACGTTTGTGCTTCACCACTTCCATCTTCAATCCCTCCATCACCACTTCCTCCATCACCACTTCCACACCGCCATCCAATCCTCCCTCTTGCTAGTACTACTACCTACCGCCACCCTGTCCTTCTTCAACTCCTTACTGCCGGGTCGAAGCGCCGAAATCGGCGCTTCTCTCCAGCGCGTTTGCACCATGGCCCGCAGTGGAAGAGCCTCTTACGCGAAAAAAAGGCACTTAAGGCTGAGAAAAGTGCGCGCTGATTTTTGGCCGAGGAGCTCAACTATCAGTAAACTGATAGGGTCATGGGTCATGGAGCGCGCGCCGCCTCCCTCCCGCCCTCGCCGCCGCCGCCCTCGCCGCGATGGACGAAGCATTCCCGGGCACCCCCCTTTCGCCGAAGCGACCGCGTCAAGACGACCCGCCCGACCCGAGCTCAAAGCCCGCATGCTGGCAGCAGACAGCAGACAGCTTGCAGCACACCCAAACCACCCTCCACAGCCACACCAGCACCAGCCACACCACACCAGTGGGACGCTCCATCAGGGAAGGCCTCCGGGCCCGGTCCCTACACAGCCGCGGTACCGCCCTCGTGCTCCGGCACGAGGGGCTGGCCCGGCGCCATCTTGGACATGGCCCCCATGGGGGAATGTCGCAGCATTACGATGTAAAAATCAGGGAACAAGACAGGGCACACAGAAGGAGAGTGACGAATTGGGATGGCCCATGGGCCATGGGGCCTGAGGGCAATGAGGAAGGAGGCATGCCGGCGGCAGGCGCGGCTGAGGGGACGACTTCGGAGATCTTGAGGAACGCATCGACGCCTCCTTCGAGCAGATGATCAATCGTCTCGACCTCGTCCTCGAACGGCTCTGAAGTCGCGTTCCGTTAAAAGAGGGCCAGGTGATTTTTTTGTCATCCATATGTGCTTGTTTTCTTTTTGGGTAGCCACAATAATAATATTATTACGAAGATGAGTACGTACAAAGCTAATCACGCTCCCCCCCCCTCTCAACACACGCGGTAACCCCCAGCTACGCGGGCTGAGTTTTCATCTTCTTCGTCTTTTTCTCACATCCCTCTTCCTCGATCCTATTGTCGATGTCGTTCTGCTGGCAGGCGACGATGTCACTTGGCTGATCTTGGGTGGCGAGGTCCGTGACGCGTGCGAGGACGGCCTTCTTGTTCTCCCTGTAGAGTTTGCCAGCTGCATAGCTCGGCGACACTCCTCAGACTGGGACTCCTTTGCCTTTGCCACGTCGCAGCCTTTCCGCGTGAGAGCAGTGAGAGTGAACCTTCTAGACGCTTCTAACGAACAACCCTGAGTAGCAACCAAGGGGAAGAAACACCAAAGGGGCCAAGGGCCGACTATTTCGCGATGCGCGCGGGCGGCGGCGGCGATTGGCGTGACTGCTCGGGCGGCATATTCGAATATGGTGCCTGGTAGGGCATTCTATCGTAGTGGATGACCGAGAAAGCGCCGGCAGCGCGCCCGGTAGCGGTCGAAAGGTGGGCACTCGGCCCGTTCGGCCGGGTGACGTTGGCGTAGTCGTCGGCGCCACGCACGGCCGACTATTTCGCGATGCGCGCGGGCGGCGGCGGCGATTGGCGTGGCTGCTCGGGCGGCACATTCGGATATGGTGCCTGGTATGGGATTCTATCGTAGTGGATGACCGAGAAAGCGCCGGCAGCGCGCTCGGTAGAGGTGGGAAGTTGGGTGTTCGAACGCATCTCGGTACGTTACCGTTTAGGCGGTTTTTTCGCCAATGCCGATATTCGACAAGATGTGCGAGGCTGGAGAGGGCAATTGGCTCGGCCACTAGAGCAGCATATCTTGATTTAACGTTTTCTGCTGTCCTAGTTGAAATGGATGAAAGAAAAGACCATGCCGTCCGCCCGGTCGCGGTGCCAAATTAGCCGCTCTAGCCCTCGGTGACTAGTGGTTCACGTAAGCGTCTTGAGTTTTGTGATACTTTCGTACACATTGAAGTGCAAAATTATGAGTTTGACTTATGGTCCAGTGTGCAAAGAACCACCCCTTGTAGACCCAGTGAGTTGGCGTCAAAATTTTTCTCGTCATTCCATGTTTGTGCCTCGCATGAAGGGCCTCACTAAAAATATACCGGAGGGGGGCCCGACTGTATTTCGCGCACCGTCTTCGAAGGCCTGAAATTCGGCATTTTTCGAAAATTTCGCCGGGGAACCCCCAATTTTTTTTGCTGATCCATCCTACCGGAACCTATAGGGAGCTTATTTAGCCTTTCATTTACCCATAATTGCTGGTGCCCTCCGCACCCCCATAGTGAGTGACCGGGCTACTGGTAGGTCGATGAGAGGGGGAGGGGGAGAGGGGGGAGGGGACCGGGGGGGGGGGAGGGGAGAGAGAGACCAAAAGGCCAGGCCGGGGGTTTGCGTGGGGGGAGATTCGAACGCTGAAGGGGTGCATATGATTCATATGATATGGCATATGCGTATGCGTATGTATGTCGTATGTGTCTTATAGTGTATAGTGTCAACACACGTCAAGGCGTAGGGGCAGGTGCGCTGAGTGGTGTCGTGATAGTACCGGGCTATTGGGAGTAGTGGTACTAACAATCAGATATTTTATATTATTGACCCCCATACCTCATATGTACCTCTTTCGACGGAACGCGATCTTTTTGCCGGACGGAATTGGCAATTATGAGTACGAATGGCCCAAGCGATGGGAAACTGATAGAGAACAGGAGTGTACTCTACTCTATCTACTCAGAATATCGGTCCTACGGAGTTCAGCGGCGCGGCCGCGGCCTCTGCCCGCATCATGGGCTCGCTCGTTGGGCTGCTCGTGCCCGCCGGGCTGCTCTCGCTCGCGATGTTCATGCACATCCTCGCATGCGCGCTCTACAACAACTGGTGGCCACTCCTCACCCTTCTCTTCTACTTGCTGATGTTGCCGCCGATCGCAGCACTCGCTCGTGAGAGTGAGTCACTCTTTGAGCCCACCTCTGCCGCCATCAAACACTGGTCACTCTTCTTCATTTCGACGCTGACCACGCTGATTGTTGGTGTCCCCATCACTATGTGCCACCTCGATGTCGTCGAATCCGGAGCGGTCTACCTCAACATGGCTGGCTTTGTGCTGCTAGTCGCAACAGGCGCTGCTGCGGTTTTGTTGGGTGGGGTGAGTGATGATGGCTGGGGCAGCTAGGATGGGCCAGCGCCAGTTTTTTATGGTCTTGGTAGTGGCTCGCCTGGACCACGCCTTGTTGCCGTGGAATAGGCTGCCTGGCGCGCCCTCCGCATCGAGGTACTCGCAATTCACCATTTTCGGCATGGCCAAGGCCCTAGGTACTTCTAATCATGAATGAGCCCGCCATGGGCGTTCTGACAGTTGTTGGCGTCACATGCTATGCCGAGGACGTGCACTTGCCCCGATGCAACCCTACGCCACGTTATGTGTTGCCAGTCGCAACTCTCCTTGGGTTGTGCTATCTCGGGATGCTGCAGTTGGCAGTTGTATGCCTTGCTCACACCATGTGTTGGTATTTCGATTTCGGCGTGGCTTGTTCCATGTCTCTAGTCTGTCAGGCTGTATGTGGTTTGCATGTGGGTAGTGCGGCCCACGTACCGTTTGTTTTATGTGGGTGCTTTGGTGCGCAGAAAATAGTCGAGTCAAGCGTTGCCGTAGGGCCTTGGGCCCTCCGTCGCAAGCGGCACCGGCGAGCGGCTAGCGCGGCGCTTTGGCCTTTGACCCTTCTCCCCGCCGGGATTCAAGTGAGTGAAATTCTAGATTTGGTCGGGAAGAACTATCAGTAAATTGATAGGGTCATGGAGCGCGCGCCGCTCCCCTCCTCCCCTGCCGCCACCCCCACCGCGCCGGCCGAACGGGCCGCGTCCACGGCCGCGCCACAGAAGCGCGCGCGAGGATCACCCAAGCCTGAACAGGTGAGCACGAGCCACGGCCCGTGCCGCCTCCCCCAAGCCCCATACCATCATGGCCAGCATGGCCAGCATGGCCACACAGACAAGCCACCCCCTCCAGTCGCCAGCAACCAGCCCCAAAGTGGGTCTGGGAGCCGACAGCACTCCTCCCATAGGGAAAGCCCTCGGGCTGGGCCCCTACAAAGTCGCGGCTCAGGCCTCGTGCGCAAGCGCGAGACCCTTACCCGACATGACAACCCAACACACCCCAATGTGGGCCTGAGCTCTGTACGCATCACTGTAAAAAAAAAATCTTCTTAAAATTCCCCGCTACGCGTGCGGCGTGAGGCAGTGTGCTAGTGTACCTCCCTACTACCCAACCTTAACCCTAACAACCCCCTCCCCCTTTCCCAGTTCCCTCTTTATCGGAGAAGCTGGTTCCGGGGAGGCCGCGCGCGCTGCTTCGGCCGGGAGTTGGAGAGAAGGGGGCTGGAGACTGTGATTCGTCCTTTATGCTAGTGTTCATTCGGGTTGCCTTCCATTGTATATCGTGGGATCCTCATTGATATCCCCTGCGGTTTCTTCTAAGACGCGGTATTAAGTGCCTTAGGTGATGTTACGGATGTCTAGACCTCTCGCCGCCTGCAGGAGGTCTTCCGATGTTCCTAGGTTGAACTCCTTGTCCACCGTGTAGAGCGGACTTATCATTTTCTTAATGTGTTTGTTACTCGGGGCGTGTAGCCCCATATTCTCTCGTTGTTTTTTCAGCCTCTGAAAGAACCCGACTTTCGCCGTTACTAATAGGTGGTATCTCGCAAGGATCGCTCTTAAGATCGACCTAACGGACCTGCCGTCCGCGTTGCCATATTGGATGTTATAGAAGTCGGTTAGGATGAGGCGAGGGTGGTGCCGTCATGTCGACGTCGTTGTCAGGCGGCGCGGCGGCCTGTGGGTGCTTGGGCTCCGGCGGTTTGGGGCGGCCCCGTTGGGGCGTCGTGACGGCGGGGGGCTGGGAGGTGGGAGCGGTCGGGGCGCGCTCCATCGCTAAAACTATAACAATAGTTTTGGCTGTACGCATCACTGTATGCACTGAGCACAAGCCTCAGGGCCATACATTCAGCGCGGCTTACAAGCCAGTCACGAATGGGCCACCAGGCCTCACCCCCACTCTCTCCAAGCGAGAAGGGACCAGCATGTCGAGGGCGCACCCCCTGACAGAAACTGCACAACACCCAACAGCCCTAGGGGACAACAGGACACAACGCACAACCCTCATGGTGTCAGAGCAAGGCTGATCTCACTCTTGGAGATTGCCTGCGAGGGCGCGCCGGCAGCTAGCGCGGAATGCGGTTCTTGCGGGGAGCTCATGGAGCTTTCCTCGGGGTTGACTACGGGCATGGTGATCGACGCACGACGCATGACGCACGGAGGGCGCGGAAGTGCGGAAGGAGGCTTGTGGGAGGTGGTGGCAGGCGACTGGGGGTGGCTCAGGCGCGTGCTTGACTTGTATTGACTCGTTGACTCGGGGTATAGACTCGGGAACTCGGGGGGGCTCGCTTGGGAACACGGTGGGCGTCGCCGAAGTTGCTACAAAAAGCTCGAGGACACCGAGCCACACGAAACTAACCCAAATGGGGCGAAAACGCGAAAACTAACCACACCAGGACGGACGGCCAGGCGTCGGCACCAGGGCAACTCAGCAACGCGCAGACATGCGACAGAGGGGAGGCCGACACAACGAGGGCAGATCTCGTTGGGGAGATATGACCGATGCCCAAGAATTTGTATCTGATTTCGCTTACTTCAACCAAGCCAAAAGAGGCTGCAATTGTCTGTGTTATAGTTATAATTAGACGGAGATATGTGTACTGAACCGTTGTAGGAAATCTGAAGTTGTTCTCGTTTTCGAGAGGGGATGATGTATTGTAGCTTAAAATCGCTTCGAAATTAATCCCATCGTTTGAACCAACAATCGAAAAGAACCTAGGCCGTTGATCCGTACGATCCGTCCTAAGCCAGATGGTACAACCATTAATTGGATGTGTGATTGAAAATTGTAGCTGTAGCCATTCGCCTTGTACACTAGATCCATCTACTATTGTCGATACGTTTCCTATATAAAGTCCGTCACTACTATAAGTACCTCTTTCCGATACATAACCTGGTAAATATTTGTAGTCGAATCCATTGCGTGCGCATGTCAACTTTTCCCTCTGCGTACCCCCTAAGACCCACAACTACGTAAACAAGCCGTATAAGAGATGTTTCTTTACGCAGCGCGTGTGATGACTTCCAATCACATTGTGCACGCCGTGCGTGGGCACGGCGCGATGTGCATCGGCCCCCACTTCAGAGGTACTGACGGGCTGAGGCCCGTCAGAAGAGGAAGGCGGGCAGGCGGGCTTGAGCGAGGGCGAGGACGGCGGCGAGAGCGACATCGAGCGAGCGGCGAGAGGCGAGGGCGAGTGTGAGGAGGGCTGTGATGGCAGGGGCTCGTGAGGAGAGGCGAGTTTGTAGGGTCGGAGTGTTACGAGAGCGAGAGCGACGGGAGCGAGAGCGACGGATGACGACTGACGACAGGACGACGGACAGAGACACCCAGGAAAACATTCCGACTCTCGCCCCACGACTTTCTCACATAACTCGACTGAAATCAAACCCAAACACTCCGGCTAGACGACGACGGACGACGATCAGAAGGCGATCTGTCGGCGATCCCGTCTGGAAGGGGAATCGCACCATAACGGAAACGAGGGGCAATCCTGCCGCACAGGATTCCAAGAGACCTATCGAATACGACGAAAGAAGTGCGGTGTGCCTAAGGGGGAGATGCGAAGAGATTGCAAATTAAACCTGATTGCAATCACTGAAGTAGCAGATAGAGAAACGCAGGGGAGATAGCGAATTAAACCTATTTGCGAGGCGCCTGGGAGGAAGAAAGGTGGGGAAACTTCCCTTCTCTTTCGAGAGAAAGAGAGAGGGGCGCTCCACAACCCAAGATCCCATGCGTCCAAGCGAAGCTTTTGACCGAGAACGAGAACGAGAAAATTATAACGATAATACCGATCGACGAAGAGGAGCCTAACGAGCGTCGATTCGCGAATGCGACATACATAGAGCTCTAGAGATGGGAAGATGGGAAGACATCCTCCACGGAACCTCCTCCCGCAAGTTTTGTTTTCCACCCGCGCGAGGTGACGACCGGTTGAACCGTCTGCCCCTCGCTCTCTCTCTTCTCTCTCTTCTCTCTCTCTCTCTCTCTCTCTTCTCTCTCTTCTCTCTCTCTCTCTCTCTCTCTCTCTCTCTCTCTCTCTCTCTCTCTCTCTCCTCTCTCTCTCTCTCTCTCTCTCTCTCTCTCCTCTCTCTCTCTTCTCTATTCTCTTCTCTCTCCTTCTCCTCTCTCTCTCTCTCTCTTCTCTCTCTCTTCTCTCTCTCTCTCTCTC
>CM030931.1:8216556-8291556 GCA_018136815.1 Isochrysis galbana
CCTCTCGCTCTTTCCCCTCCCGCCCCCTCCTTCTCTCTCCTCTCTCTCCTCATTTTCTTCTCTTTCTCTCCCTCCCTCCCTCCCTCGCTCCGTTCCTCTGCCCTCTGCCCTCTCTCTCTTCTCGATGGAGTCGGCGCTGGTCCTCGCGCAGGTAGCCGTCTCTTCTCCGCTCTGCCCGCTCCCATTGTGCGCGTCGGTGTGAGGGACAAAAGCTGGTGCAGCTGAAGCTCTCGATCCGTCTCCCTCCCTCCCGGCCTTCCTCCCTCTCCCCTCCCTCCCTCCCTCCCTCCCTCCCTCCCTCTCCCTCCCTCCCCTCTCCCTCTCCCTCTCCCTCTCCCTCTCCCTCTCCCTCTCCCTCTCCCTCTCCCTCTCCCTCTCCCTTCTCCCTCTCCCTCTCCCTCTCCCTCTCCCTCTCCCTCTCCCTCTCCCTCTCCCCTCTCCCTCTCCCTCTCCCTCTCCCTCTCCCTCTCCCTCTCCCTCTCCCTCTCCCTCTCCCTCTCCCTCTCCCTCTCCCTCTCCCTCTCCCTCTCCTCCCCTCTCCCTCTCCCTCTCCCTCTCCCTCTCCCTCCCCTCTCCCTCTCCCTCTCCTCTCCCTCCCCTCTCCCTCTCCCTCCCTCCCTCTCCTCTCCTCCCTCCCTCCCTCTCTCTCTCTCTCTCTCTCTCTCTCTCTCTCTCTCTCTCTCTCTCTCTCTCTCTCTCTCTCTCTCTCTCTCTCTCTCTCTCTCCTCTCTCTCTCTCTCTCTCTCTCTCTCTCTCTCTCTCTCTCTCTCTCTCTCTCTCTCTCTCTCTCTCTTCTCTCTCTCTCTCTCTCTCTCTCTCTCTCTCTCTCTCTCTCTCTCTCTCTCTCTCTCTCTCTCTCTCTCTCTCTCTCCTCCCTCCCTCCCTCCCTCCCTCCCTCCCTCCCTCCCTCCCTCCCTCCCTCCCTCCCTCCCTCCCTCCCTCCCCCTGTGGCTCAGGCTTCTCCTCTTGCCGCTGCACGCTTGCTTAGTGCGATGGAAGGTCAATTGACGCACACGCACCAAGCATTGCCTCTGTCGTTGCCCACACCACTCGTACACACCGTCGCAGGACCAGAAGGAGCGGCCTTTGAAGCTGGCAGAGCGCAACACTCAACCCAATCGCAAGCCAGCGTTCTGGAGCTCCAAGATCCATGGCATCCCACAAAACTACAAGCCTCGCGAGGTGGACGTGGCGCGTGTGCCACGGCCTGGTCGTGCAAACCACACACTCACCCACCGCACCACCGCCATCAAGGCGAGACCGAAGGATGACGGAAAGATGGTCGTCGCATCTAGGGCTACCCTGAAGCTGATCGACACGGTCACCTCAGAGCTCAAACGCAAGGTTCGCGATGGCGTATAGGCGCTGTTTACTTGCCAGCACTTGCTCCCTCTCGACTTGAGCCTCAACGGTGTTCCATATTGTAGACTGCTGTCCGGAGACGCTGGCACGCATCGTCACCGCCCTAATTTGTAGGTCATCCAGGACTACACGCCCTTTCATGAGAAGGAAACCACAATTCTCAACCGAACCTTCGCGCTCTTCGACATCGATCGCAGCGGCACAATAGGCGTGCAGGAGTTCCAGAAGGTGCTGGCATGCTTTGAGATCATTACAGACGAGGCGACCTGTCGCGCTATTTTTCAAAAGTCCGTACGGGATCTGCAGGAGGATGCCAATCGCAACATTTGTGGAGCGGTGTTTGTTGAGCACATGCCAAGGGCGGAGGCAGCTCGGTAGGGTCTCCACACACATCTGCTTCGCATCGTCGCTGTAGGTATGGCTGCAATCAGCTTGGGCGTTTGCCATACGACGTTTTCACACGGACTCTCTTCACCTCTGCAAATCGTCTCCTCGCATGGACCGACATCCAGCAAGGCGTGCCGTTCCGTGATAGCACTGGCGCCATCAAACAGCGGGCGGAGGACGAATTTCGCGGCAAAATCCAGACAGGACGCTTCAAATGCCTCACCGGACTGTACACGCCAACTGAATGGGATGCGCGGTGAGTGACATTTTGAGTCTAGCCAACCGTCATTGAATGCTCACAGGCTGAGTCGGTCCCTACTTGCCTTCATAGCTGAGAAGAATGCACAAGTTGCTGCAAACGGATCGGATCACATTGCATACAGGCAACGTGCTCTTGCGGACCGATGATTGATGCCTTGCCACTCTTTTCACGCAGGCATGTGCTGGAGCGTGCCCGCCGCCGTCCTGACGCTCACCTCGAGCTTGAATTCGTCTATGGCTTTGCGGGCAACACGAAATTTTTGATTGAAAAAGGGCAAAGGTGCAGCTTAAACTCTGGCGATATGGAATGTGATGCTCTCACACCATAGAATGACGGCATCCCTTGGCACATGCGGTGCTCACTCTGACGGCGAAGTGCTCTGCACTCTCTGAGCAAGCCTGCGCTTATTTTCACGGCTCACAGGATAGACCCACAATCGTCATTTGTCTCACCCAATCTCTTCTTCACCTCGACGCGTGAAGTGGCCTATTTTGCTGCTGCGACGGGCATTGTGCTAAGGTGTGCCTCATATCATTCACAGCATGGGCTGGATGCACTGCATTTTGGCAGTGGTTGGTGGGCGCATGTTGTCTACGAAGTCTGTTACTTTGCCTTGGCATAGATGGAACGATGCAGAGGACCACGACAAGCCCAGCAAGACGGCAGCAACTAATGCAGGCGGTGAGGAGAGAGACGTGGCGCCACCTCAGGTGCCAGCAAAGTTAGCCGCCAGAGCAAGCACACTGTTAAAGAGCCCGCAGCTCCAATGCATTTGTGGGAATACTTCTCGCCTAGCCGCCAAGCATACCGAGCACGGGACACGCCAATTAAGCTCAACAACCAGCCTGGTGCGTTGAGCATGATCTGCTTGGTCGCCACCACCTCAGGCTGGGCGTAAACGGCAGCGATTTTTTACATCCCATGATAACGACATCCTGTGTATAGCACTGGACGAGTCGAGAAACTACGCAGCTACGGGGCAGGTGCGGCCCGAGATTCATGCAGCGAGATGTCAAGCCCGCTGGTTTGCTACCAGCTCTTGAATCCGATCATTCTCCGGCGCTCTTTGTATCTAGGTCGCCCCTCTGAAGGTCGCCAAGGGCGTTTCATGCAATCCTACCGTCAGTATTTGGGACGTCCACTCCATGCAAGAACTCGCTGTCCTGGATCATACCACTTCAGCAGACGAGCCTTCGGATTCGATTGCTGGCGTACAGGTGCTGGCTCTTGCAGGCGTGCTCCCTTGGCAAAAAGGAGCTACTGCACTCGGCTTCTCGGCATTCCCCTAATCCTTCCCTTCTCATGTGCACAATAACAGGGGGTGTGCTTTTCCGAAGATGGCCGACTCGTCATCTCCGTATGCCGCAATACCCATCATACTCTTTTTGTATGGGAATGGCGCTCGCGTAAGCTCCTCTTTCGGGAAAATACATGCCAGGTACGTAGACTTGGAATCCCGCCGAGTTTTGAGGAGCTGTCCACATGCAGCGCGGCAAGTTCGCCTCTCTCGTCTTCACGTTAGCACGTTAGCTCGCGTCTCTAGTCGTCTGTTTAGTCCGACGATTCATCCTCGAGTCCGATGGCTTCTTGCCGATCTCGTTTTCTTCGTCCCTACTCTTAGGGAACCCCTCCATGTGTGTACGGCGTGCGATGGAATCCCATCGAGATCAACGAGGGCAACTCATCGACGAAACTGTTCGACTTTTGCTCCTTCGGCGTCAAGCACATCATTTTCTGGAAGGAAGCCAAGCCCGTACCAGGCTCGCCTTTCAAGCGCATGTGGTCGCAAGACCCAGGTGCATTCCTGTCAAAAGACAATCCTAAGGGCACGAAGGCCTCCGATGGGATCGACATTCAGGTGAACTAGACTTGCTCGTATAGGTTTACGCCCACAGCTTTGCGCCTATGCATCGGCTGCTCTACACCCGCTTCAAATTCTGGGCCCGCATCCAGCCCTCGCCAAACGGACACATTGACCATGCACTTTCTACTACTCTCCCCAGGATGTGCTCTGCGTCGAGTTTCTGCCGGGCGGAATGGTAGTAACGGGGATGCAGTCTGGCGACATGTACTTGTGGCAGTCCTTCGGAACAGATGATCCGCAAGCGAATGCAGACCCGAAGAAGCCACAAAGAACAGATGCTAGGAAGGTACAATTACGCTCTCATCGGTGGCGCTTAATGATGCAATGCAAGCACCGGGCTAGGATGAGCGCATATCCGCCTTGCGCGCCCCAATTGGGTGGTTGTGGACACGGCCCGGGATTTTAGCGTTTCATTGCTGTCTTGTATCTTTTCGTAGGCTCGTTCTGGTGTGGACATGCGCGTGGTGCGTCGTATCACGATCCCGTCGACCGATCGGTCACGCCCGCCTACACGCGCGCACGTACACAACTTGACAGTGTTGAAGTTGCGCACCGATCGCGGCGCCTCGAGTGGTGCTACTCTTGTCTCCGGGGGTGGTGACGGCGAGGTCAAGTTGTGGAAAGTGAAGGCGGGCCAGCCAGTTCACCACGGCACCTTCCGCATTCCAAGAGTAACGAAGCGCTCGGCCAAGCCACTGATCAAGGTGAGGAGTCTGTGCACTCGTGCCACGGATCGCCAACGTGCTCCCGCGAGGAGGGTATGGAGCCGGCCAATGCATGCCATGCAAAAACGAGTGGTGCCGCACACTGCGGCTCCCCTTTTGGCACCCCCTCGCCCCATGCGCGGACTGACCATGCCTAGCATAATACTCGGACAGGCTTTAGACACATATCCCGCGTCCGATGAGCTCGTAATTGGGACCGACAAGTGTGACATTTGGAAGGTCGCTATGAAACGGGCAGGAAAGGACCTTTCAATCAAGGATGGCAAGATTGAGCTTGCGTCACGGCAAATGCTCGTGAAAGGCCACGCCGACTACCTCAAAGGCCTCGATGCTCACCCCACAAAGTAACGTTTTGCTGTTCCGTCGCCGCACGGTCGTCATGCTGCGCCTTCACCCAAGCTCTCACACGTTGGCATCCGTTGCCCCTCGTCGCTAGGGATTTTCTAATGGCCACCGCATGCCAATCAGACCGCATCTACATTTGGGACTGCGACGCGAAGGAGGAGATTGCCTTTGCTTCTTTCGCTGGAGAACAAGCCGTTGCGTGCGCCTTCTCAATGGATGGGAGGCGGCTCGCTGTCGGCACCGTTTCAGGTCTGGCGTCGCACCCTCATCTCGTTGACTCGCGCAGCAACTCTTTCCGTCTCTTAGTAGCAAGTGCAATCTCCGCCCATCACCTCCCTTTGTCGACTGATCGTCAGGAAAGTTGATCATCCTCAAGTCTAGCGACGACAAGGGTAGCTATGAGGCTGAGCTACAGCCCCTGAGAGTCACGGAGACGAAGGCAGCTCGAATGCCTATCCACGACTGCGTGTCAGAGATATCTGAGATTAAGTACTCGCCCAACAACAAAATGCTCGCAGTTGCATCGCACGATCAGGCACGTTGAACGGCCCCGCGCATTACGCCGTGCTCATGCTCATAATGGGTCGGGGGCCTCTCATCGCCGGTCTCAACTCGAAAGTGTCCTTGACGCTCCGCTCCTCGCCGTCATTTTCTTTAGATGATTGATATCTACAATTGTGTGGCAGACAATTACACGAGACTTGCGCGGTGCCGAGGGCACTCATCCACCGTGCTTCACTTGGACTGGTCTGCCAACTCCCGGGTGCTGCAATCCAGCTGCGCGGCACGCGAGCTCTTGTACTGGGACACGTGGTGGGGATTCGACGACCCCGACATGGGCGCAGCTCCACGGCGGCGGATTGGGTTGCAAAACATTGAGGATCAACGTGATGCGACATGGGCGAGCTGGAGCTGCACAATCGGTTTCAACGTCATGGGCATCTACCCCGAGGGGTATGGCACTGACGACATCAACATGGTAATGCAAACTGTCTCCTAAAGCCCCGCAGCACTCAGTGGCGTGCCTAACGTGCGGCATGCAGTTGGCTAGTTTTGCATGGGGGCCACCCGCAGAGGATGCGCGGCGGATGTCTCATTTCCCATTGACAAGATATATCTCGCTGATTGTGGCAGGTCGCCCGCTCCCCTTGCGAGAGATTCCTTGCTGCCGTCGACGACCGGGGCGGCGTGCTTCTCTACAACTACCCCTCGATCGTCGACAAGCAGAAGCACTATTGGTACGTAGGACACTCCTCATTTGTCGAGAACGTGAAATGGTTGAAGGCCCCGGCGCCGGATGCAAAGCACCCACGTGGTGGCAAACAACTACTATGCTCGGCCGGTGGTGCTGACCGCGCGGTCTTCCAGTGGCGACTCGTGATTGACGTTGACTCGCCGAAGCAAGGTCTCGCCGCCCTTGAGGCTCCCACACCGCTGCCGGAGTCGCCGAGTGGTAGTGGTGGCGGCAAGGCGCCCTTGACCGTTGCGCAGGATGCGCTCGAGCAAGCCAAGGCTAAAGCGCGGGGTCTTTCACTGACGAGTCCGTCATTTGTGGAGCAAAGGGCAGAATTGGCGTCACAGGCGGCCCTTATTAGGCAACAAGAGGATGAACTGGACGAGCTCAAACGGCGGGTGCAGATGCTCGAACTGCAGAAACAGGCCGCGGGCGCAGGTGCCGGGGCCAACAGCAAGACTTAGGTGACGGGTGATACGACAATCGTAGATTTTTATTGATCAGTCCAATTGTGGCTGCGTGAAGCCTGGTCATGACGTTTCCTAAACTTGAATCTAGTCCTCATTTATACGAGATTCTCCTCATCTACCTCTATCGTGCTTAAACCTGCTGATGCCTTAGAGCATATTGCTATGCCACACGTAAACAGCGCAAGCTTGCTTGTCAGCGCGTTTGAGAAATCAGAATCTCGCATCAGATAAGTGCGTCACAAGTAGCGCGCTAGTAGCGCTTCTTGCTGCCGTACGACATGCACGTCACTCACTGCTCACAGGCTTCGTGTAGGAACGTTCCACAATTGGAAGCACCACTTGGGCAAGGTAGCAACTGGTGTTCCACATTGGGAAAGTGGAGTTTCACACCTCACTGTTCCACAGCTCACAAGGTTGTTCCTATAAGTGTTCCACAGCTCACAAGGGTGTTCCTATAAGTGTTCCACAGCTCACAAGGGTGTTCCTATAAGTGTTCCACAGCTCACAAGGGTGTGCCTATAAGTGTTCCACAGCTCACAAGGGTGTTCCTATAAGTGTTCCACCGCTCACAAGGGTGTTCCTATAAGTGTTCCACAGCTCACAAACAAGGGTGTTCCTATAAGCCTATACGTGTTCCACAGGTCGGACCAAAAGAAGGGGGACTCATGATGCACATATGTACGTACATCCCGGGCTCGAACCCCGCTGCTCGCAGCCCACGCCTATACTGCTGCTAACTACGCCACGGCTGAGCTCGCCCTCCTCACCACCTCGTAAATGACTTTTTAAAGATGACAAAAACCAACAACGTCGTCGTATGTCGTATGCAAGGCTTGCAATATTGTAGTTATGGCCCGCCCGCCCAACGGGGGACAAGCGGCCCCCCGCCCCCCCGCCCCCCGCCCCCCCCCGCCGCCCGCCGCCCGCCCCTTACTTACTCTGCTTGCGAAACCCCGGATGGGACGTCAGGTATCAGGTCGTAAGGGCTCGCCGGCCTTATACCTAATGTCAGCCTGATATCAGCCTGATATCAGGTTCAATATCAGGTTAGTATTATAAGGGTATTGTAATGTCATAATGATTATAAGGTAGTGTACGCTTACGACATATAACAACATATCACTCGTCATCGGGCTCCTCCACTATCATCTCATCATCTCTAGGTCCCAAGGCAGTACGTGTGACTCCCAATCTTTCAGCAAATCCTCAAGCACAAGATTTGTGTGGCACCTCACAAGCCTCTCCACCGTGGATGCACCCAGCCTATTGCGCTTCTTTGAGTGGATCCAGTCTTGCACAGACCACGACCGCTCACATCCCGAAGCAGAACACGAAAGCGGCGCGGGGGGGCGAGGAGCGAGCGAGAGAGCATGCCAGGCGAGGCTCTTCCCCGGCTTGCCGGCTTGCGCTGCCACGCTGGCCCGCGCGTCACGAATGCATTCGTGACATGCCACTTCGCCCCACCCTCGCCTTCAGGTGCCAGCAAGTGTCGTCGCTAGGGCCGCGCCACGTCGTCCAGGAACAGCGCAAGCAGTTCCCCGGCGCGCGCGCCGGAGGGCTTCAAATCACATTCTCTGTTCCCAACTCTTGGGCCATGGCTGCTAGGTAGGAGCGTCATGTCTCTCTCTCCTAATTCGGCATCGTGTGAGCGTGTGTTTTCCTTGCTTGCATGCCTTTTCTCATCTGATCGGTCCACTACTTTGGCCGATCAGGTGCAGTCGTCTGTCATGTTGCGTAACAATAGCAACAAACGTGAGCATGAGCGCTGCATGTGAGAGCGTGAAACGTGAGAGCACCCTTGGCGATGAAATGTGCCGTAAGACATAATATGCGTATGCTATTTAGCATTAGTAACACTCACTATATCTATATACGCTATGACTAATGTTAGACTAATGACTGTGACTATCGTGCCTATCTACCGCGGCGACGGGCGACGGGCGCATTTCTACATATTTTCTACATATTTGGGTGAGAGCCTCGCATATAAACGACATATCGTGACGACATATTTGGGCACATTTTTCTACATATTATGGCCTACCCCTAGTCTAGCCACGACGACGGTCCTGGTCCTGCCAGAAAGTGTTGCCTGCCTGAAAGCCGCCGCGCCTCTTGCGGGTCATCTCCTAGCAACCGCCCACGCACCCCCTCAGAAAACCCCTCCGTCAGAAAAAAAAATCTGGGGAACCACCTTTATGGTGCTCCCTTACTGTATCATTCATCCCCCGATGGCTAACCCGAGGGGGTTGTATTGTAAAGATTGGCGATCGGGAAATCCCGCCGGGGCCGTCGGCTCCTGTAGGGGAACAAATATGTTCTTTTTCTATCTTCCCCTCCCTCGCTGGTTTCTCCTCTCTCTAGCGCGCGCGCGCGCCATGGCCTCCCCTCGAAACCCCTCTCCTCCGTCTCCCTCTGCCCCCTCTCGGGAACAGGAAGGGCGTCCTTCGCGCGGTTTGCGCGTGACACGCTTGATGTCGAGCAGTGCCGCTATCCGTGCTCGCGCACTACGCAAGGAGGACTACGGCTGCCCTCTGCCCACTTTTTTCCACCCGGGTGCTGAGGGAGTGAGGCAGCGGGTACTTCTGGAGACTCTGGGAGCGCTCGAGGAGGCAAGTGCGACAGCGAGCTATCACGTACTCGCGCAGCACAATCTCGCTAGATGGAACGCCCAAGCAATCGAAGCGGGAAGGAAGGAGCGACCAGACGCACGAGAGGAGCGCACGCGGTGCACAGTGCTTGTCCTTCCTGGTGATTGGGGTGCCGTCACTCTGCAGTTGACCCAACGCTTCGGCGAGACGTTTGCGTGCCTCAACATGGCCAACGCCTATGGGCCTGGTGGGGGCTACACCGACGGCATGGTAGCGCAGGAGGAAAACATGTTCCGGAGGACAGACTGCCACTTTGCACTCGATCCTCAATTAATGGACAAAGACCGGCTTGAATATATTCCACAGCACTCACGGCTGCTCAACGCGGTCGATGGACGGGTTTACCTCGATACTGAGTCCCCACGCGTATGTATACGCGGTCCCGAGGACCGTTCACAAAGTGACCTCGGCTATGCATGGTTGAATGATGATGAGGTGAGACGGTTGCCATGAGGCGCAGCAGGGATTTGTGCACTTTTTTTTGCGCGAGGTCGGGATTTCCCGTGCTCTATTCGGTCATCCGTGCCCCGGAGGCGGTCGACCAGCACCTCCTTACTGGCACCATATTTCGATCGTTGCAACCAGGTCTTTCCGTTCTATGAGTTACGTGCTGCGGCCATGGACCTTCGCGATGGTTCATCCTTTGATTCCGAGAAGACCGCGAAGCGTATTCGCGCACAGTTAGATACCTTGATTGACAAAGGTAAGAAGGGGGAGGCCCAGCCTGGCCTCGATAGTGTTGAGTCATCACCATGGCTTCTCATTTGTCAGACGCACCCTCTGCTGCACAATGCAGGTGTCCGATATGTTGTACTGTCTGCCTTTGGCTGCGGTGCCTTCCGCAATCCTGCCCACCGTGTTAGTGCTATCTACCGGCAAGAACTTGAGTGTCGAGCTGACTCGTTTTCGGTTGTGGCATTTGCCATTTTTCATGCCGGTTATGGTCCCAACAACTTTGCCCCCTTCGAGAACGCTTTCGCCGGTTGGTCAGGACCTACTACGTAATTCACACGGCTCTCAGTTTGCAGCCAAATGGACTGCCCCCTCTCCGTTATTTACGTAGGCGGTGCTCGTCCCATTCACAAGTAATCAGCCCCTGGCTTAGTGAGTGTGAGTACAGACGCAGGTGCCGGTTGACACTTGGGGGCACATCGACATCATTGGAGGAAGTGAGACGGAGAAGATCTTTACGTGAGGCACAACAGTGGCGCCTGTAGCTGGGCGCTTGCGCTTGTCCATGCTGGTGCCCCGGGTGCGCGTCTATGGCCTCCCGCTCCCAAAAACACCTTTTGATATCCACGCCTCGCACGCGGCTTTGGGACTCTCCCGTGTATCCACGCCCTAGCCCCTTCAATTTTCCCCCTTCCACCTGCCTTGCGGCTCCTACCCCTTGTGCGCTATTGGTCGATGCAACGGTAAAGGCACGCATTGCTGCGCTGAAACCTTTTTCCTTCCAAGCCCTTGGTCAGAATGAGTGCATGGTTGCCTAGGTAGAGACCTTGCATATGATCAAGAGACCCTAGCCCAGGAGTTATAACCAAAAATTGCTGCTGAAACCTCAACCTGTGACGACGGCAACGTACTTGTACTTGTGGGTGCCTATCTCCACAAGTACAAGTACGTTGCCGTCGTGAGACGTGAGACGCCAACAGTAGCTTAGCGGACACCTTCAAGAATGTTTTTAAAGCAAGTATGACGCGCCGTCTTCTTTTGCCCCCCCCCCCCCCTCGACCCCCCCCCCCCCCAACGATTAACGCTCCCGCTCCCGCTTCCCGGCGCTCCTCACGCCGCAGTCCGCAGTACGCTTTCTAAAAAAAATTTGAACATTTTGGGCTAAACACCTACTAGGTCACCAAGGTTTTCCCTACCTCTACTCCGACACCGCCCTTATCCTTCATTCATTTTTCTTCGGTTTCTGGGGTCCGGCCATGGTCCATGGTGCACTACCAAGGGCCTAGTTCAGAGTTTGGCTTCTGTGCAGGCGTTTTGAACGTCTATTTTGTGTGGTTATCTAGGGGCAATACGATTTGTAGGTATTGCTCGGCCTAGAGCCTAGCTACTAGCTAGAGCCCTAGCCCTAGCTGCGCAAACATAACATGGCACATGCACATGCACATGCACATGCACATGCACATGCACATGCACATGCACATGCATACATATATACATATGTGCTCATTTGCCATCATTTCGTGTCATTTCAATGTCACTTCTCACTTCCACATCGCTTTTCGCGCTTCACCAAGAGTAGCGAGCAACTTCTCAGAGAACAAAATGCACGGTTTTGGCGTTGTGTAGCCCCTTGATGCTTGATGCAGTGAAGCGCGAATACGAAGCGCGGTGAGGCTTGCGGCTACCTACAATTCAATTAAATTCTTAATAGTCTCACCGCACACGCGGCTGTGGACCCTCTGCTTTCTCTCTGGAGGAGCGAGTACGAGCTGCGCAAACTGTCGGAACTTGGCCACAACCGCGTCGGGGCCCGCCCGGCCGCCCGGACCTGCGGTCCGGATCTGGTGGGGTCGGTCCGGAAGTCCCCTTTTTTTTTAGAGTGCACGTACGAAACAGTCCTTACTTCTCGCCTCTTGATCGCTTTGCCCGCGCGCCATGCTGCCTCGCCTCCTCCGCGGCCGCGGCCTCTCCACCGTGCGTGCGCCCGTGCTGGACGAGAGCTTGCTACGACGACTGGAGGGCGTGTGCCGCGTGAGCACCAATCCCTCCATCCTCCAACGCCACGGCGACGACGAGTCGCACCACATGCCCATTCCTCCTGCAGCCGTCGCGTTCCCGCAGTCGGTCGAGGCGGTCCGAGCAGTTGTCAGGCTCTGCAGCGAGAGCGCGACGGCTCTCGTGCCGTTCGGATCGGGCACGTCACTTGAGGGGCACATCCAGGCGACGCGCGGCGGTATCTCGCTCGACATGAGCCTGATGGACAGCGTGCTCCGAGTGGGGCATGAAGACATGGACTGCACTGTCGAGGCTGGAGTCACGCGCAAGGGCCTCAACGCCCATCTGCGGCACACGGGGCTTCACTTCTCGGTGGACCCGGGGGCTGACGCCTCCATCGGAGGCATGGTGGCGACAGGCGCCTCCGGCACCTCCGCCGTCCGGTACGGCACCATGCGCGAGAATGTGCTCGGCCTCACCGCTGTGCTGGCCTCTGGCGAGGTGATCCGCACGGGTGGGCGGGCACGCAAGAGCTCGGCTGGGTATGACTTGACGCGACTACTGATCGGATCAGAGGGCACCCTCGCTATCATTACGGACGTCACTCTACGCCTGCATGCCATCCCACCCGCCGGCGCCGCGGCCTCCTGCCTCTTCCCCACCCTTGCAGACGCTGCATCAGCCGTGACGCTCCTCTTACAGTCCTCTATCCCGGTAGCTCGATGTGAGATCCTCGACGCGGGTACTGTTGCCGCGTTCAATGCGTACGCCAAGGACATTCCGAACCTGCCCGTGGGGCCGACTCTAATCCTTGAGTTCGAGGGCGTCTCAGAAAGAGCGGTGGCTGAGCAGGCTGAGCAAGCCCGGGGATGTTGTGCCAACTTTGGCGGGGCGGATTTCGAGTGGGCGTCTGGCGAGGCGGACAGACGCCGGCTATGGCAAGCACGGCACAACACGTACTACGCTGCACTCGCTCTTCGTCCGGGCTCACGGGGCATCGTCACCGACGCCGCTGTCCCCATATCACATCTCGCCGAGGTTATGGAAGCCACTGCACGCGATGTCGACACATCGGGCGTTGTCGGCCCAATCTTCGGGCACGCTGGCGACGGCAACTTCCATGCCATCCTGCTTGAGCACCCCGACGACCCGCCGGAGTATGTTGCCGCGCTCAACGCCGTGCACGCGCGCCTCATCGAGCGGGCCCTCGCCGCCGGTGGCACGTGCACAGGTGAGCACGGGATTGGTGTGGGGAAAAAGAGCTGGCTCAGGCGGCAACACGGAGACGGGGCAATAGAGGTGATGCGCACGATCAAGCGAGCCCTCGACCCGCAAAATATCCTGAACCCAGACAAGATTGTCGACTTCTAACTTTGGTGACCATAGATGGTGGTGTAACAGCTGTCGTAGGTAGGGTGCGCCATAGCGTGCGCAATTTTGCTACTTTGTATTGGCTGGCGGGGGGCTAGATACTTGTAGGAGGGCCGCGCCCGAGGTGGAGTTTTGAGATTTGCGGGTGCACTGGTATGGAGAGGGAGGTGCTAGGCCGGTCCCTCACGCTTTGAATCACTATTTTCAACCCCTCCTGGGCCTGGGTGTCCAAGGATTCCCCACGGGACCCCCTTAGCTGCCCCCCCCCCCCCCCGCGAACTCCCTCTACCCCACGAAAATCCATGGCGTCGGTGAGTGACCCCCCCGCCTTGTCCGGCCCATGGAAGTCTATTTTGGGAGAATGGGAGGATCGCGCGCGTGAGAGTGAGAGAATCAAAGCTGTGAATGTCGGGCGAATCCTCATACCAAACGCGGAGGTTCCGTGTCGGCCGATCGCCGGCTGTCGGCCTCACAACAATGGCAATGGCTGCCAGCTAGTGAGGAGCCCAAGCTCAAGCGCCTCGCGAGGGATGTGGGAGATCCCTTGTGGGTCGCACGCTCGATCTCGAGGGTCGCACAGTGCGGTAGTGACATATCCCCGCCCATCGCACCGCAAGCACACAATGATGATTCGACACTCGACACGGCCCGACCTCCATGAGGCCGGCCCCTGAGACGCTGGCGAGCGCTAGCGAGCGCTGCCAGAAGTTCAGGCCCAAATCCCAAATGGAGGCCGTTCGCCGAGGCGAGCGCATTGAGCCAAGGGCTCATGTGCAAGCTCGGTCCAATGGTGGCCTTCGCTGGACTCATGCATACGCGCTTCATGCGTACGCAAAGTCTAGCGCAGCAGAGCTTCTCTTCTATCTTCGCGTCGAAGTCGTAAGTCGTCGAGCTTTTTGTTGAGCTCAAGTTGGATGCCGTCGACCCCGGCCCATTCGAGCACGATTGGAGCAGGAACTGACGAATTGGGAAGGCCCATAGCCCATAGGGCCTGAGGGCAATGACAATGAGGAGGGAGGCATGCCAGCGGCAGGCGCGGCGGAGGGGACGACTTCGGAGGTGCTGACGGGCTGCTGAAGCCCATCAGCAAAGGAAGGCGGGCAAGCGGGCTTGGGCGAGGGCGAGGACGGCGGCGAGAGCGACATCGAACGAGCGGCGAGAGGCGAGGAATAAAAAAATTTCCAGCACTGGGAAGGTGCTGGTCCGAAGTTTTTTCTTCAGTGAAGGTGCAGGTGAAGGTGAGGGTGCAGGAACTGCAATTGAAGGTGAAGACATGGTGAACGGGGCGCGCTGGGCGGCCAGTAGCCCCCAAGGTGGCTGTTGATCGTGCTCGCGTGGGATTGGCCAAGTTGAGAGCCAAAAGTGATCAAGTGGTGGGGCACACCACCTGTGGTGAGCTGAGTGTAGCTGTGGCTGTGGGGTGGTCTGGTGAGAAAGAGAGTTGAGACATAACATGAGAGGTTTGATCAACGTGGGGCATGGAGGGCGAGCGAAGAGGGACTGGAGGAGCACGCGGGGACAGGTCGGACGGCGCGGGCGCACTCTCAGTCATCACGAGGCACTGTGGCACGAGGGCGAGGGCGAGAGCAGACGGGAGGAGCACGAGGGGCGATCGAGCGATGGCGCAGAGCGTTCGGAGGACACCGGGGGGAAAACGTCACGCGCGGGGGGGGGGGGGGGGGGGGGGGGGCGCGGGAAAATAATAGACGGGAAAGGGGGCGGAAACTCAAGGGAGCACTCGGGGGAAAGGCGGGAGGGAGGAGAAGGGAAAGGGCTTTCGCGGGGGAAGGGGGCCGATCGAGATAGCGCGAGGGGGAGGGAAACGGGGCGCGACGGACGAGGGGAGTCGCGCGGGGAACCTAGTCGGGGCGTATGGGAAGAGGCAATAAGTGTACAAGGCCCCTTCCTTACCCGCAACACCCCCCCGATGCGAGAGCCTGTGTCCGGGCGGCGAGAGCATCGCAAGAGGCGGGGAAGAGGAGAAGGGAAAGGGCTTTCGCGGGGGAAGGGGGCCGATCGAGATAGCGCGAGGGGGAGGGAAACGGGGCGCGACGGACGAGGGGAGTCGCGCGGGGAACCTAGTCGGGGCGTATGGGAAGAAAGAGGCAATAAGTGTACAAGGCCCCTTCCTTACCCGCAACACCACCCATGTTATCGTCGGGAAAAAACGCAGGCACCTGCACTGCACGCACACTCCGGACCGAACTTGATGGCACGCAAGAGAGGCCAGAGAACGGTGTCCGACGCGGCATTCCCCCATTGGGGTCCTGCCTGTGATGATGCCGGACCAGCCCCTCGCGCCGGAGCGCGAGGGCGGTATCGCGGCTGTGTAAGGGCCGGGCCCGGAGGCCTCCCCTGTTGGAGCGTCCCTCTGGTGTGATGTGGGTGGTGTGGCTGTGGGTTGTGCTGAAGATGTGTGGCATGCTGGCTGCTGCCAGCATGGCGGCCTTGTTCGTGGCGTTCGTGGGCTGATGCGCGGGCGTGA
Source organism: Isochrysis galbana (assembly GCA_018136815.1). Taxonomy (NCBI): domain Eukaryota; phylum Haptophyta; order Isochrysidales; family Isochrysidaceae; genus Isochrysis; species Isochrysis galbana. The sequence continues at coordinate 8,232,380 of CM030931.1, forward strand.
CTCGCCGGCTCCTGTGCCCACCTGACTGGGGGGGGTCGTCCTGGCGCGGTCGCTTCGGCGACAGCGGCGTGTCCTTCATTGCTTCGTCCATCTCGGCGAGGGCGGCGGCAGCGAGGGAGGGCGACAGCGCGCGCTCCATGACCCTATCAGTTTACTGATAGTTGCAGCCCAACCCTTACTAATAGTAGTAGTTAAAAAGCCCCTGTTTGACCGCCCTACGGCTGAGCACCGATAGAAGTGCAAAAATACGAGTTTGACTTATATGGTCCAGTGTACATAGAATCAGGCCATTAGGCCTTGTGGACCCAGTGAGTCGGCGTCACAAAATTCCTCATTATTCGATGTTTGTGCCTCGCATGAAGGGCCTCACCAAAAATATACGACTGTATTTCGCGCACCGTCTTCGCAAAGTCACCGATGATCCCATCATGTCTTTCCCTGCCGTCACTCAGTTCGCGTCCAAGCACTCGGGAGAGGTCCACGCCGGGCCTGGCACCCCTCCTCCCTTGTCTCATACCGTCCCGGTTCCGCCCACGCTTAGCTCCCCATAGCTCTCCATCAAGTCATACATGCGTCCATTGCCCCACCCTTTGCACTCGCACAGCCAACACCGCACTCCTCCACAACACAGAGCTGACTCTTCGGGGCGTACCGGCTGGACCGCCCACCGCTCTCTGTAGCTCCCGCCCTCCTTTTCCCCCCACAGTGACGGCGCTCCCACCGCTTCTAAACAGGTAAGAATCTCGTCCACATGAAACGTTGTCATTCTCTCACCTACTTCCACTACAACATGCATGGTGCATGTTGTGCAAAGCCATCGTTGGCCATTGGAGCTGTTCTTTAATACTGCCGACAATCCACATGGCGAAAATGGCGAGATCCTAATAGCATGGAATGCGCGTGAATTATGCCCTGAGCGCCCGGACGACCTGTGTTTGCGTAGACGACCACTCGGGACAGCGAGGATGGACCATGGTGCTTCACAACGGTTTATCACAGAAACCATCTCACATGATGGGCACAAAGCAAAAGCATGGAATGGCATGATAGGAAACAGTGATGCAAGCGCGCACCGCTGCAGCATCTGACGTGCAGCGATAAAGCTCATACCCACAGCACGTGTGGCAACATAAGAGCATGAGGAAAATGCCAGATCTACCTCTGGCCCATAGACCAGCGCTCACAGACCCCATCGCTCTGGCGGGCTCGAGCATTCCGGCGCACGAGCGCCACTTCAGATCCGCGGAAGAGATCGTTGACTTGCATCGCGCGACCGTACGATAATTCTCACCAGGACGAGGAAATTGCAACACGAGTAATAGCCGTCGTGCCTTCACAGCTCGGTTTGGCGAACAGCTCTACACACGCAAGCAATCTCACTTGGCAGTGTCTTTGGAGGGGTATTGGCTGTGACGATTAGACCAGGCTCGTCGCTGGCGTTTCCGGAGAAATAATACGCTTGCGTGACGTCTTGACGGCGGCGATGACTAGCGCAGCGATGGCAATGCACGCGAGTCCAGCACTGACGAGCATGCTGCCGCCCGCGAGCCGATGCATCCTTCCGGCTTGCGTGGCAGCAGGCTCGGCGTTCACCCAGAAGAAGCCTCCTTCGGGCGGCGGCGGCGGCGGACTCTGCATTATGCCAAGACTGTGCTTCATCCGGTTGAAGAAGCTGGGCGGGGGCGGCGGCGGGCTTGCATCGTCTCCACCGAAGAGCGAGAGGGTGGGCAGCGTGGGCATCTGGATGGTGGGGAGGCCAAAGGCTCCCTCGGGAGGAGGCGGGGGCGGGCTGTGCTGGAAAAGGTCGATTGGCCAGATCTTTTCCTGCGGCGCGAGCGCGGGCGTGCCCTCGCCCTCGCCGCGAGCCGCCAGGGGCAGCAGCAACAGCGTGGTGGCGAGGATGGATCGGTGTGCCGCTGCCATTGAAAGATGAGAGTGGGGGGGGGGGGGGGCGAGAAGGCGGGGGGGAAGGGGGGGGGGGGGGGGAAGCCCTGCGTTCCGTGGGAAGAGGGGTCCTCCCACAGTATATTAGAAGGTGGATTTGAAAGTGGGTGGGGGTGGGGGTGGGGGGGCGTTCGGGCGAGGAGTGATAGAAAGGTAGAGTACTCCTAGGTAAGGTGATGGGGGGGGGGGGGGGGAAGAGAGAGAGAGAGACGGGAAAGGTGGCGCGCGGGGGGGGGGCGGGCGGGCGAATATCGAAGGGGGGGGGGCCGGCGCGGGCGTCGGGCTCTGTCTCCGAGGGCGAGGAGAGATGGGCCGCGACGCGCCTGCTTCACAGTACAGGAGAGTACCCTACTTTACAGCTGTAGACTCGAGAGTACTCTACTTCTCTACTCTAGGGGTAGAGAGAGTAGAGCTCTAGAGGCTTGCGCTTCGCAGAGCGGCCCGCTTCGCAGAGCGGCCCCCCCCCTTCCCATGGCTCCCAGAGCCATCCCCAAGCCCCAGGGGAAGCCTAAGCCGGCCCCTGGGCACTATACTATCCAGGCCCGCGATCTCCGCGCCAGAAACCGCGCAGCCGCGCTCGAAGACGTCCGGAAGGCTGCAGCGTACTGCCGAGCGAACAGCGTCGGAGCCAAAGCAGCAATGGCCACAGGGATGTTCCCGCTGGCAACGCGGCATAAGGTCACAGGAGAGCTGCAGAAAGCGCAGGGGGACGAGCAACGAACGCGCGACTCACACTCACAGATTCTCACAAATGTAGAGCGGCGCAAGCTCGCTGCATGGATCCTAGCGCGCGCTGACATGCATGAGCCCCAAAACAGGCACCAGATATCCGTCAAAGTGCGCGAGATGCTCGCGGAGCGGCACAGGTTCAACCTGTCGAGTCGAGCGCTACCGGAGGGCTCTGAGCCACTCCGTCGCGAGCGGCACCGGCGGCTAGCGCGGCGCTTTGTCCCTCCTCCCCACCGGGAGTCGGGTGAATGAAATTCTGGACTGGGTCGGGCAACCCCATTCGGGTGTATGGACAGGGAACGAACGGCGAACGAAGGACTGTGGGGCAGCGAGGCGCTCCTAGCGGCCCTAGTGTGATGGGTTGTAAGAGATTGTTAGACCTACAAAGAACTCTTCCCTCAGGGAGGGAGCCTAAGCTGCTTGAGTGCAGCGACGCAGCGAACAACGACGGACAACGAAGCTGAGAACAACAGGATACACCGACCCACGAACACACCGGAATCATTCACCCAAACCAAGCAAATTATCAAGCAACCGCGACCCCAAATCACCGATAACTCAAACACGTCGCGAGAGACGGAGAGAGAGAGCGAGAGAGAGAGAGACTCCGCAGCGACGGCCGGAGCGTGTCTCCGTTGTAACTTCCCACGTAGCGGAGAGTCCGAAGGGGAGCGTCATGTCGCGCGACCACGGCGATCACTTTGGATACAGATCGCGACGAGATATCTTCACGACCGAATAAATCTTGCCGTTGAGCGTGAACCTTCTAGACGCTTCTAACGAACAACCCTGAGTAGCAACCAAGGGGAAGAAACACCAAAGGGGCCAAGGGCTTGCATGTAACTTGCATCAAGGGGAAAGATTCCCTCACCTAGGAAGCGAACCTACACCGGTCTCCAAGGGGAGATGGCAAATTAAACCTCAAATCTCGAGCGGCTAGAGCAACCGACTCGCTCGCCAAAACCTTGACCGAGAAGAAAGAAGCAAGGACCTACAAGCCAAGGGTAGCGGACCTAGGGAATGTGAGAGGAAATTTCCGAACGCCAACGCGAACGCCAAACGCGGGAAGGCAACGAAACCCTAACCAGGCCAAGCAGAACCTATGAAGAACAGGCCTGGACGACAACAAAAGTGAGCAGGTCCCAAGAAAGAACCGGAACCCAACAAGAAACAACAAGCCTTGCAAGAAACTAAACAAGCCTTCACAAGGTAACTCGAGAGCCTGAGACAAGCGCGCAGCGAGTGACAGGCGACCTGCCTCCTTTGGGTCAAGATTGCCCGAAAGGAGGAAACCTGGAATCTAGACCTGACAAACAGGCTGGAAGGAACGAAACGAGAACTCGAATTCTAGGTCGCTAGGGACGAACCCTACCAACCTAGATGTACCTGAGCTTCACCGTGTGGCCGCACGGCGAAGGACCTGGAAACAAGAGCCTGGAAATCGCATCATCTAAGATGAATGCGACACCCCCCGACTAAGATCGAGACGTCTCCCGATGTCGAGCGGTGAACCTGGAAACAGAGACCTGGAACCTGGAACCTGAGCTGACTAGAGGTCAGAATCGGAACAAGAAGCAACGAAACATAGCGAGCGAAACGTGGAGACAAGAACACCCTTTGGATCCAAAGCGAGCACGAAATCGGCGGCTTAACGAGGCGGCCTCTTTCGTACGCACTGCCCCACCCACTTCTCCCTTTTACAGGAGCTTTGCTCGGGTGTTGCGCCGGGTGTAGAGCGCAGGCAGCACGCGTTCAGCACCTCCATGATTCGCTCGGACGGAAACTTGAACTCGGAGCCCTAGCCGAGGCGTGGGGCTAGCCTAGAGGGACGGGTCCCTTACCCAAGACATGGGATCAACGAGGATGGAGCCTGGATCGAGTGCGCGAAGACGGCGCATCGAGAACGGGAGGAAGAGGAGTATCCCTGGCCGACGAAGAAGTTGCTTCCGGGGACTCAACATCTTCTGGACAAGTCTCCTCGACGGAGCGATCATAATCATCAAGCAAATCAGAACAACGACGGAGCAACTCGGAACGAGGCTCCCAGGTGGCTTCTCGAAGAGCATAGCCACGCCACTTCACGAGGTACTCGATAGAATCGCCATGGCTACGACGATCGAGCAACTTTTCAACGATGTACTCGTCGTCAGCCAGCGGCTCTTCATCAACGAAAGTATGATACGGCCGGAGGTTCGAGATATGCACCTTCTCCTTGACTAACCGGTTCTCCAAATCACGGAGTCGGTACCTAGTGTCGGACAGAGCCTCTACGACGCGGTAGGGACCCGAGTAGATGAATTGCAACTTGTTGGCATGGCCTGGTAATCGCATGCAGACGCGATCCCCAGGTTCGAAACGCGCTGGTCTTTGAGACTTGATGGTAGCGTCACGGACTGACTCAGCCTGAGCGGCTAGGGTAGCCTCGAGAGCGCTGGACCACGAGAGGCGGAGGCTCGCATTGAGCCTGGATGCGTACGAGCGAACGTCGGCGGACGCCGCCTCGAGAGCAGTTGGCGAAACGGTCTTCGGATCAGAGAGTTGAGCGGGCAGACGCAGCTCACGCCCAAAGATCAAAGACGCTGGAGACCGGGAGGTAACACGACCGGAAGAAGCCCTCAACGAGAGGAGTAGGAACGGCAAATGGTCGACCCAATGGCTGCCACCCTCGTTCGAGGCGCGCATTAAACGGATGAGCGTTTGCTGAGCGCGTTCGACGAAGCCTACACCTTCATGTCGGTACGGCTCTGTACTCGACAAATCAGTCCCGGTGAGCTCCAGAATACACGAAACAAGAACCGAACAAAGATTCGAACCGGCGTCGGTCCGAAGCTGCCTAGGGACTCCATAACGCGTCACAATCAAGCGGATGAACATGTCCAAGGCCATCTCCGACGAGGGATCCCCATTCGACGGCTCAGCCTCAATCCATCGAGTGAGCGAGTCGATGAAGACGACCAGCTTGTCGTAACCCGAGACTCCAGGCACGAAGTTGTGAGTGGGAGCCAGCGAGAGCACGTCGCAGTAGACCACATCAAAGGGGTAGGTGCCCACGGAGAGACCGGAGGGCGACGCTAGAGCCCTAGGTAGCGGCTTGGCGAGGGTGCACTCGTGGCATTCCCGGACGTAGGACGCAACGTCGGAAGACATGCCAGGCCAGTATACCCGAGTACGAAGAAGACCGGACATACGAGAAACTCCAAGGTGACCGGAGCGATCGTGGTAGGCAAAGAGGTAGCGAGACCGCAACAAGGGCGGAACATAGAGCACTAGCGAGTCCGGGTCGGTGGAGTCAAGGACGGTGCGATAGTAGACGAGCCCATCGTGAACGACGAAACGGCGAAACATCTTGGATTGCTGAGCGGGAGCGGGAGCGACAGAACTGGAACACGAATCATCTTCGGCAATGGGGCCCGAGGCGGCGGCCGGCGGAGGCGACCCTTGGCCTGATGGCTCGTGATTGACCGTCTCTCTTGAGCCTAGGAGTGGCTCTACGAACGGATCTTCCGCCAGGGCCGCTCTCATCTCTTCGGAAGTCGGCGTACCCGGAGCCAAATAACTGGACTGGATGGCGGGCCCGGAATCGGAGGCTCGACGACGAGATCGATCCAAAGCTTGAAGCCCTCGCGCCGTAGCTACGGAGCGCGTGATGGCAGCCACCGGATGAGACCGTTCATGCTCGGCTAGAGGCTCTGAGCCAGGCTCACGTACCGCTAACGACGCTGGGCCGGCGAGTGGTTCGTCTTCGTGTTCCGGCTCCAGGGATGCTAGCCGAGACAGCCCGTCAGCATCCTGATGAACAGCTCCTGGTTTATGTTCGACATCGAACCGGTACTCAGCCAACTTGAGAGCCCACCGAGTCAGCCGAGAGGCTGGCCCACCGGCTACTTGATCCTTCATGGTATGCAGCCATCGCAGCGCGGAGTGGTCGACGACTAACTTGAACCGACGCCCCCAAAGGTAGGGTCGCCAATTTCGGATTGATTCCAGGGCAGCCAAGAGCTCAATCTCGGTCACCGTCCAATGGCGTTCGGCCGAGGTGAGACTGCGAGCGTAGTACCCAACGACTCGTTCACGGTTATCGTCTCCTAGCTGCGAGAGGATGCCGGCGATGCCCAACTTGCTAGCCCCATCGGTCTTGACGATGAAGGGCCGATCATCCCTGGGTGGAGTCAAGACGGGCTCCGAAGTGATCGCTGTCTTGAGCTCTTGGATAGCTCGGCGACACTCCTCGGACTGGGACTCCTTTGCCACGTCGCAGCCCTTCCGCGTGAGAGCAGTGAGGGGAGCAGCCTTAGCGGCGAATTGGCGAATGAATCGACGATAGTAGGAGCAAAGGCCGAGGAAAGATCGAACCGCTTCCAAGGAAAGAGCAGAAACAGGTAAAGCAGCAACAACGTTTTCGTACGCGGCAGCGGCCACGTCGGACCTATCCATAGAACCTAGAGCAGAAGATGATACCGAGTCGACAGCCCTCGAGGGCTTCACAACCGATTGTTTACGAAACGAAGAGACCGAAGACGCGTCGAATCTACCTAGCCCACCCCCTTGGGCAGGGCCGTCGGGGGGTGAATCCAGGGATGAAGATGCGTCGAAAGACCTAGGAGAATTAGAAGAAACCGAAGACAGCATAGTATCCGTAGAAATAGATTCCAAGAGGGGCAGCGAGCGAGAATCGGCCCCTAACATCCTAATAGCGTGCGGAGTAATAGAAGAACTTGTAGACGTACACGAATTTCGGAGAGTCGGGTCGCGACTATCTCCGGGGCAAACCTGTTTCCAGGAGCCCGGGTCAAGTGTCGACTCCGGCTTCCGAGATAGCCGTTCGGCGGGGGCTTCAGCCGGCGAGGCGGCTCCCACCGTCGAGGACTGAATAGAGCTAGAGACAGGGGGAGAATCGCCGCGTTGACAGCTCTTCTCCCCAAGCGGCGTAGGGATCGGATCGGGATGGTGGTGGTGGCGTTCGGGCCCACCGCCCGCGATGTTCTCCGCCAGGGTTTGAAGGACGGGGACCCCGCCGGACCCCTACTGAGGCTTAACCCGGACCATCGAGCGAAGAAGCTTATGAATGTGCTCGTCCGATCCGCACTCTCCGCAGCCAGCCTCACACAGAAAGCGGATATATGGCTGACAGATGACGGGGTTGTGAGCACCGTCTCCCGTGCCATATTTCCAGGCTTCGCTGGCTGGAGTGCCAGGAGGAGCGTGGGTTCACATAATGCGACCAGTACGACATCATAAAGGCGTGGAAGCGTGTAGGTGTGGCGGGGAATAGGCTGTGCCCAGAGCTCATTGACCGCTCACACTTTGTTGACCAATCGACGAACAGGGGCGTCTCGAGCAACGCGGACGTGTCCTCTCCAGGCCCGTCCACCCTTGCCGAGGCTAAGAAGACGCCGCCGGGCGTGCGGCGTGGAAGCTTGGCGGCCGCTGAAGCAAAAATGGCACAGCTTGAGGCTTTTGCTCGGAAGATGCAAGACAAGGCGGAGGCTCCTTATGACCCGTCTCGTGGCGTGCTTTCTATGAGTTCAGCTAGTGGCTCGGGCGCTCGGGCGAGCGCAGGTGACGCGACCGATTGCGACTCGGACGCGGATAGCGATGGTGACAACGGGACAGCGGGTCAGCGCAGGATCCGGCTGTTCGAGCTATCGGGCTCTTGGACCCTTAGAGATATGCAGGCAGAGAAGGCTAAGAGGCGCGCGTTAGCAACTCAGGGCGCTCAGGAGGCGCAAAGGAGGAAGGCAGCACGGCTTGAGCGGACTACCGTAGCAGATGAACTCGCGCAAGCGCGGGTAACCTCCTTCCGGGCATGTGAGATGATGTGTACGTGTGCGACTGATCCGTGCCCGTGGGTGGGTTTCATGTTGTGTTCATGTGGAAACTTGAAGAAAGGGGTGTGCAAGAAGAGGGAGTGTGTGCAGCGTCGAAAGGGTGCAGTTTCCGGGCTTGAAGGCGCCCTCGTGGCGCAAGAGGCTGCCGTGAGTGCCTTCCCCCCTACCCTTGATGTCGGGGCTGGTTTGTGAGGCTCCTGCTTTCGCGCGCGCGCTTGCGCATAACGTCACTGTGAGTCACCACCACCATCTTTTGAAAAAAGAAGCACATGTCGGCCTAGATAGTGGCAGGGGGCAACTTTCATCTAGTTGGAGCAACTTCTAGAGGTCTAAGGCTCAAATTTTAAGCTTTCCAATAGAAATGGGGCCGTTTTTGAGAAGCTCAAGCCTCTAGAGCTACTCTAACTCTTCTCTAGAGTAGAGTACTCTACTCTACTCTAGACTAGACAGCTACTCTACTCTCTTCCAGAGTGGGGCTCTCTGTCGTCTCCGTCCCGCGAGGCCTGTGCTCTTTCAGAGATTTTTCTAGTAAAAAGGTACCGTGTAGGACGGGGAGCCGGCTGGCCGTGCCGCGCGATGGCGGACGGCGAGGCGGAGCGGCGCGCGGCGCTCCTCCGCCAGATTAGCTGTATGGAGGACGCATCGGACGAGGCGGAGTCGAGTGAAGGCGAGGAGGGCGAGGAGGGCGAGGAGGTTGACGACGACGACGACGACGACGACGACGACTCGGCCGACAGCGACGAGCCTGTCGCCGAGCTGGGCGAGCTGCTGCCGCCGCTCGATGCGGAGGGCTGCGTGGTGGCGCCGCCACTCAACCGCCAGCTTCGTGCGTACCGCGACGCGCTGCGGCTCGACGAGACGACGCTCGCTTCACTTCGGCGCGACTGCGCCATCGCATTCGCCCTCGACGGCTCCAACTGGCTCCCCGCGGATCAGTCTCCGCGCTGCCTGATGGAATCGCTTGCAAGCGCAATCTTTGAGCGACACACCAGAGGTGTCGAGATGGACCGCAGCAAATCGGGCGCCGAGTGGTGGGCACAGGTACGCACGCCAGGCGACGAGAATGAGTCTATCACCTTCCATTGGGACGTCGACGAGTACTGCCAGGATGCCCTCGGCGTAGCGATCTCACCAGCTCTTTCCACGGTGACGTACTTATCAGATCTAGGTGCTCCGACCCTCGTCCTCGATGTCCCCACGCCCAAGCGTTATGCGGTGCGCAAAGCGTACGGTCCGGTGCATTCGGCAACGCTCTGCTATCCTCGATGTGGGAAGCATCTGGTCTTCGATGGGCGGCTTCTCCACGGCGCAGTGCCCATAGGGCCGACTTCCTTCACTCAAGCCAAGGCATCACAACCACTTGGAACACCCAATACCGCCTTCGAACAGGGGGCTACTGCAGGCGCCGACCCACAGGATCCAGCCATCGCCTCAGCCCTGGGCGCCTTGCGCGCTTCGAGCAAATTTGCGGCGGGCGGTGAGGCCCGCGTCACCTTTTTGGTGAACATTTGGCTGCACCACCAGCCAGCAAACATTGAGGAGCTGCCCGCCAACCTCGTGCCCACATTCACCAAGGTGCCGGTGGCAGATTCCGCCGCTGCAGCAGCAGTGAAACGCCTCTCTGAACCTGCGGCCCAGACCGTCGCGAAGGGCGCCCTTCACACGTCGTCGGAAGACTCCACTGGGATATCGCAGCCCCTTGTCATGTCTCGGCAACCACCTTCAACGTGTAAGGTGTTGGAGACCGACTTTGGAAGAGGTAGGGCAAAGCACAGGCTACGCGTCACGCTGCCGACAAGGAGTGCCGAGGCCGCTGCCACGGCGCCTATGGAGAGCGGCCAAGGCAAGAAGGATGAGGAAGCGGATACTATTGCGCTGGACTACAGCGGGTGTGAAGGAGTAGATGCGCTTGTGGTCGCAAATATTTGTGCCACTGCACAAGCAACAAAGAAAAGCCACGCGCAGGATGCAGCGTTAGATGAGGCAGCAGAGGTTGCACCGCCGCCAGCCAACAACGTGGTGGATGCCAACGAAAATGGTCGAACCACCACCGAAAGTATCAGTTCGGGGCAGCACTCCAAGCGTCACAAACGGTAGCAAATTCGTCGACTACAAGGTTGGGCATGAAGCGGAGGACTGTCGAGCGGATTATTTTGGGTGCTTTGCCTGGCTTGTTGGTCGAGGACGCATTGAAACTCACGAGAGCACTCGATGACTTCCGGGAATGAGGGGTGCTAGTTGCTTTTGTGCTCGTCGCACAGTGTGTAAGATTTTGCCGCACGTCTATTGGAGTGCTCGCGGCACGACCTTTACCCGCTCAATCTGAATCAGATGTGTGTGATGCGAGGCTTTAATAAAAAAATTTCCAACTGGGAAGATGCGCACCTGCACTAAGCCGCTGGCCGATGCCGCACGCCGATGCAGGTGAAGACGCAGGTGAAGATGCCATTGAGCCACTCCCTTCTCTTCTCCCTCCTGTCGCCAGCCGCCCCTCACCCGTTTGCTAACGCAAACGGGGCCCAATTCTCACTGCATTCCATCGGGGGGGGTGCAAAACCCCCCCTCTCCCTCTCTCCACTCTCTCCCTTCGTCGTCCCTGCGGCGCGTGGCCATGCGGCGCGCCCTGGCCTGCTCTCAGGGGCCCTTGGGGGGCTCCCAGGGGGCCAGCAAGGGCAGCTCAGGGGGCAGTGGAGGCTGGGGCTCAGCCCTTGGCCCCCCGTGCCTCTCCCACGCTCGCCTCGCTGGCCATGGGAGCCGCCCAACCAAAGTCTCCTGTATGCCTGGCGACCAGGGACGGAGGGGGAGTCAGCTCGAGGGCAGGCCCAGCGCGGGCGTGGGAGTGCAGCTCGCGGGCCGCGCCCCCGAAGGGTCTGGGCCAGATTGATGAGTGCCCTGCCCATGCCAAAGGGCAGGGGCTGGGTTTGATTGTACGGGCCCACCCAGAGAGAGAGAGAGAGAGAGAGAGAGAGAGAGAGAGAGAGAGAGAGAGAGAGAGAGAGAGAGAGAGAGAGAGAGAGAGAGAGAGAGAGAGAGAGAGAGAGAGAGAGAAGAGAGAGAGAGAGAGAGAGAGAGAGAGAGAGAGAGAGAGAGAGAGAGAGAGAGAGAGAGAGAGAGAGAGAGAGAGAGAGAGAGAGAGAGAGAGAGAGAGAGAGAGAGAGAGAGAGAGAGAGAGAGAGAGAGAGAGAGAGAGAGAGAGAGAGAGAGAGAGAGAGAGAGAGAGAGAGAGAGAGAGAGAGAGAGAGAGAGAGAGAGAGAGAGAGAGAGAGAGAGAGAGAGAGAGAGAGAGAGAGAGAGAGAGAAGAGAGAGAGAGAGAGAGAGAGAGAGAGAGAGAGAGAGAGAGAGAGAGAGAGAGAGAGAGAGAGAGAGAGAGAGAGAGAGAGAGAGAGAGAGAGAGAGAGAGAGAGAGAGAGAGAGAGAGAGAGAGAGAGAGAGAGAGAGAGAGAGAGAGAGAGAGAGAGAGAGAGAGAGAGAGAGAGAGAGAGAGAGAGAGAGAGAGAGAGAGAGAGAGAGAGAGAGAGAGAGAGAGAGAGAGAGAGAGAGAGAGAGAGAGAGAGAGAGAGAGAGAGAGAGAGAGAGAGAGAGAGAGAGAGAGAGAGAGAGAGAGAGAGAGAGAGAGAGAGAGAGAGAGAGAGAGAGAGAGAGAGAGAGAGAGAGAGAGAGAGAGGAGGGGGGGGGGGGAGAGAGAGAGAGCTTCCGCCTCGGCACGCGCGATGGCTGCCTCGAAGAGTGGTGGCCACGAGGCGCCCAGCCCTGCGACGGGTGGGCGGATGCAAAAAATTCGCGCCGTCGTGCGCAAGGCAGGTGCACGTGCGCTCGGTGGAGGCATCGCAGGCGCGCTCGCGATGGTCGTGCAAGTCGTAGCGCTCATGTGGCTGCGCACTACGATGAACTACCAATACTCCAAGGGGATGGGGACATTCGAAGCGATGGAGGCGCTGTACGCGGAGGGAGGCATCCCTCGCTTCTACCGCGGCATGTGGGCCGCGCTTCTTGCCGCCCCGCTCTCGCGCTTCGGTGACACTGCTGCCAACGCGGGCACGCTTGCCCTCCTTGAGGATGTGCCTTGGCTTTCAGAGGCTGCCAAGACGTTCGTCGCGTCGTGCGCGGCCGCGCTCTTTCGCATACTGCTCACCCCGATCGACACGCTCAAGACAGTCCTGCAAGTGCAAGGCGCTGCTGGTATGGCAGTGCTGTCATCGAGGATTGCAGAGGAGGGCATCTTTCTCACAATGTACTCGGGAGCTCTTGCTAATTGGTTTGCCACCCTACTCGGTCACTACCCGTGGTTCTTCACGCACAACTGGCTCGATGCACGCATACCGCGTTCGACCGGCCTTGCCAATCAATTCCGTTCAGCCGGCATCGGATTCGTCTGCTCGGCGGTTTCCGACGTAGTCTCCAACTCAGTCAGGGTTGTCAAGACGTGAGACCGACTCACCCTTCACTATGCCCCAATCACAATATGTGGTTGCGCGACTGCACGTCGCACATTGAGTTCCCCTAGGGGTGCTACTTGGCGGATGGTTCTCACTCTCCTTGCCACGATCCCCATGAATCCATATCAGGTATCGTCAAACCTCCGCTGTTTCAGCATCATATCTTGGCGCTGCAATGGCAATCATAGAGGCCGACGGCGTACAGGGGCTTCTCTTGCGTGGCCTCGGGACCAAGGTCCTCACCAACGGTATTTCGGCCATGCTGTTCACCATTGTCTGGAAGGAAGTGGACAAGGCCCTCACCAAGAGACGCGAGGCACGGGCCAAGGTCAAGGCCTATTAGGTGCACGTAACATCGACCCCTGATTGTTGAAGCCGGATGCACACATGATAGGTCTGCGCAGTAGCAAAGCCACACCGCTAATACTAACATGGATGTGCTTATGTGTCTTTGAAACCTGCCCTTTTTAAATTATATTTCAAAGAATGTCTTATGTTCAACGCCATGCAATCTGATGAGGTCGGTTGCTTCCAGCTTATCGCAAGCTATCGCTATCGTTGCAAAACGATAGGATCATGGATCGTGAACCGCTCCCCTGCCGCCAACCCCGCCGCGACTGACGATCGGCCCATGGCCGACGCCGCGACACCGAGGCGCCCACGCGAAGGGACCACGACCACCCAGAAAAAAATGATTACAGTTGGGAACATCGCCGACTTCACTGAGCCAATGGCGAAGAGGATGCGGACGCGGGTGCAGCTTCACCTGCAGAAACCCCGGCAGAGCCCGGAGTCATCTGAGCACCTAGGCATGCAACTATGATCAGGGTCGCCGCCTGGGTTCCTTCAGAGCTCCAAGGCCCAAGGCTCATCGTCCCGGACTCTCAGCGTTGCAAGAGTGCTGCAGCTGCAGAGCTGCAGGGACAGGGACGAACGTGTCGAACACGCGATGACTACGGGCTCATAGGCAGAGGGCCGTTCGATCGAGCCGGCAGCTCACGCGGTCGTGAAAGGGTCGTTGATTGTTGCTTGCGGGAAGATGTCTGACAGATCATAGTAAAAGTCGGGTCTGAGAGTGTCTGCCATCGGGCGCTACGAGCGATGAGGTAGACCGAAGGTCGGAGGATTGCGACGCGTGGCGTCGGAGAGTAGAGACGAGGCTAGCTAGCGAGCTAGTGGGAGAGAGGGAGAGTGAGAATGAGAGCTTCTTAGGTCCGAGGTAGACACGGGAGACTACAACGAGTGGACTCAAAAAGTCTGAGGACATAGAGCCACACAAACTAAACCAAACGTGGCGAAAACTAACCACACCTGGACGGACGGCCAGGCGTCGGCACCAGGGCAACTTAGCTACGCGCAGACATGCGACAGAGGGGTCGGCACAACGAGGGCAGACCTCGCTGGGGAGCTACGACCGATAGACGAGAGAAGACAGAAGACGGTCATGGAACATTTGATGACATCGAAAGAAAGTGAGAGAAGAGGCGGAATACCAATCGACGAGACCTTAAGGCTTAAAATAACCCACAGGTTATAAGTAAAAGTCTGCCATCGTATGGAATACGACAGAACGACGAACGACGAACGGCGGCCCGTCTGCTGAAGGCGTTTTCTTGTTGGTGAGTGAGTGATGTGGGGTGTTGTCTCGTCTCTCCTTGTCGCGATGTAGCGCGCTCCCTCCCCCCCTCTCAAGGCTTCTCTTCACGCCTTGGCCCTCACCCTCACCCTCACCCCATTGACCATTGACCATTGCGAGCCTTGCCAGTTGCCACGATCAAGCGCGAGCTTGATGCGACAGTGCTGGCCGAGCGCTTCGCACACCGAAAGTGCGGGCGGTGGCGCCAGGGGGGGGAGGGGCACGTTGAGAATCTTAGTCATTGAGTTTCCGAGCATCTTGAAGATCATCATCTCCCGTTGACTAGTGACTAGTGACGACAGGATCGCTAGCAGCAGCATCGCACTACCGGACGCGAGCAATACGCTAACCGCGCACGACCCCCATCGCGGACTAGGGGCTCCATCGTCGACGGGCTACGGTCCCACGTAACTGAGATTACAGGTATAGGTATTTTTTTACAATCCTAGCAACCGACAGTGAGGCGAATCAACCCGTCTAGCATCTTGGCGCCCATGTGGTGCACTGGACGTCTTGACACTTAGCACTGGATTGAGTCGACCGTCAATCAACACGCGAGATACTCACGGGCAGAGAATGCAACAGCACAACAATAAGTGCATATGTGAACAAACTTAACCATGCGGCGAGAAGCGAACAACTACGGAAACACACGCCGTACATACAGCAAAGCGAGGGATGGAGATTTTTAGTATGCAGGAGACCAGCAATTGGGAGCTGCAACGGAATCGACGAACTCTGTGCGAGTGATATGCATCTCCGTCGTGTACATCAAACGTGCCTGACACATTCGGCCACATTGCGCACACGGCAAGCGGGCGTCTCACGGTCAATGTGGTGTTCTAATCATTTTGAGAGCTACTCAGCAGAAGTCTCCATGGTATCGACGCGATTTGCTCCTGGTGGTGGCGCACCAGGATACGAGCTCAATGCAAGTTTCCGGCACTCGACGCACTCAGCATGCCATCTCAAAACCTGTGCGCGATGTCTCTCCAACAAGGCGGTTTGGGCTTCCAACTGCGCCTTCATCTCATCATTTGAGCGTTGGACTGAATGAATGCTCTCGCATTCATCCCACCGTCGCCGCTCATCCATAGCGCGGAATGCGCTGCTGAGACACGAAGCAGCGCGCATAAAAGAGGCCTCGAGAGCGTCAATATCTGTGCCTTCCTTCCTATTGACGCCCGCTGCCACAGCGGCACGCATCTCCTCGGCCAGACGCACCGCCGCCATCGCAGCGAGTGCTGAGAGTGTGAAGAGAAGTACTTCTAAGAGATACCGAATGTTAGAACTTTCTTGTTAGCTAGCTTCCCCAGTCTCTCGCCCGCCCGACCAGGATTTTTAACGGTAGGCGGAGGCAGGAATTTTAACAGTAGGATGAGGCAAGATTTTTTAACGGTAGACGGAGTGCGGAATTTAACGGTAGAAGAAGAGCGCAGAATTTAACTGTAGAAGAAGAGCGGAGGCCCATGCGCCAACCGCGCACACCCCCATCTCAGGGTACAAGTATGTGGGAAAATATACGCGCGTTCACTTCGTGCGGGGGGGTGAGGACGTAGTTGACGGGTGTTCATTCATTGTCAATCATGGTCGCGCGCCGTGAATCGCGGAGTCGGGCGGTTTCGCGGAGCAGCCGCAACCGCGGGGCCGCGGGGTAGGGGTCTAGCGGTTAGAAAGTTCTGTCCTTAAACTAAGGACGGTGTCCTTGAAAATCCATGAAATCTAAGGACTCTGGCCTTCAATGCCTTTGATGTGGCTTAGAGTGAGCTTTTGAGACATCCCACCCCCTGAAGCAAATCATCATTACCTCCCATTCAACCTAAGCTCTCCCCATGACCAACTCTGCAGAGCTTGTCTTCGTTCACTTTTGCTGCCACATTCAGCATGCGGTGCTGCACTCGGACGATTCGCTCACGCGGAAGGAGTTTTTTTTTAGCCCTTTTGAGCCGTATGTTGACAAATTGGGCCGTTGGATGGCAAAATAACGCTTCGTCGTCACTTAAGGTCTCAAAGAGGGCAATCAAAGCAACATTTCATCTCACGGGAACCATGGGTCGAAGAGCTTTCCAATGGGGGTATCAGCCACCTCTTTCATTTCAAGGACAAACTGTGATTTGACCCGACGCCCCGTGGAGTATGTCACAAAACTTGGTATTGCTGAGGGAATGGTGCCTTAGTGGCCTGGGAACATTAAAAGAGGATATACATGAGGTAACCAACAATCCAAGGTTTAGGCAAAACAAGCACTTTGTGCTCGCGCTCTCACCTAGCGGAAGTTGTCCTTACTTTAAGGACTCGTCCTTAAAAGCGAGGTACCTTTATCCGCTAGATGGGAAGTACGTTTTTACCGTTTTTCTACGAGCTACGAGGACCAAAAACAGGCCGTTTTTACCGTTTTTCAACCCCCTTCCGTTTTGTTCCCTTTTTGGATCCCGGGTTTTGGATGGGTCCGCGGGGCACGCGGGCACGCCGCACGCCGCACGCGTATGCATGGATTCATGCGAGAAGACCAACTTGTCCGCCACTTGATGGGACATACGTGACCGAGCTTGAGAATGAATCTGGCCATACACCGACCAATCGCGTTCAGCTGCCGACGCAGCAGTTCGACGCAGCAGTTCGTTGCAGCAAGACTTGTTATTGCTTGTTGTGCGATGCTCGATGCTCGCAAGCATCGGAACATGCTTACCGTACATTGTCCACTATTGACTATTGAGATGGTTCCATAGCTTTTGCGTTTTCGATTGCCGACGGTCGAGTGAACGCGCCATTGCCATTTTGGAACATGGCGAATTCTCTAATTCTCTCTCAACTTGGGCTTGAGCCCTCCTTGTCCTTGCTCTTGCGTTCTTGCGTTGGCGTTGGTCGTTGGTCCCGTTCGCCGTTCGCTTCCCCCTCCCCCCCGCGCTAGTCGTCGTCCTCGTTGTAGGTATTCGCCGCTAGGGGCTAGGGGGGCTTTCCCCAGCGCAGGGGCTGCTCTCGTTCATCAGCATTTTCGTTTTCATTTAGTAAGAGGTGTTCTACGATTCCCTCTCTACTACAACTAGTAGTTTTATATAACTCTCCTCTAGAGCTAATCATATTTCCGAGAACACTTTGGACTTTCCCGCGCGCTCGTAGACGCGCGACGGGAGCAGCGAGGCGGCGGACGAAGGGAGGGGCGACGCGAGTGCCTGAAGGAGAAGCTAGAGGCTTCTTGTGCTGACTGGCGCTCGATGATGGCGGAGTGGCAGGTTGCGAAGCGGGTCAAACTGGTGTACACCGGTCTGCCCTCGCCGCGCCTCTGCAGAGAGCGTGAGGAGGCTGCGGTGGCCAGGGGAACCGAACTGACTTCTCTCACTCAACATCTGCACAAGGGATCTATGAGTGGGTGCAGGAGCGACCAGGCTGATGACTCCGGTGGTGAAGATGAGTACGACCACATGATGGCCGTCTCTCTCTCATTGCCTGAGCCAGTCCAGCCTGGAGGCCAGGAGTGCGCAGCAATAGGGGAGGGCCCAGGCCCAGATGAGCCATTTCTCTTCACAGACGACGAGTGGTTCAGCGACGAGGAGAGCGGGACAGAAGAGGAGGATTTACAACATACACCTCCTTCACCTAAACCACAGCCTACGTCGGAGCAATGCCCGCCAGATCTTGCTCTCGCACATCTTGAGATCCACGAATGCTTTAGTGGAAGCTTGCATCTTCCGGAAAGTGCAGGCGATGCGTGGATTGCAAGATGCGGCGCTTGTCTTAGTCGCCTTCACGCAGACCCTATTGCATACCACCAGGCTCGGTTGGCCCTCTTGGAGAGGTTCTTCCGTGCCCTGGCGCTTGGCGCGTGGCCTTCGCCAGTGATCATCACCCTCTTGCGTGCAAGTACGGCAGCTGGTCATTTGCCGGCTGTGCCCCTTTTGAAGCGTCTAAACGAGGCTATTGAGGCGGAGGCTCACGCGTTGGGGCTTCGAACCCAGCACAGTACATCCACAATAGCACCGTTGAGGCAGAGCGCTCGTCCGTGTCAGCGGCGGCTGCAGACCCTGCTAAACTTCACCTGTCAGGTGCTACCAATATTGGCATCTTCTCAAGGTGAGGATGGACCAGCACAACCGAGAGAGGTGCCTTGGGCACGCGAGCGCGCCATCTCGACGTTTGTCGGGCTCTTGTGCGAAGTCGCCGCAGCATGCCGTGCAGCACCAGGTGGCACGAGCGATGCTCGATCGCCGGCTTCCATTATCGTGCTGTGCGCCTTGCGTGAGGCATGCAGCAGCCCTGCAACCGTGTACGCTTTAAGCATTGCCCAAGTGTATTTGGCATCTGAATGGCGACGGCTCTTGTTGGCATTATCTTATTTTCGAATTGCTCCGACGGCTGCACCACGGCTCGATCACCTTCCACTGTTGATCCGCCGGATTGCTTCCTTGAATGGACAGAAATGGGAGGGGCCTGCAAACTCGTTTTCAAGCAATGGCAATTGTACATTACCTAGTGAAGGCAACCTAAGGAGAGCCACCGAAACCTGCGTGCAATCGCCCGTCTCCCGAGTGCCGATACTTGCTGCCACTGATTCTTGCATAGGGCGTCTTGTACTTGGGCAGTCACGAGATGGGCCATTGGCTTCACTCATTCATAGCCCAGCTTGGTCCGCAGTATTTTGGCAGTTACAGCCATGCGAAGCTCGCCCTGTGAAGGAGGAGTGTTCTGACGTCCATCAAAGTGATGGGGAACCCTGTCGTGCTGTGGCTGGTGCGCATGAGGTGTTGCAGAACCCGGTCCTTCACCGCTGTGACAAGCGCGTGTTCGTTTCCGAGGCAATCCAATTCAGCGCAGAACTAGCCCTGCGCCATCCCTGCATTCTTCCACGCGCCCACTTCTCGAATGCGTGGTCGGCGATGCGTGGCTCCCATGGTGCCGATTGCCGCAACCAAGACAACATCTCCGAGCGCTTCCGCCTTACTTTTACTCATGCGGCCTCGCTGCCCACGCCGCCTATGCAACTTCTTGCTGGGATCCGTGCTCTTGCTGATACGTGTGGCGCAAGTGCAACTGCCCAATTGCTATGGAATTTAACGATGGGTGATGAACTGTGCCATTGTGGCACCTGGAATTCAGATGCTTGGTCAAGCGATAGAACCCTTCACCTGGGCGTCGTCCTCTTGTGCTTTGTCGACAGTAAGCTCCTCTCAGGGTCACCAACTGCACAATGGCCCACTACCGACAATCGCGCACAAGAGCCGGCCAGTCTTAAGTCCACCGTAAACTCCAATACGGTCCACACCGAACGCGATGCATCACAACGTTGCCACAATCGCCCAAGGATACTATGGTGCCTCATTGAACGAGTTTGGAGACGGCTACTACCGACGACGCTCACCGATCGCAACGCATCGCGAGCAGCGCTGATCGCCCACTTGATATTTGCCCTTGTGGCGCACGTAGCGGAAGCCCCATGTGATCACTCGCGACAAGAGGAAGACGACGACAAACATACTTTCGCGCCGACTCGCTCCTCAACTAGGTGCGGTCTCACCCGACTTCTGTCCACGTTGGTGACGCAGCTAGCAATCCTCTTAGAAACCACCTTTTCCCATTCGCTGACCACAAGCCCAAGCGTCAAGGATGAGCAGTTGCGTGCGACGCGGATTTCTTCACCAACTGCCATATTGAGTTTCTGCTCGTTGTTTTCCCTCCTTGGAATTCAGCATGCACCATCTCATCTATATCTTGCTCACAGCCGCGCCCGTTGCCGATTCGCATTAGCACTCTCGCGTTGTGGCCACCCATCTTTGTCGATGGCATGGATCAACTTTGGTGACTCCAAAGAGGCTCAATGGGCCTGGAGGCTAACCGCCCACGCTGCAAGATCAAATCTCCCCACACACCGAGTTAAATGATCTGACGAGCAAGAGGGGCGCCTTGATGCAACACTTTCATGAAATAGAGTAGCCGAATAACCCTTCGGCTCGTACACCTCTCTCGATCACAAGCAAGGGCAAGGGGCGCCTAGAGCTTTTCTTAGTTTTGCGCGCCGGTCTACGATTGAGAACGGGGCCCTTCATTCGCGCCAATCCTATTTGCTAGCTGCCAAGAAGATGCAAGCTGAGGTCCACTTTTTTTTTGCGGCCCCACCTCCGAGCGTTTTGATATGAAAGTACTGCGACATCTATATCCATCCGTTCCCACAACCACAACCATGTTCCAAAAAAACTTTTGAAGTTGTCGCCTCGCGCGTGACCTTGGGCCTCTAGTTGGTAGTCACGTCCCTACTCTTTCCTCTCCCGTCCCAACCTGCCTTGCGGCGGCTCCCCTTGTGCGCTACTTAGGGGCTCGGATTGAGGGGGGGCGGGATTGGGCGGGGTGCTCCGGTCCCTAGCGATTGGGTCCACTTCCTCCTCATGTGCCGTTGCAGGCGGCCGGCGTGTCCTGACGGGTTTCGATGTGTGGCGGTTCGGGGCGCTGAGGGCGGTGCGCGTTGGTTTCGTGCGGTACGTATTCCCATCAGTATCTCCCACGGGCCGGAGGCGCTCTTTGAAATGAAGTCGGGCTCTAGGTCAACGCCTTCCAGCTTGTTGAGATGGGCGACAATCGCGCCGAATAATGCCTCCTCATCCTTGGTCTTGCGCCCACGCTGGTAAAAAAAATCTTAAAAATAAACTAACCGCTACGTGCACGGCATGAGGCAGAGTGTAGAGTGCTTTTTCTACTCACTCCTAACTACCCTCCTTGTCCTACCACCTCCCCCCCCCCCCCCCTGCCTTTCATGGAAAACCGGGGGAGGGGGGTTCGTGCGCGCACTGCTTCGACCAGCAAGGGCGTGAGAAAGGGAGGGTAAGAGTGAGTGATGAGTGATGCCCTCGTCCGGGCGCCGTTTTGCCCCTTCCGGCTTCCGGGGCTGGCGTCCTGTCGGATCCAGAGTATTTCCACAATACCCTAGACGAATCCGCAACTACTTTTATAAGTAGGAGGCCAATGGGCAATGGGGGCCTCGCACCCCCCTCTCTCCATCGCAGACACCCCCTGGCTGGGCCTGCACAACCAACCTCAGCCCCTGCCTGCTAGCAGGGGCTGAGCTGACACCTATCTGGCTTAGACCTTCGCCGAGCGCGCGCCGCGCGCAACACGCACTCGCCTGCACTGGCCCTCGCTCGTACTGACCCCCCCCTCACCATTGAGCCACAGACCACCGAGAGGCCGCCAGGAGGGCACCCAAGGCCAGCGAGGCGAGCGGGCCGCGGCTCGCCGCGGCCACTCGCCTCGGCGAGAGAGATTGGCGCTTCTGGGCTCCCATTCACGAGTGCCCCCCCCCCCTGCGTTGTTTTTACCCGAAAAAAAAACCTTTTAATTTTCTCGCCACGCGCGCGGCTACGGGGTTGTCTATTGTAGCCACGCCCAGATCCCTTCTTCTCCTCTCACTTCCCGCCTTGTGGCAACTCCCCTCGTGCTCTACATAGGGGCCCGGGTCGTGGGGGGGGCTGGGTCGGGCGGGGTGCATCGGCCCTCAGTGGTCTGTCCTCGCCTTCCTCCTGTGCCTCTGGGTGGCCGGTTTCTTGCTGCTGTGGTGTAGGTGTCGCGCCGTTGCTGAGGTGCCTCATGCTCGTGAGTTGTTCTTCTTCGTGGGTGGTTCTTTCAGGGAGGGGGGGGGAGGGGAGGGTGTGCCTCGACCTCAGGCGAGCCTTTCGGCGAGGCCAATCGCTTCCGCCACAAGGCCGAGGTTGTCGCTCATTCTTAGTTTACCTTTGTTGTCTTCTGTAAATATCGGGGCGCTGAGCTCCGCTGACCTTTTTATTTTAGGTTTTCTACCCTGGGCCGCCGTGCGAGTGCGCATCGGGCGACAGGTTTTCGACGGAGTTAGGCCCCTCACCAGGGTGGTGAATCTTAAGAGCGTGGATTCTAAAACCGGTATGTAGTGGTATTCATATGATTCGAACTCTATTCTGTAGAAGTCTCTTATTATGTATCTCCAGGCTATGATGTAGAGGGTTTTATTTAGGCTGTCGGGGGTGGTCGCGTCTGGGTATGCGAATAGCCTATCCTTTGTTTTCTGCCCATGTGACCTATTCGTTTTCGGAGTGTAGTTAGCGATCGCATCTATGGTGTCGAAGATTTCAACCTACTTTTATAAGTGGGGGTCAATGGGGGTAGGGGCGCGGGGGTGACCAATGAAAAAAAACAAGGCGGGGACGTAAGGAACACCGAGGGCATCGGGGATGGGAATGGAGAGATGGACACACAGGAACGGATCGTCGGGGGGTCCCGAGAGGGGGGGGGAAGGGGCCAACGGGACGTAGAAAGTAAAGAAAGGAGAAGGAGGCGGGGCGGTCAGGGTCGGGGAAACGATTTCCCCCCGCCCACAACAAGGATAGCTGATGTCGTCAATATACAATCAAATGACCCCCCCATCGAGCCCCCCCAATCTGTGGCATCAGTGTGCTGCTGTGCTGTTTGACCTTAGATTAACCTTGCAGGTAGAACTTTTTCGAATTGTTGACTCACCTTCACCCTTCTTGACGATCAGGTGCGAAGGCACCACACCTTGCACTGTCGAATGGATGGCCCAGGTCAGCCATATGGCCCACGCGTCCACGGTTATACCGGTCAATTTGATACATTACCTAGCACGAACGTTCCACAGGGACCTTGCCCGCATTCGACTGGGCCAAACAAATGGGATTCATCTTGGCGACATGGAACGACCGGATAATCTCCTCCATATCGTTTGCGAGCTGATCTGGCTCATTAAAGAAGACTGTTGCTCGACCGCTCACAGTGTTCGTCTTCACCTTGACGTAATATAGACGTCCGTCACAGATGGCCAACTTCGCGATGGCCGGCTTGAATCCGACGAGATACCTGACGACATAATAGAATGGTTCTCCAGGGGCTGCAGGATCCACCTACATGTGAGAAGTAGTGGAATGGGAAAGAAGATGCTTACCGGGATCAGAGGCCCCGCGGGAAGATGGTTATAACAGCGAATAGCCCACCTGTTCGTAATCGATCATCACCGCATCCTTCGCATCGTCGTCCTTGAATAGCTCGTCCGAGACGAGCCGCCCCGCTACCTCGCTCACAGATCCAAGGTCTGCCAACGAGCGCCCATAATTCCGGCCTCGAGAACCACCCTCGACAACTGCGCGAAGGGACGCAGTGGTCCCAGGCTTCTGTGCGGAGACAGCAATGATGTGCGACGGACTTGCGCGCTCCTCGCTCACAGGCGTCCCTCCAACCCACCCTGAGGGAAGCTTGAACTCGAACGAAAGGTCATCCGCACGGAACGTCACACGGTCTTCTTGCGCTTGTGGTGGTAAGGATGGGCTGGAGGCGTGGGCTGGCGAAAGAGTGGCATAGGCTGGATCCAACAGCAACTGCGTCATCGGTGCCGGAACTGCTGCCCAGAGAAGGAGGCCGCGGAGCCACTGCTGCCGAGTGAGAGTGAGCGGACGACTCTTCATCGCTCCTCTCGCTGCGCGTGAAGAGGAGAGAGAGCATAGAGAGGGGTTCGAGAAAAAGGGAGGGAAATAAATCTATTTTAAAGTAGAGAGTAGAAGGATATGACCAGAGTTTTACTCTAAGCATTATGGAGGCTTCCCCAATGTTAAAACACACATTTAAAGATGCCTACTGCTGCTGTATGCTGCTGTAGCGCCTACCCATCCCAGGTGTCCCGCTGACGTCGCCCTTGTCCCGCGCCCACTCCCCCTTCCGCCTTCCGCTCCCCCCGGCGTTCCTTGTTCTTCGTCATTTTCCGGGGTTTCGGCCCATGCCCATGCCCATGCCCATGCCCATGCCCATGCCCATGCCCATGCCCCATGTTCATGTACATGTCTCATCTGCATAACTAAGCACTAAGTGACTAAGTCATATACATGTATAAAAGTCTAAACTCTAAGTATGTCTAGCCTTAGTTGTGCGTATCTTTCAGCATATTCATACCGGCTTATAATGTATATGTATAATGCATGTGCCCGCAATTCAGCATATCCCCCACTTCCACTTCAAACCGTTTCACCCCACGTGCAACCAATATCCAATATGCAATATCAATTTAAATCTCGATCGGCATTTAAGAACACTGACACTGGCGCAGATGGTACAAGTATCGCGCGCGGCGGGCGGCCTTGCAGACACACCTAAGGAGAGGAATCTGAGTCGCCAAATCGCGCATACCCACAGCTAGGCGTGCCCTGACCGCCCATTCGGCGAATCAGTAATGATTCTCGCACACCACTTGGCCACATCATCAGGATGCATACCCTCCTCCCACTCTTAAACAAAAGAGGTTTATTGCAGCGGAAGACAAAAAGACTGTTTGTGACCATAGGCAATATGGACCGGGGAATGGATGCCATCTTCCAATTTTCGGCTTGTTGGTCCTGCGAGTGGCAAAGACACTCTACCTTTGGGGTGATCATCGATCTGCCAAAAGGAAGAAGCTTCTCGCGCCTTACAGATTCGAAAATAGCCTATTTCTCAGGGCGTGAGCCGAGTGCTCCGATTGCACTAATATCCTAATTTAGTATCAACAGGCGTAGCAAACGGCTTGGAATTCATGAAGGATTCATAATTTTGAGCCCAGACGTGCCATCCAAGCTGGAAATAGTCAACTGTGAAGTCCGCATTGTGAGCCGTGAGGAGTATTTTGTCATCAGAGACATCCCAAAGCGGCGACGCTGACGGCAAAGGCTCTTGCTCGAAGACGTCAAGTGCCGCGCCACCGAGAGCTCCATCACCTGCCATACGGCGAGCGGTCGGCAGTCCAATTAGAGGCAGGGTGCGGTCGAAAGGTCGACGCAAGGCATGCTGCCGCGCGCGTGGGGAATCGCTGGCTGTAACAAGCAATTGCTTCGGCTCGCACCCAGAGCAATGGCCAACGCCGTCTCGTCGACTGCAGAGCCCCTGCCGAGTGAGATGAAAGTGGCGCCCGTTTTCATCATGTTGAATTCATTGGTTGACATGAAGTGCCTCGTCTCACGGGTCCCTGGCAGAGTGCAGACCACCACGTCTGACTCGCGCAGCAGCGCTTCCTGACCCCATGGATACGAACAGAGAACATGAGAAAGTTTGAGACAGTGAAGTGCAGAGCACAAAATGAGCACGCACCTTGTGAGCGGGCTGGATGGGACCCTCGTACGGACCGATGACCAAATCCAATAGACCATCCGTGTCCACTTTGCTAGCGTTCCGCCGAAGGGCGATAACGCGCATACCAAAGGCACGAGCAAGCTTTGCTGTGTGCTTGGCAATGTCGCCATAGCCCAGCAGACCCATGGTTTGCCCTCTAAGAACGGGCATTTCGAATTTGTCCCAACGCTTATTCGCGCGGTTAGCCTGGCATCGTGCCACCTTCTTGTTGAAGTGGAGCGCCGCGAGCATGGCGTACTCCGCAAGCGATGACGAGAAAGCGCCGCGACCGTTGGTCAGAGGGAGTCCAGCATCTCGCAGTGGGCCAGCAATGAAGGTGGACAACGCATCTACTCCAGCAGTGTAGCAGTGCACCCAACGGAGCTTGGGTGCATGCCCACCGCTCAGCAGCTTGCCCGCGCTGGCCACGCAGCCCGGATCGAATGGGACGACAACGAGGCCCCTGGCGAGCGGCAGCAGATTCGGATCGAGAGAAGACAGGTCGCTGCCGACGACAAACTCAGCGAGGCTCCTGGGCAGAGCGTTGAGAGCAGGATGTCCATCCGGGCAGAGCACAGCGATGACCTCGCGGGGCATGGGGGTGGTGCTCAACAGCCGTCGCTTCGAGCCATCAAGGCTCTCGGCCATCGTCGAGGAAGCAGGGCGAGTAGGAAGGCAGCAGGCGCGCCGCGCGAGTCGCCCAAGGGTGCACTGCATCCGCGCGCCCCACGCGTGCGCGCGTCGAGCGTGCAGCTTCTTGCGTTCATTGTGGAATGTGGAAGGGTGTCACCTAAAATAGATATGAGCTTTTTTTATTGAGACGGTGCACAAGTTTCAAGTTTCAGTGGGTTGTTTTTTGGACCTCGGGCGAGTTGCCGTTCGCAGGAATGTGGGTGGGGTGTACCCTGCTACAACTCTAAAGGAGGATGGTAGAAGTTATACCCGAGATGTGGGGGTGTCGGCGAAAAAAGGCGCAGACGCACATTGCACATTGCACATTGACATTGACATTGAGGTCCAAGGTCCAAGTCCCCAAGTTCTCAAGTTCTTCTTAAGGTAGTTAATGGTTAAGGGTCAAGGGTCAAGGGTCAAGGGTCAAGGAGGAGAGAGAGGTAGATTTAGAGCTCATCTCGGACGGTTTCATCTTGGCTCTGCGCTTCTACATTTGCATTGCCAAAGAACGTGGGCGTGAGGCGTGAGCGTGTGCTTTGCATTATTCGCGATCACCCCGCGCAGTCGACCCCCTCGCCCCGAATTCTCTACAACGCCGCCTGCAACAATTGGACCCATAGAAACGTTTGCATCTAGGCACACATTTTTGGGGGTGGTGATACGGCCAATGAGGCAAAGTTGAGGGGTGCAATTTTACCAGTTGTATTACAAGTTGTAAAAAATGGTGATTGGGGGGGTAAAAAAGGGGAACCTCAAGCTGCACGTTGCACGTTGCACCCTCTAGGCTCTAGGCGATGGGCGATGGCGCTGAGCGGAGTCGGGACAAAGAGAAAAGACACGCGGGGGAGGGAAAACACGCGGGAAAATGTCGCATTCGCGAATCGACACTCGTTAGGCTTCTCTTTGTCGTTCGGCATTTATCGTTATAATTCTCTGCTTTCTCTCGTTCTCGGTCAAAAGCTTCGCTTGGATGCATGGGATCGTGGGTTGTGGAGCGCCCTCTCTCTTTCTCTCGAAAGAGAAGGGAAGTTTCCCTACCTTTCTTCCTCCCAGGCGCCTCGCAAATAGGTTTAATTTTAATTTGCTATCTCCCCTGCGTTTCTTTATCTGCTTCAGGGGGCAATTAGGTTTAATTTGCGACCTCTTCGTATCTCTCCCTGAGGCACATCACATCGCACTCCTTTCGTCTTATTCGGTAGGTCTCTTGGAATCCTGCGCGGCAGGATTGCCCCTCGTTTCCGTTATGGTGCGATTCCCCTTCCAGACGGGATCGCCGACAGATCGCCTTCTGCTCGTCGTCCGTCGTTGTCTGGCCGGGTGCAAGGCAACCCTCATGCTCGTCGGCGACTACTCCGACGAGTACGACAAGATCCCCAAGACCAAGTACATTGGAGACGAGGCCGCCGTCGCGTACCTCTGCATGGAATACATCATGGCGGTCGCGTACGCCGAAACGGATCCCATGATGCAAGTGCACCGAGCAGCTGGCAAACTATACATGGAGATCAAGAAGGCCGTCCTCGCACGCGTCACGGACACCTCGCCACCCAAGATCAGCCGAACGACATCGTCGCCTGCCAGCACGAGGAAGAGGGATGTGAGAAAAAGACGAAGAAGATGAAAACTCAGCCCGCGTAGCTGGGGGTTACCGCGTGTGTTGAGAGTGGGGAAGCGTAATTAGCTTTGTATAATAATAATGTGGCTACCCAAAAAGAAAACAAGCACTTTAGCTGGCCCTCTTTTGACGGAACGCGACTTTACTACTACTGCTACTACATACCTCGTTCAAGCGGATGGACGGACCACCACCCGAACCACGAGCGAGTCATAAAGAGCGTCGAAAGATATAATAATACGTAGTAATGTCCTTCTGTCCTTCTCCCTTGTGAGTAGGAGTACCTAGTAGAGCTAGTAGTATATCAGTATATCTTTCTTCGTTCTGTGATACAATAACAGCACACCTCGAGAAGGAAGGACAAGGAAGAAACAATCTACTCGCGGCCGGAACTCGAATAAAGGAGCTTGCAATCAGCCATCATCGGCCTCTGGATGGCTCATCGCTTCTCGCCCTCTCTCGTGCTCGTTGGATGGCTGTCCACGGTGCACATTGGGGTAGCTGCACCGATACCCTCATCGTACGCCTACGGTAGCGCCCAGTATGCCGCGCACCATGCTCTTCCGCGCCGCTGTGATCTTGACGACGTACAGTCGCCGCAAGGCTTCCGGCTGGGCGACTGCACCGAGCTGGACCTGGAGGACTATGACCTGACGGACGACGACGTGGCGCAGCTCGCGCTCGTGCTCAGGGAGTCGCCCAATATTCGCCTGGTCGATCTCTCCAATAATAAGCGGATCACAGATGAAGGCGCCATCGCTCTGGGGAAGGCGCTGGCGAGGAACGATAAGCTCAACACTCTGGAGCTTTACGGGTGCTCTGTTGGCGATGCTGGCGTTAAGGCGCTCATTGAAAGCATCGAGTCGAACGCGAGATCGTCGATCACACAAATGGACCTTCGTGGCAATCCCATCACTACGGCAGCAGCACACGCCCATTTGCAATTTTCGCAAGAGAAAGGCGCCTTGCTCCGAGCCACAGTACGCCCGTTAAGCGGAATCGATGAAGCAGAACCGATGGCCAGCTCATGAGGAGGTTTGCTATTAGCATCACGTCTTCGCATGTGTGTAGATTCACTAGAAAATAACAACGGTAGCATCGCATTCTTCCCGTTCCATTCTCTGTGCATTGCTTTTGTCCAATATTTATTGCCAATACTGCTACTGGTACTACTATTTGTCAAAGTGTTCACCATTTGCCTCTACTTGTTGAGTCTACCAGAGTAGCGCAGCTGCACCAGGAGCGGGGGTTAATTTCGGCGAGAGTTGAGCGAGCTGTGCGTGGGCGCCGCCGGCCACCTTGTTCCCCCATGCACTCATGACTCGAGTACATTATTTGAGCTGCCGCGGAAACCTATATTGTTGTAGTTTCAACGGAAGGCGCGGGCCATCGAAAGTCCCGGTGTACCACCCGAAGAAGGGAAAAATTATACCACCTCATACATACACATACACACCACGAGAGCGTACCCCCCCCCCCCCCCCACCGTCATCGCCACCTCCACCCGCCTCTCTTCTACCTCCTTATTCGTCTATCGCATTCATCCTAGATGATGCGATTTCCAGGCTCTTATCTTCAGGTCCTTCGCTGTGCGGCCACACGGAGAATCTCAGGCACTTCTAGGTTGGTAGGGTTCGTCCCTAGCGACCTAGAATTCCGGTTCTCGTTTTGTTCCTTTCACTTTCACTTTCAGCCTGTTTGTCAGGTCTAGATGTCTAGATAGATTCCCGGGTTCCTCCTTTCGTTCGGCTTTCGAGTAATCTTGACCCAAAAGGAGCCAGGTCGCCTGTCTGTCGCATTCGCGAGCCTCTGCGCCTCTGCAGGCAATTTCGCTATTTCCGCTCTACCGTTTGTATCCGCGATGGTCAATCGTCAATTTTCAATCTTATGTCTATTAAAAACTTCTGAACAATCTGTCGCACTCGCGAATCGACACTCGTTAGGCTTCTCTTTCGTTCGGCATTTATCGTTATAATTCTCCGCTTTCTCTCGTTCTCGTTCTCGGTCAAAAGCTTCGCGTGGACGCATAGGATCTTGGGTTGTGGAGCGCCCTCTCTCTTTCTCTCGAGGAGAAGGGAAGTTTCCTCACCTTTCTCCCTCCCAGGCGCCTCGCAAATTAATTTGCTATCTCCCCCGCGTCCCGACAAGCTTTTGGCGAGAAATTCCGGTTCGAGGTCCACGCCTTCGAGCTTGTTGAGGTGCGCTATTATGGCGCTTAAGGCCTCCTCGTCTTTGACTTTGATGCCCCGGTCCGTGGAGGTGAAGGTCATAATGATTAGAGAAAAAAAATCCGGTTGGTATTCGTTGTCATCTTCTCGTTCGTCTCCTTCTTGGGGGGTTGCCTGTGTGGGTTCGAGGGGTAGGGGGTGTTTGGTAAGCCCCCTGTTTGCTTGGCTGTGTGTCATGCGCGTCGGCCGTCCAGGTTTGGGGCTCCCGAGGGTCCCTTTCCCCTTGCGTCTTAGCGAGGCTCCATGCCTCTGTGGTGTTGTTGTTTTTGAAATTTCTGATAGGACTTGTGGTTTTGAGGGTGAAGGTGTTACTCTTGGCTGCTTGCGCGTTACGCGTGCTGTGTCTCGGCCGCGCGTATCACGCGTGTCCGGGCCGGGGTGGGTGTATGATGCTCTCAACGCTGTGTTTGGATCCTGCGCTTGCGCAGGAGAGCCTGGCTGCTAGGACATGCAGCTGTTGCGGCATGTCACCAGAAGAGGTTTGATGGTGGTCTGGCTGACCGGCCGGGTCTGCGCCTCGTGCTTGCGCACGAGGTCAGTGCCATGGCTTTGTAGGGGCCCAGCCCGGAGGCTTTCCCTATGGGAGATTGCGAGATTGCGCGTTGCGGCTCTGGATGTGCGTGGGCTCTGCTGTGTTGGCATTGTTGTACTGGCATGTTGTGTGATTTTGTGGTGTGTGGTGTGTGCTGTCTGTGTGGCTCTAGGGCTACGGCTCGGGTCGTGGCTCGCGTGTACCTGGGCTGGCATGGCCTTGGCTGGTGGGTGTTGCGGCTGCGTGGCGTCGGCCATCACGCCATCACTTGGTCGGCCGGCGCGGTGAGGTGGGCGGAGAGGGAGGAGGGGAGCGTGGCGCGCTCCATGACCATGACCCTATCGTTTTACCGATAGTTGGGGGGATAGGGGTGAAGGGCTTAGATATGGTCCGGTGGCCCGCGCTTCCCCCCGGTGACCGGTGATCATTCCCCCGCTTCCGCTTCCTCCCGTGTCTCCGAGTGGCGAGTGGGCGGCGGCCTTAGCCCCGACTCATCCTGTAACCAGGTGCGGGACGGTGAGCGGAGCTCTCGCTCCGCCCACCCCCTTCTCCGCGCTCTCTCTCCCGTCTCCTGCGGCACGCGCGATGGCGCGCGCCTGCGGCAGGCCTGCAGCTGCCCTTGGCGACCCCTGGAGGCTCCTGGAGGCCAGCTCTGGGGGCAGAGGAGACTGGGGCTGGGCCCTGGCCTCCCGGCCCCCCTGCCGCGTGCCGTGTTTCACATCTAGGATCAGGATCAGGAAGTTGCCCCTCGAAAAGATGAAATTGAAATTATCAGCCTTGCCTTGACAGTTCCGCCTCTGACATGCCATAAAGCCATAATAATTAAGGCATGGTAGGGGGGGTAGGTGGTAGGTGTAGGTGGTTCTCCCCCCAAAGCAAGGCCGCGAATAACGCGAATGCGTAGATACTGCTACGGACGGAATGCCACCAAGGCTTGTATTAATTATGGCCCGCCCGGCCTAAGGGCGAAGAAAATTTTTCGGGATATAAGGCCTTATGGCTTTGGAAATCCGCACTTTAGAAGTAAGGCCTTACTTTACGTAAGGCCTTACTTAAGGGCTTACATCGGGGCATCCACAATGACCTTATTTAAGGGCTTACCTCGCTTACTTATGTCTCCGCCGGCTGCCCCCCTCCCCCCCCGCCGCCCGCCGGCCCGCTCTCCCCGCTCTCCCCACTGCACACCTCGCGCGATCTCCCCCCCCTATAGGCCCGCGCCCCGCCCCCCCCTACCGCCCCCTAAGGCCGCCCCGCCCGCGCCCCACCCCCACCCCGCCCCACCCCCTTCTCCCTCTCGCGCCATTTGCGCCACAACGCCACAACCCCCATCGCCAATCTGTACT
Source organism: Isochrysis galbana (assembly GCA_018136815.1). Classification (NCBI taxonomy): domain Eukaryota; phylum Haptophyta; order Isochrysidales; family Isochrysidaceae; genus Isochrysis; species Isochrysis galbana. The sequence goes on from CM030931.1 coordinate 8,264,447, forward strand.
TGAGCCTTGCTTGCACGTCCGCCCGGAACGAGCGCACATTCTCCCATGCAGGCCGATTGTTGGACTCCCTTCGATCCGAACTCGACTCTAGCCTCGTGGGCGACATGCTATTCATCCAGCGTAACATGCACATGTTGTACCGTTCGACTAGGTATGTATATGGACAGCCCGCGCTAGCAACAGTTTCAATATAGCCATTCTCTAACTAACCAATTGCCCCCGACTCCGATTCTCGTTGCTCCCGCAGGGTGACCGTGGAGTGCAAGACAAACAAGGATGTCGATGGCACCACCGAATGTACAAAGAGGGTCGTGGACATTGAGCGCATTGTGAAGGCCTACATTGCCAAGCATGGTCGAAAGAAAGAGGACGGCAAGAAACAGCGTACAGAAGGCGGGGCAGGGCCGTTGCAGGCGGATCCGGTTTTGATCGGTGAGCAGGAACCGGATGAGGATGTGGTGCTCGAGGCCGACAAGGAATCCGAGGTTGACAGTGACACCGACCAGGCAATGGCGACAATAGCCATCGCTTTCGATGACTCCCACCTGCCGGGATCTGCCAAAGACGTTATGCATGAAGCGGCAGATTTGAACTATGACGACCCTGAGATTGAACACATGATGGATGACGCGTTCCACACTATGGAGGAATCGGCGCGGCTTCTTGCAGGTTCGTGGAATGTGTGACAGCTTGGCGTTATATGTTTATGAAAAGTTGTAGTAGCTTGTGTATGTCGTTATGAGTAATGAATGAGTAATGAGTAATGAGTGGAATAATCTGAATTATGGATATAATTAATGCGGGAGGAGCGCGAGTGCGGGAGCGCGAGTGCGGGAGCGTCCCATAGTGTTTTACTGAAGGGTTGGTGTAGGGTAATGCGTAATGCACATGTTGCCCATGGGCTCTCATACTCTCATAGGCATAGGGCATAGGGCTCTCATTGACGAGGCTGAGGGAGGAGAGGAGGAGGAGACATAAAGATAATATACAATCGCGCGCGGAGCGCGCGGAGCGCTCACGCTCACGGTGACGCCAGTGGGCCATGGTAAGTAAGGCCTTATTGTATGAGTATGAGTAAGGCCTTACCTTTCTGCGTAAGGCCTTATCGTGCAAGTAAGGCCTTATCTGGGGCTAGGCATATGGTTTGCTTGGCCATGGTGGGGACAGGCATAATGCATAATCTAAGGCTTACCCGGGCCGGCGGTAAGGCCATTATGAGGGTAAGGCCTTACGTTTAAGGGCCTTAAAAAGTAACTAATACAAGCCTTGATTGCCACTACTCTACACTCAGTCCAACACAAGTGCGAGTACTCCTAGATGCGGTTGCGGGCTACGGTTGCGGGCTACGGTTGCGGGCTATTATTATATCCATCTGAATGTTGAGTGTGGCGGTGAAGTGCCTTTGGTTTTCGTGGACCGCGGCTCGTCCGGGAGAAGGGTTTGGGGCGGCGCGGGGGGTGCGCGCGAGGCGCAAGGGGGGCGGGGGGGGGAGGAGGGGGGGGAGGGGGGGGGGGGGGGGGGGGGGGGGGGGGGGGGGGGGATCCATGATCTCCCGGTCACCTCTGTATGATCTCGCGAGTCGCCTCCCGTTTTTAGCCCTCGCCCTCTCCGCTCTTCCCTCGAGCCCACCGCCTCGCCCTCTCCGCTCTTCTCTCGTGAACGTCCACCTTCTTTCACTATCCTCGGAGAGAATCTGGTGGAAGCAAGTGAACCTTTTCGAGGCTCGTTCTCTCCCTCTCTCTCCTCTTCGGCCACCAAAGGCGAGAGGAAGAGGCGAGGAAGAAACCAACGAGAGGAGGCTTCCTCTCGCCCCGCCCCCCTCTCCGGCAGGGAATTCTCTCAGACCAGAATAAAAGGAATTCTAGCATGAATTATGGTACCGAGGGGTGAGAGTGTGGGTCGAGAGCGCTGCCTCGCTGATGGCTGCCGGGGGTCGGATGGCTCGCCTCTCGCTTCTTCTTCTCTGCTGGCTAGCGGGTGGCTCGTGCTGGTCAATACGAGGAGGGCGTGGGCTGCTCGTTGGCTCACGCCACGCCTCACCCGCCTGCTCTGCGCCTTCCCTCTTCAAAAGAGGGCTTCATGGGCCCCACCCTCTCTCGAGAGAATTGCCTTCCGTACTTCAACGGCTGAGAGAAGCTCTCGACAGGGCGACCGAGGCCAGAGGGATGGGGAGCGGACAGGTAGTTGGATGGTGCGTCTCCCTCGCCACATCCTACTCACGCGCTGCTCACTGCAGAGGAAACGGCCATTGGGCTCCACTGCCGCCTCCACACTTGATCTCATGACTCTTGTAGGTGTGATGCTGAGCTCTTCGTGCAGGCTCGCCTCGCGACCGAAGCGGTGGCGTTGTCGACGGAGGACCCGACGTTGTGGCAGTGGCTTTGGTGGAGCGCCGGCGGCGAGGGGCGCTACGCCACGCTGCGCATCGCAAGTGGCCAGCAGTGGGACGTGCTCCTACATATTTTTAGCCCGATCAACCGGCTGTCACCATCTGCCAAGGCGCGAATCATCGAGCCGGTGCTGGTTTGCAACGGGGACGTGCGGCGGCCCCTGGCCGATGACTTCTTTGACAAGGTGCCAGTGCCACAAGATCCAGTGGCCACCATCCGCCTCGCCGAGGGTGCACTCTCGCTGCTCAAGCCGCTGTTCGGTGTGGTCGATGTTAGCATGCGGCGGCCGAGTGGCGAGAAATTTGGGCATCCTCGTGCGCTTGACGCAGACGAAGGTGGCACCTTTCTGCACGTTGGCGTTGGCGGAAAGATGCGAACGTACAAGGCCACTACGGGGACCGCGGCTCTTCTCGAGGTTGTAATGCGCGACGTGGGGCAACCAGATACGATCGAGCCTGACCTTTCCTTCATTGACCCCGCCGCCCTAAACTACTTCCATGAAGACCTCAGACCGCCATCACCCAGGTCTGGCACTGTGTTCAGGTCGGCCGCGGCACAGCCCACATCCACACGTCCACGTGTTTCGTGGCCTCCTTACTCTTCAGCTTTCCAGCGGTCGCCCATCAAGTCGGCGGCCTTCCCGCGGGAGCCTACTGAGTTGGCTGGCTCCGAACCGGCAGCTGACCACCCAGGGACCTTCCAGCCGCCACCTGCGCAATCAACAGGCTTTGATTGGACGCGTGCGCAGTCACAAAATGTCCAGCCTTCGGCCGCCGTGCAGTCGATTGCTTCCGAGCCACCAGCAGCCGCGACATCGACGTTCAGGCCAGTGCGAGAAGAATCATCCGACACGGACCAGCTTGCATTTGGCCCGATGGGCGCAGGCGCCGCGGAAGCGGATGCAAAGGCTGCGTGGCTTGCCCGACAGCAGCCAGACTCTTTGGGTACGCGATCACGGACTGACCGTGCACCTGAGCCTCCAGCGCCACTGTACTCTCCATCACCACCGCCACCATCGCCAGCGGCCCAGCCGGCGGCGTTCCAGCCGGCGCCTGCCGCGTCAGCGGCGCCTCAGCCGGCGTCAACCACGTCGATGAGCTTCGAGCCGGTGCAAGATGAGTCATCGGACACGGACCAGCTTGCGGTGGGCCCGATGGGCGCAGGTCCCGCGGAAGCGGATGCGAAGGCTGCGTGGCTTGCTCGACAGCAGCCAGACTCTTGGGGTACGCGATCATGGACCGACCGTGCATCTGAGCCTCCTTCACCACCACCGCCACCATCGCCAGCAGCCCAGCCGGCGGCGTTCCAGCCGGCGCCTACTGTGGCAGCGGCGCCTCAGCCGGCGCCAACCACGTCGATGAGCTTCGAGCCGGTGCAAGATGAGTCATCGGACATGGACCAGCTTGCAGTTGGCCCGATGGGCGCAGGCCCCGCGGAAGCGGATGCGAAGGCTGCGTGGCTTGCCCGACAGCAGCCAGACGCTTGGGGTAGGCGATCACGGACCGACCGTGCACCTGAGCCTCCAGCGCCGCTGTACTCTCCATCACCACCGCCACCATCGCCAGCAGCCCAGCCGGTGGCGTTCCAGCCGGCGCCTACCGTGTCAGCGGCGCCTCAGCCGGCGCCAACCACGTCGATGAGCTTCGAGCCGGTGCAAGATGAGTCATCGGACACGGACCAGCTTGCGGTGGGCCCGATGGGCGCAGGCCCCGCGGAAGCGGATGCAAAGGCTGCTTGGCTTGCCCGACAGCAGCCAGACTCTTGGGGTACGCGATCACGGACCGACCGTGCATCTGAGCCTCCTCCACCACCACCGCCACCATCACCAGCAGCCCAGCCGGTGGCGTTCCAGCCGGCGCCTACCGTGTCAGCGGCGCCTCAGCCGGCGCCAACCACGTCGATGAGCTTCGATCCGGTGCAAGATGAGTCATCGGACACGGACCAGCTTGCAGTTGGCCCGATGGGCACAGGCCCCGCGGAAGCGGATGCGAAGGCTGCGTGGCTTGCCCGACAGCAGCCAGACTCTGGGTGTACGCGATCACGGACCGACCGTGCATCTGAGCCTCGAGCGCCGTTGTACTCTCCACCACCACCGCCACCATCGCCAGCAGCCCAGCCGTTGGCGTTCCAGCCGGCGCCTGCCGCGTCAGCGGCGTCTCAGCCGGCGCCAACCACGTCGATGAGCTTCGAGCCGGTGCAAGATGAGTCATCGGACACGGACCAGCTTGCGGTGGGCCCGATGGGCGCAGGCCTTGCGGAAGCGGATGCAAAGGCTGCGTGGCTTGCCCGACAGCAGCCAGACTCTTGGGGTACGCGATCACGTACCGACCGTGCATCTGAGCCTCGAGCGCCATTGTTCTCTCCACCACCACCGCCACCATCACCAGCAGCCCAGCCGGCGGCGTTCCAGCCGGCGCCTGCCGCGTCAGCGGCGCCTCAGCCGGCGCCAACCACGTCGATGAGCTTCGATCCGGTGCAAGATGAGTCATCGGACACGGACCAGCTTGCAGTTGGCCCGATGGGCGCAGGCCCCGCGGAGGCGGATGCAAAGGCTGCGTGGCTTGCCCGACAGCAGCCAGACTCTTGGGGTACGCGATCACGGACCGACCGTGCACCTGAGCCTCCAGCGCCGTTGTACTCTCCACCACCACCGCCACCATCGCCAGCAGCCCAGCCGGCGGCGTTCCAGCCGGCGCCTGCCGCGTCAGCGGCGTCTCAGCCGGCGCCAACCACGTCCATGAGCTTCGAGCCGGTGCATGATGAGTCATCGGACACGGACCAGCTTGCGGTGGGCCCGATGGGCGCAGGCCCCGCGGAGGCGGGTGCGAAGGCTGCGTGGCTTGCCCGACAGCAGCCAGACTCTTGGGGTACGCGATCACGGACCAACCGTGCATCTGAGCCTCCTTCACCACCACCGCCACCATCGCCAGCAGCCCAGCCGGCGGCGTTCCAGCCGGCGCCTACCGTGGCAGCGGCGCCTCAGCCGGCGCCAACCACGTCGATGAGCTTCGAGCCGGTGCAAGATGAGTCATCGGACACGGACCAGCTTGCAGTTGGACCGATGGGCGCAGGCCCCGCGGAAGCGGATGCGAAGGCTGCGTGGCTTGCCCGACAGCAGCCAGACGCTTGGGGTAGGCGATCACGGACCGACCGTGCACCTGAGCCTCCAGCGCCGCTGTACTCTCCATCACCACCGCCACCATCGCCAGCAGCCCAGCCGGCGGCGTTCCAGCCGGCGCCTGCCGTGTCAGCGGCGCCTCAGCCGGCGCCAACCACGTCGATGAGCTTCGAGCCGGTGCATGATGAGTCATCGGACACGGACCAGCTTGCGGTGGGCCCGATGGGCGCAGGCCTTGCGGAGGCGGGTGCGAAGGCTGCGTGGCTTGCCCGACAGCAGCCAGACTCTTGGGGTACGCGATCACGGACCGACCGTGCACCTGAGCCTCAAGCGCCGTTGTACTCTCCACTACCATCGCCAGCAGCCCAGCCGGCGGCGTTCCAGCCGGCGCCTGCCGCGTCAGCGGCGTCTCAGCAGGCGCCAACCACGTCGATGAGCTTCGAGCCGGTGCAAGATGAGTCATCCGACACGGACCAGCTTGCGGTGGGCCCGATGGGCACAGGCCCCGTGGAAGCAGATGCGAAGGCTGCGTGGCTTGCCCGACAGCAGCCAGACTCTGGGGGTACGCGATCACGGACCGACCGTGCATCTGAGCCTCGAGCGCCGTTGTACTCTCCACCACCACCGCCACCATCGCCAGCCGCCCAGCCGGCGGCGTTCCAGCCGGCGCCTGCCGCGTCAGCGGCGTCTCAGCCGGCGCCAACCACGTCCATGAGCTTCGAGCCGGTGCAAGATGAGTCATCGGACATGGACCAGCTTGCGGTGGGCCCGATGGGCGCAGGCCCCGCAGAAGCGGATGCAAAGGCTGCGTGGCTTGCCCGACAGCAGCCAGACTCTTGGGGTACGCGATCACGGACCGACCGTGCATCTGAGCCTCGTCCACCACCACCGCCACCATCGCCAGCAGCCCAGCCCGCGGCGTCCCAGCCGGCGGCGTTCCAGCCGGCGCCTGCCGCGTCAGCGGCGTCTCAGCCGGCGCCAACCACGTCCGTGAGCTTCGAGCCGGTGCAAGATGAGTCATCTGACACGGACCAGCTTGCAGTTGGCCCGATGGGCGCAGGCCCCGCGGAAGCGGATGCGAAGGCTGCGTGGCTTGCCCGACAGCAGCCAGACTCCGGGGGTACGCGATCACGGACCGACCGTGCATCTGAGCCGCCAGCGCCGTTGTACTCTCCACCACCACCGCCACCATCGCCAGCAGCCAAGCCGGCGGCTTCCCAGCCGGCGCCTTCCATGCTGGAAGCGTCACAGCTGGCTTCAACGAGTGCGAAAACAATTCAGGATGAGCCGTCTGGAACGGATCAGCTGGCTGTGGGTCCGATGGGCTCAAGAGAGGCGGAGGCTGATGCTAAGGCCGTCTGGCTAGCCCGCCAGCAGCCAGGCCCTCGGCCTACACAGACGCGGATTAGGAGCGCATCGGAGCCTCCGGTGCAACTGTACTCTTCGCCGCGGTCTCCAAAGCCTCCCGCTCCGCCGGCGACATTCCAGACGTCGCAAGAGGAGTCGTCTGAGACGGACCAGCCGGCGGTTGGTCCGATGGGCTCGGGGATGTCGGAGGCTGATGCCAATTTGCAGACGCGAACGGAGATCGCGTCGGCGCCTCTGGTGCAGCTGTTCTCTCCGCCGCAGCCCCCGCCAACGCTTGTTGTCCCGCCCGCACCTTCGCCGTCAGCTCCCCGACCTGCGCCTGCCACGCGGGTCGAATTTTCGCCTGCGCCTGCCGTGTCTGCAACTCCCAAGCCAATGCAACAAGTGACGTCCGGCTTAGATAAGCCAGTTGTTAGTGCGAACAAATCAATGCAAATGGAAGCCAATACGAAGGAAATGGGTCTCGCTGATGGGGAGCCGATCGATTTGGACCGCGCGTCGGAGCCGTTCGCACCGGAATACTCTCCAACGTCTCCGGGAAAGAATGCCGAGGCTAAGAGAGCCCCTGCAACGCCGGTGCCTACCAAAAAGTCAGGCTTCCAACTTGTGCTCGACAAGCTAACGGCCTTCAAGCCGAAGCCTACTGCGCCATTAGCTGCGTCCGAGCCAGTGTCTAGGAGGGCCTCTTCGCCAGCAAGGGTCCCGTCACCCACCAAGTCCAAGGCTTACGTCCCATCCCCTCTTGAGGAGTCGGGTTTGAACTCAGGCAAGACTGCCGGCGCTAGGCTTGGAGGAATGAGCTCCCCGGGAAGAGATGAGACAAATCGGTTGATAGTCGATGGGATTGTCACTCAGGTCGAGGAACCGGAAGCGCTTGGCCGAGAGCTCGAGCAAGCTCCACTTGCGGCACAGCAGGTGTTCGACAAGATGGAAGAAGGGGTGAAGCGAGCACGCAAGAGGCTGGAGTTGATGAGAAAGATTTAGGCGTCTTAGGATGATGTTTTCGGCGTCGGTCATCATAGTATTAGATGGATAGAAGAGTGCGTCTTGCTCTTTTCACGGCCGGCCCCTAAGTGTACAACTATGTTGAAGCTTTGCAACTCTTCGACCGTGAGTGTAACGTATCAGATCGAAAAACAAACATTTGAAGATTTTGGGCTACACACCTACTAGTCTCAGGTCCTCCCGTCACTTGCTACCACCGCCCTTTACTTCCCTCCCTCCACATCGTTCCCTGCCCCCCTTCATTCCTTTTTCGTCTTTGGGTTTCCGGGGTGCGGCCTTGGTGCGCTTTCTAAGGCCTGGTTCGGAGCGTGAATTCGGGCAGGCCTTTTGTCCTACAGGGTTGTTTGTGTGCCCGTTTGGGCATGTGTTGGGCGCGTAGGTTCCGTCATTTCCTCGGGTGTCTCTACTTGGTCGTTAAAGTGTTGTGTCCGTGGCTCATACGCCTCCGTTACTTTGTTAATTGGCCTCTTCTATTAGGTGTCGCCACTCTCACTTAGCTTAGTTAGTGGCCAGGTCCATCAGCTCTCAACTCTGCGCTGGGCTTTAGCCCATTTTTCATTTTTGTTGTCCAGCGTATACATGGGTCTTAAAAGTCGCTTATGTCTACTCCTTTCTTGGGTTGCCTACCCATTCCCGCTTTGGCGGTGCTTGCCGAGTCTGTGCTGTGTGCTGTGCGCAAATAATAAATAATACTACCTCCGTTCCATTACTCAGATGTCAAGGAGGCTTTAAACAATAACTGTCAGCTAGACACTAATATTGGGGCCCCGCCAAAGATGTTAGAGGGGAGAGGGTACATTGGGGCTTAACATGAACATTTTGTTTCATCTCAATAGTGTGATTCGCACCTACGGACAAAGTCACAAAGAAAGGAATTCTAATCAGTGTCAGTGTCCTCGAGCACATCACAGATCACGGCGGTGCGGCAAATCATACTCATTCGATCCCTCCACCTCAACGATGCGCGCCAACACCAGGCTTTAGTTATTGAAGAGAGCACTAAATTCTTCAGGGGGTGTATTCATGCTGAATGCTTGCTCACAATTGCACAGTGGCAAGGCCACCAGCACCCTTGCGGCATGCCGGCAGACGTTCCGCCTCAGCCAGCCGCCAGCTGATGATGTTCGGCTGACCTCAGTCGGATAGCGCGGGCCAACATGATACTTCTCCCACAATGCCGCGTGCGCTCGCTGCCACTCCTTCCCATGCTTCGGCTCGGCCAGCCGCTCGCGCTCGTATGCTCGTATGCCACAGCAATTGCCGCCTGGCAGTTCGGCGTCAACGACCACTGCCACTTCTTGGACGGTGGGGCCGCATCCTCCTTGGGCGTGCTGGGCGGCTCAGGAGGCTGCTCGGGAGAAGCAGGACGGCAGCGCCTCACAAAGTCGCCACCGGTGCGCCTCCCATGCTGCTGGGGCTCGACCACCTTCAGGCGCGCCATGCGGCCCGGCTCTCGCGAGAGAGGCGGAGCGGCGAGAGCTTTCGTGGCAAGGCGATCGGCCGTGTAGCTAGGGGGCGCCAAAATCGTGTTTGATCAATACTGAAAATATAATATTCGGACGCCCTTGGTGGCTTTGGGTGCCAGATTTTTTGGTGGTCTTTCGCCCCAGTGTACCCGCTATTCCCCTCTCCACACGAATTTCTTTTATGTCAACTTTACTGTCCCTATTTTGGCGATGCGGTTCAGTAATGGAACGGAGGTAGTAGTGCTTTATTTACTCAATACGGTGTATCTCTCTAGTACCCTTATTAGGATTGATTCCTCCGAGAACTCTACACCATCATAGTGTATTCTATGGAAATCCGTTAAGATGTATCTCCATGCTAGTAGATATAGTGTGTAGAGTGCCCTCGGAGCGTCCCCTTTCGGGAATATGAATAGGTTGTCTATAATGTTGTCCTCCCTGTTCCTAGTTCCTATCCGTTTTGGGTGAAAATCGGGCGACTTTGTTCAGTGCTTCCAAGATGTTGGTTATTCTCGGGCATTCGCCCAAGTGTGTCGCGGATTCGTCCTCCGCTTTACATAGATGACATGTACTGTTACGATCTGGGAATCGGTTGTACGTGCCCACGCGTCTGTGGGCTATATCTATATGTTTGTTTGTAGTGTAGGTGCATATCTCGCGCCGTCACAACTATCAGTAAACTGATAGGGTCATGGAGCGCGCGCCGCCGCCCGCTCTCGCTGCCGCCGCCCTCGCCGCGATGGACGAAGGACTCATGGACACGCCGCTGTCGCCGAAGCGACCGCGCCAGGACGACCCTCCCAGCCAGGTGGGCACAGGAGCCAGCGGGCCACGCCCGCGCTACGCAGAGAACAGGTCACCATCGGGGAGGTGTATAGCCGTGCCAAGTGCGCCCACGTGCCCTTGGGTGTTCGGAGTTTTCCCTCCCATTTGATGGGCCCTGTGAGTCGTTTGCGTTTGCGGTCCCTACGTTGGAGAGCTTCTATCAAGTGTTCTACTTGAGTTTCATCAAGCACCAAGTATAAACTTAGTTCCTCTGGGAGGAAGAATACGTGGGGAAACTTCCCATCTATTCTGTTTGCAAAAAGGAAAGAGGGCGCTCCACAACCCAAAGTCCTAGGTGTCCACCCGTAGCTTTTGACCGAGAACGATAGAACGCGGAGAATTATATTGGCGTAAATGCCGAACGAAGAACGAAACGAGGAGAGAATTAGAACTTGAACATTAGTTAGAACGAGCGTCGATTCGCGGATTCGCCTATGCGACAGGGCTAGATCTAATTTCATACCAAAACAGGCAGGGTGGGCATAAAAAAGAACAAAGAACCTCAATCAACCCCACCTCCCTCCTCTCTTTGCCTCTGGTCCTTGCAGACTAGTGGTAGTGGTTTTGTGTCTTATGCTTTCGTGTTCTAAGTACTAAGCACTTGCGGGTACTCACCACGTAAGGGACAAAAACTGAGCAAGCGAAAGCCGGCTAGTCATGGCGGGAGAGCAGGGACGCGGGTCAACATACCCGTGTACTGTGGCCAAATATGAGTTGCTGCACAAAGGGAAGTGATCTTGGCTACCGCAATCACGGCTTAAACATATCAGTGCATGCAATGTTGAAGCCTAAGAGAATAGAGTCTGCGACACTGCCTCGCACACATCATGTCATGTCCGCACGTTTCGTGGCGCCGTGTGCTCAACACCAAACGACAGTGTCGATTGGTGGCGAATTGCTGCAGATGGGGATCACGAGCGAGGGATTTATGTTCTAATTTTCACGACGTGAGTCTCCCCGCCCTCGTAGACCCAATTCGTCTCCTCGATAGTTGTTACCTCTTCGCGGAGCTGGGAGAGCAACTCGTCTATCTCCGCTGCGTGCATTACGGCAGAGCAGAGGTGAGGCTTGTATCTAGACATACCAGTCGGCAACGGCGTTGGGGCGGCCCAATCACGCACCTCGCTGGTTGGGCGTGGGCTTATCCTCGAAATCAGTATATGTCTTCTCGTGCGCCTCTGCATGTGTTCCTATGACAAATAAAGGCATAGGCCGGCATCGAAGGCTCAGCAAGGCTTCATAAAGCCAGAGTCATGCTCATGCTCTCTAAAGCCAACGCGGGGAGTCTCACCCTCGCTGCTCCTGCGGAAGAGGTGCTTGCGAGTCTCGCCCATCGAGATCGCACCAGACATCAGAAGACCTCGAGACGGCACTCCCGTGCTCCCAGCTAGGGTGAGCTCAGCCGCAGCCAGGTTAGGCAGTCGAGAAAAGAGGCAGAGCAATAGAGGGAGAGAGAGAGGGAGGGAGAGGCTTGACAGCGAGCGGACGCCGCCACGGCGCGCACACGCGGGAATATGAGTGTGAGCGCGACTCGGGTTTATTTTCTTTTTCCTTCAAAAACTCTCCTAACTAATAATTGATAATAAGTACAATGAGCATTGGTGCCGCTACTACTGCCGTCCGTTTTGTGAAAATAAACTATTTCGCCGTGAATTTTTTAAAAATCAGTTTCAGTTTTTCCCACTGAAATCTCAGAAATTTTCAGGAGTAGGGCGGTCAAACACTATTTTATTTTTAATTTTGTCGAACATGCGATGACTACAGGCTCGTAGCTCGTAGGCAGAGGGCCGTTCGATCGAGCCGGCAGCTGACGCGGCCGTGAAAGAGTCGTTGTTTGTTGCTTGCGGGAAGATGTCTGAGAGGTCATAGTAGGAGTCGGGTCTGACAGTGTCTGCCATCGAGCGCTATGAGCGAAGAGGTAGACTGAGGTTCCGAGGATTGCAACGCGTGGCGAGCGGTGAGGGTGGATGAAGTAACCGCGGCGGCGACTATGTCGTTAATCTCGGAAGAACCGAAAGAAGGGGCGTCATTCTCCTCGTGGTGGAGAGGATCGTGATCGGGCTCGAGAGCAACTAAGCGGGATAAGCCGTCGGCGTCCCAATGAGTGACTCCAGGCGTTTGTGCACGACGTCGAATCGATATTCGGTCAGCTTTAGGACCCATCGCATGAGGCGCGAGGCTGGACCACCGGTGACTTGATCTTTCATCGTGTGAAGCCAGCGCAAAGCTGAATGGTCTACGACGAGGGTGAAGTGACGACCGGCGTTCAGGAAGAAGACGTACGACCGAGAGCCGCAGATTCCGCGTGCGAGCGCCCTGCGCGCCTTGTATTCCGAGTGATACAAGATCTTTGCCTGCGCCTTGGCGTAGCGCGCCGCCCTTGCCAGCAGCGACCTCGTGGCGGTGCTCCTCGCCTGCGGAAGCGCCTGCAGAGTACCTGCGCCGCCTGTCAAGGCCTCCACCCACCGGGCGAATATAACATCAGCTCCCGGTGGTGTGGCCTCGCAAGACGCGCGTATGTGCGCTCTGGCGAGATTTTGAGCCCATTCTTCCGCAGCGGCGTGGAGCGCGGTCGCGTGGGCCACACTCAGGCCACCCACTGGACGAGCCTCGTCGACCAACGCCGGATTGGGGGGGCTCGAGCACAGGAGCGCGGCGAGGACGGCCTGGACGCTGGCGCTCGTGAGCCAGGTGTCGATGACCCCAGCGTTGAGAAGCTGGAAGTCGGTGGCAACGTCGGGCGAGGGCGAATCCTGCGAGGGGCGGGTCGGGGTGGTCAGGGCGGGTACGTGTGTGGCCTAGGGGGCCGTGTGCGCGCACTATGAGGTGCGCTGAGGGCTGCGCAGATGACGTCTTGCCTTCAGCAGGCAGGCGATCAATCTCGGGCGGCCGACGAGTGGGACGGATCAATAAGGAATCCGGTGTGATGAATACTCTGTTTCAAAATACGTCTATCACTCCCGCGGCGGGCGCCGCGGTTCTTTACCGGTAGAGCCCCAGAGCTTGTGCAAGGGAGGGGCGAGGGGGGAGGAGAATCGCACCATTTTCTGGCGAAGATTTTCGTGGCGGCAGGTGGCCCCCCTGGGAGTTTTGTTGTGGACTTTGGAAAATGGTCAAAAAAGTCACCCCCCCCATATTAGTACTTAAAAAGCCCTGTTTGATCGCCCTACATGCATGCCACCTCATCGAAAAGCCGTGTTGAGGTGGCGTGCACACGCGCCTCACCAGCGTGCTTCTCTAACCACACATTACATGCTACTCTGAGATCGATAGCCACGACCTACTCTAGCCATGGCCAACCTCGCGGCTTTTAGCGCGTGCTAAGCGCTAAAGCCGATCTCACATTCATTGACAGCGAACAAAGCGCCGCTGCACACTCCACGAGCCTTGCGCAAGCCGCGCTTCGGCGACCGAAAAAGAGTGTGGAGAGTGAGGCTCCGAGGTAAAACGCGTGTCTAGCAAGCAGCTTCATCAGGATCCAACCAACAATGAACAAAGCCTAGCAGCTCACGAGTGCCTTCGACATAACTCTCGAGTTGCCAAACGGATCGCTCAGCAATGCCCAGCATCGAGGCTCCATGGTGGCCTCTTGTTGGTACCCATGCCTGTGCCAAAAGCCGACACAATCCAACCCTGCGCAAACCGCCACCGACATAATGCCTCGCTGTTGCATTGAGGCTTCCACGGCCCGGAGCAATGCGCTCCCCACACCTCGGCGAGAGCGGCCTCTCGATACAGCCATCAAAGTGACCTCTGCAAACTTGGCTGAAATATGCTCAATAAAGCTGCAAGCCGCAATTACCCGGTCTCCGTGCCACATCACTGCTGTCGCTCCAGCATCTTTGATCGAGCCCAAAAAGTCGAGTGTGCGAGTTGTGGCTTGTTTGGATGGCCTACCACGACGGCCACTTCCATTCCTCCTGGGCTTGGAGCGACCTCTACTTTCATGAACTCGGCCGTCGTTATCCGTGGCGTGAGAATTTTTTGTTGTTGCGCGAGGGCACGCCTCGCTGTCACCCCTACCTTTGCGGCCTGCGATGCCAGATTTCTCAAGCCCACAAGTGATTCTCAATCCCGTGATTTGCTCTGGAGACTCAGCCAATCTCATATCTTGTTGGCGGATGCAACCATGAGTCTCATCGTTATTGTCAACGGCGTAGTCCACGTTGCAACCTGGCAAACGGGAGCGGTATAAGTCGAGCGCCTCTTCAAGAACAAAGTAGCGTCGGCTACTAGAGGTTTCACCGTCGCGCAGCGGCAGAATCAGACTTGCGTGGCAGTCGTCTGGCATCTCCTCACAGGGCAAATCCTGCATCTTGGAACCACCGTCTGATTGCGTTGCGACGGACCGCCTTGCACGCGATCGTGTACTACTGCTTAAGCTGGAGCAGCCACCAATGGCATTGCTCGTGCTCGCACAGGAAGCTTGGGCTGTATCTATCAAGGCCCCAGGGCTCGCGACGAAGTCATCCCCGATCTCGCTCAATACGGCAGCTCTGCCAGAGCTGCCGTTGTTGGTTGCTTCAGTTGGGACGTCCTTTCGGTGAGCGCGAGACCCTGCGTCCAGCAATTGATTGTCGTAGAGGATTCGCGACATCTGTTGCACCGAAGTCTGTTGTTGACCACCTTGGGCTGTCGAGATCCTCTTTCGCTTGCCGGTTGTGCAGCTGTCTGTCAAAGGCTTCTTGTGTTGCTGTTCATCACTAGATGCAGCGGGTGGCGGCCGATGTGCCATGATGGCATCGAGTAGGTCTGCCTCACTCAAAGATAGAGCGTCCCCCTTTGAATTTTTCACAACTAAAGCGATGTTGTCTTCAGTTAGGGCGACCGAGGCACCGGCAGCCGCCAGAAGCTGCTGCAGGTCATTGCAGCGCATCACTGTTCCAGAGCGCGAGATTGAGATGCTCAGTCCGGCCAACACGCCTGGCTCAGCGCGTGCGGCTCGAGTCCTTGCAGCCTGACAACTAGGAATCTCATCGATCCTCTCATATAGCGCTGGATCGGGCAAGCGCGAGCCAGCTGAACTATCACTTAACCAAGCAGGTGAGACGACCCACGCACCACGCGCGAGCGCATTCAGCAACTTGAGCGTCCGGCGGACAGGCGTCGCCACCAGCAGGTGCGTCGCGTCGACCGTCTCGCACAGGTGGATCCCATGGAAGAGAGCCTCCGCGCGCGCCTTCTTCCTCGCCTCCTCGCTCAGCCCGCTCATCGCAAGGCGGATGGGCGTGGAATCATGGGCCATCTGGGGAGTGCTGGGTGGGCTGGGGTTGGGCTGGGGTAGCAGTGAGGAGACGGCGGGATGGGGGTTGGGGGTGGGGAGGGAGAAGTGGGGGGTTGGGGGGGGGGGGGGGGGGGGGGGCGAGGAAGGCGCGGCTCTGCCAGGGGAGAGGAAGAAGGGAAGGGGAGAGGGGAGAGAGGCTGGGGCGTCGAGCCTCGAGCGGCCGATGAGGGGAAGCGAGGGAGAGAAGTCTTTCTTCTATTCTCTCTCTCTCCCTCTCTCTCTCTCTCTCTCTCTCTCTCTCTCTCTCTCTCTCTCTCTCTCTCTCTCTCTCTCTCTCTCTCTCTCTCTCTCCGCTCTCTCCTCTCTCTCTCTCCCTCTCTCTCCGTCTCTCTCCCTCTCTCTCTCTCTCTCCGCTCTCTCTCTCTCTCCCTCTCCCTCTCTCTCTCTCTCTCTCTCTCTCTCTCTCTCTCTCTCTCCGCTCTCTCCTCTCTCTCTCTCCCTCTCTCTCTCTCTCTCTCTCTCTCTCTCTCTCTCTCTCTCTCTCTCTCTCTCTCTCTGTCCTCTGATACTGCTCTGATCCTAGTACTCAGTAGGATAATGATAGAGTACTCCTACGTATCTTGTACAGTGTAGAGTAGGAGTACATTACTCTAGTCGGTGTGGCTGCGGCGAAGAAGGCAGGGGAAGAAGAAGAAAAGGCGGGAAAAAGTGCCGCGGGGCAGGGGGAGAAAAGAGGAAGGAATTCCATGGTTTCCTCAATAGAGAGGCGCTCGACGACATCTTCGACACGACACACGAGCTTCGTCAGAGTTTTCTTGTTGTGTTCGTATAACGTTAGTGCTGCTGCGGGACCTCAGCCCCTCGACGGCAAAACTGTCGAACACGCGATGACTACTGGCTCGTAGGCAGAGGGCCGTTCGATCGAGCCGGCAGCTGACGCGGCCGTGAAAGAGTCGTTGGTTGTCGCTTGCGGGAATATGTCTGAGAGGTCATAGTAGGAGTCGGGTCTGACAGTGTCTGCCATCGAGTGCTAGGGGCGAAGAGGGAGACGGAGGTTCGGAGGCTCGCAACGCGCGGCGTTGGAGGGTAGGGACGAGGCTAGCTAGCGAGCTAGTGAAAGAGAGAGAATGAGAACGAGAGCTTCTTAGGTCCAAGGTAGACACGAGGGACTACAACACAGGGACTCCAAAAAGTTGCCTCCACACGGACACACACGAACTAAACCAAACAGGGCGAAAACTAACCACACCCAAGACGGACTGCCAAGCGTCGGTACCAAGGCAACTTATCGGCGCACGGACATGCGACAGAGGAGTCGGAACAACGAGAGCAGACCTCGCTGGGGAGCTACAATCGATACACGAAGAGAAGACAGAAGACAGTCAGTCATGGAACGTTTGATGACATCGAAAGAAAGTAAGAGAAGGGGCGGAATGTCAATCGACGAGACCTTGAGGCTTAAAATAACCCACCGGTTAGAAGTAAAAGTCTGTCATCGTATGGAATACGACACTCCCCGACTAAATTCGAGTCGTCTCGACGAGCGGCATGGAAGGAGAACAAAGCAACCGAAATAGAAGAAATCCAGAATTAGAACAACGAGGCGAGGGAAACCCAAAATAACTGAGAAACCAAACATTGAAGGCGACGCTGAAAATAGAAGACGAGAGCACCCGTGGGCCCTTTGAGCACAAATTCGGAAGCTTGACGCGGCAACCTATTTGTACGCATCGTCCCACCCATTTCTCCCTTTTACAGGAGTTCTGCTCGGGTGTTGCGGTGGGTGCAACCGCAGACGACACGCGTCTCATCTCCTGCAAACAACGGCGATCAACGAAGAAAGAGAAACAATCTGCAACAACAACGAAAGGGAGGGAATGATTCCGAAGACACGCGAAATTCGGTGAAGTGCAATCTAGAGAGAAGTCACAGAGGGGGAAGGGGGAAAGGCCGCGGACGGAGCGTCGAGCGATGGCAGCGAGGAACGGAGCCATGATGACCGAGGAGGAGATCGACCGTCGCCGCACCGAGTTCCGCAAGTACCTGTCGGAGGCGCGTGGCGGTTACATGACGAAGGGGGGCGTGAAGCGAACATTCTGTCCGTGGGAGGTCGTCTCAGACGACGTCTGTGCTCGTCGAGCTGAGCAAGAAGGCCGGGTGCAGCGGGCGATCAAGATGGCCAAGATGATGAAGAGCCCGACGGGCGACGCCAACACGGTGTTGACCCAGGCGGAGACGACGGCGGCGGAGCTCGAGGCGATCAAGGGCCACAACGACTTCTTGGCGCGCATGCTGACGGAGGTGACCAAGGAGCGCGACTTCCAACGTCACATGATCGATAAGCAGATCAAGGAGAAGATGGACATGGAGAACGAGATCACGGAGTGGCGCAAGAAATTCGACGAGTGCCACACCATGTACAAGGTGATGGAGATGTGTTGCCTAGACGCGCTGGGCGAGAAGAAGACGGTCGCGTCGTCGTGACGGAGGCCGACGGCGAGTGAACGCCGCTGCTGATGCTCTTGCATCGGGCGGGCATACAGATACGGCGAGTTGTGCAAATGAGCAGTGCGAAGGCGCTTGCAACCGGCAGAAGCTAGCACGCGAGCGCAAGACACGGCTGAGTGGGGGAAAAGGGGCGTAGCGGCGGCGGTGTGGAAGCGACTGTAGTGGGAGCGTAGCACAAGCCATCCCACGCGGCGTGTGAGTAGAGCCAAATCTTCGAAATTCGAGACGAAAATCGGCGGACCAGGATTTGAGCCCAGGGAGAATCCGAGTCTGCACGCCTTGAGTGACCAAGACCAACATACCAACAATAGATTAATCATGCGATCGCATAACTATATACCCTCTTCGCTAGCTTTTATAACCACCTTATGATTCTCGATTTGTATCGAGAGTTGTTCCACCAAGCCCGCCATTTGTTTGTTGTATTCACGGCCACATTTTTTTAGAGACCTCCTAGCTCACGAGCGGCCAGGTGGCGGTGCGCGGCGCCAGGAGAGAGGGAGGCGGCGGCGGCCAAGCAGCCACCCGCGTCAAAAAATCAAGCGCCCCCCCCCCCCGAAAAAAATAAAGCACCCCAAAAACAAAAGGCGCTCCCGTGTGCGTGCGAGCCTAAATTGTAACAATGGGGAACGCCCCCGGGCGCGTCGATAGGAATGGCTTTGGAACGGGAAAGTACGAGGTGAACCTCCAGGACCCCAAGCAGGCATCTGTGAGGATGGAGTGCAAAATGACTATCTTTGCAAACGATGGAGACTGTTGTCACGATCTCGTGTGTTCCGACCAAAAGTGCCGTACCGTCACACCGTGTGTCGAGAAAAGGGGGGGGTTGCACAAGAAGCGGCGCGAGCTCACAAACTTACTTTGCGTTGCGTTTGGTCAGGCGTGGCACCCGCATCAGCATGTAGGTCTGGATGAAGCAACAAGGGAGCACAAGCATCAAGGGAAGCAGCGCATACGCTTCAAGGCAGCGGTGCATTCCGGAAGCCTCGTGGATAGTCTCAACGACACGGTCACCAAATACTGCCTGTGGTTTGAAGAGCAGCAATGGCTGCGAAACGATGCAGACGACGACGTGAAAGAGGATCCCAACACCCTCTGCGCACGGCTTCTGCGCGCCACCGCACCTCTTTGCGACAAAGGTTCAATGCCCGCGACGCCTGTCAGCCCGCTGCCTGCCCGTCGCTTGCGCAAAAGTTCTTACCCCTCAACCCACCAACCACCCGCCGACCTACCCACCCTCACGCACCCTCAGGTGAGGAGTTCTCGACTTCGAACTACTGCGTGTCGTTGGACCGGGGCTACGGCCATCTTGCCGCACAGGATGCACTTCTAAGCAGGGGAATCTTCAGCAACGCCATCATCCAGAGCAACAGGGTTGGGCTGCCCAGGCGCTTCATCGCCTTGCTCGCAGACGAACTCGGCAAGTGTGGGACTGCCACCGCTGGTGGTGCGCGCGATGCGGAAGGTGCAGATGGCGGCGTGCGGGTGACAGGCCAAAAGAGGAAGGTGCCGTGCACGCACGGCTGCGACGCTGCGGACTGCAACAAATTCAGCTGGACCGCTGTGCATCGAGGCGCTTACGAGCTGTGCTTGTGGCAAGACGCCTAGCTAATCCTCTCCTTCGGCAACTTCTTTTCAGCAACCAGGTGCGGCTTGCTCGCTCGCGGCTCGCACGGGTCCAAACTCTCACATTCCGTGTGGGCACCGGAGAGCATTTGGCACTACAATGTGCAGGGAAGGAGCGCGACCGACGGCCACGATCAGCAACGAAAGAAGCTGTCCCTCGCTTCGCGACGTACCGTCCGAAGCGGAACTAAAGGCATTCTCTTTGGCATCGACGTTGCGTTCACAAACGGGTTCACGATGTGGCACTTCCTGGGTACCAAGGCGTCGCTGCCGTCGTCCGAGATGCGGCACCGCAGCAAGGTGAGCACCCGCAAGCAAAAGCCGCCACGTACGCCGCATGCCGCACATGCCCGAACTCCAGGCCTGCCTGCACACAGTGTTTCATGACCATGCATCCCGTGCACACACAGGTGGAGTTCTGCTTGCAGTGGGCGTCGAGCATTCTCGACGCCACGCCCCCCCTCCGCAAGCGGAAGCCGGCTGGATTGTGCATCATGAAGGCAGGGGCAGGGATGATAAACTCTGACGACTATCTGAGCCCCGCCTCCAAACACGTTCAGCGGCGCGCCGAGCACGAATTAGTGGACATGGGCAAAGTTGCCCTCGAGCTGAAGGAGCTCAACCGGCGAGGCGGTACGCGCGGTCCTCCGAAGAAAGCAGTGCGCGTGTCCTGTCTGAAAGG
This sequence comes from Isochrysis galbana, assembly GCA_018136815.1. Classification (NCBI taxonomy): domain Eukaryota; phylum Haptophyta; order Isochrysidales; family Isochrysidaceae; genus Isochrysis; species Isochrysis galbana. The sequence continues at coordinate 8,284,659 of CM030931.1, forward strand.
TGTCTGTGGGTATTCCCAGTGCGCCATAGAGAAGCCCAAACGCCCCCAATTCAAGTGCCTTTCCTGTCGCGACGGGGTTGGCGCTTACTACCACATCCCGTGCTTCTTTTGTTGTCACCGGTGCGTTACCGAATAGTTGAGGGTTTTCTGCACGTTTTGACCAATTTCGTGATTTCGCCAACTTTGTCACTCTGAAATCCTCTGATGACCTCATCCCTAGCTCATATGGTGCATAGGGCATTCTATCCTGCCTATGTGCATGGGGCCCAGCAGCAAATATGTCAGCCTCTGGCCCGTCTAAGCCGACTCCCGATGCCATAAATTCCATTTATAAGCACGTACTAGGGTTAATGGTGCACCCTTACTGTAAAGCAAACACTCAGATATAGAAGACAGTATACTACAAAACCTGATCAGACACCTCAAAAACTGAAGACTGAAGAAAGAGACGCCCCGAAATCTGATCTTGACCCGGCCGGTGCATAACCGGCGCGAGAGATCTTGGGATGCGAGGGCCGGTACGCGGGTACGTCGTGATTAGAGCCGAAGGTGTTGGCGGGCGACGTCGGGGGGGGAAGCGGAGGCTTGAGTGTCGGCACCGCGGTGGCAATTCCGATCTGAATTGCGAGATACAAGCCGGCTCTGCGAGGTCGGGATGAGCTCGGCTCAGATCCAGCGAGATGCGGATGCAAAACACAATCTCTGTCTCGTCCGCGTGAGTGAGGTCTCGCCCACATGACGAAACGAACCAAATCTCTGCTCTCTTTCCCCTCTCGCGGTTACACACTGGGAAGGACCCCCTCGATGGGTTTGATCAGAGACCAGCATACAGAAGAGATCCTCACGAACTCCTTCGGGCCTCTCGAATCGCACCCGAGAGCCCCCCGCACCCCCCCCCGCGGCCTCACCGGAGAAACCGAGATGACCCGCGGAACCACCTCTCCCTCCTCCCCCCCCCCCCCCCCCCTTCTTCCCCCCCCCCCCCTCTCTCTCTCTTCCCCCCCTCTCCCCCTCCCTGCTTCTTCCCCCCCCCCCCCCCCGCCCTCTCTCTCTCTCTCTCTCTCTCTCTCTCTCTCTCTCTCTCTCTCTCTCTCTCTCTCTCTCTCTCTCTCTCTCTCTCTCTCTCTCTCTCTCTCTCTCTCTCTCTCTCTCTCTCTCTCTCTCTCTCTCTCTCTGTCTCTCTCTCTCTCTCTCTCTCTCTCTCTCTCTCTCTCTCTCTCTCTCTCTCTCTCTCTCTCTCTCTCCCCCTCCCTCCCTCCCTCCCTCCCTGCTTCTTCCCCGCTCTCGACTCCTCTCCTCGTCTTTCCCTCCCTCTCCGCCGTTGTTCATTCCCTGTTCTTCTCTCTCTTCTTCTATATCCAGCCTCCCAATTTCTCAGCTGTTCCCTTTCTTGCTGCTCCCCAAGGCCCCCACGGGCCTTCCTCCATCTTCCACTCACGCCCTCTTTCTTCTCCTTCCTCCATCATCTCCGACACTACGCCACCCGCCGCCAGGAGCAAGCAGATGCATCTCACATCGCACAACACACGCAGGGCGAGGCCGCCACCGCGCTCGCTCACCGAGCTGCCTCCAGAGATTCTCTCTCTCGTGATGGGCCACTGCACCGACCAGGCGCTCTGCAGCCTCTCCTGCTGCTGCACGACGACACGCGAGGTCTCGGTCGAGGTGTGGGTGCGCAGGCTCCACCAACGCTACCCGCACTCCAGCTGGGGCTACGTCCGCTCCGCCAGAGATCTCTGCCTTCAACTGAGGAAGCTCGACAACACTCGTTGGGACAAGGCGTACACCTCGGGAGATGTGCCAGCGGACCGAGGCGGCCAGGCGTCAGCGCACGTGGACTCGGGGATTGGACGAGTCGTCGTTGTTCATGGCGGATCCAACGGTCCCGTCATCCACGGCGACAGCTTCGCTCTTGTACCCACCCAAGTTGCGTACAAGCAAACAGCACAGGACGGGTGCACTGGCCGTGGAACTACATCCTCATGCTCCTCGCAGACTCGTACACCAAGCTTCAGGTGGACGTGCCTCTCCGTCATTGACGGCCCATCTCCCCGCTGGTCACACACGGCCGCATCGATCGGCACCGACGTCCTCGTCTATGGCGGTAGCCATTTCGCCCGCGGCAGCCTTGACGATGTCTACATCCTGGATTGCGCGTTGAACGAGCCAAAGGAATGGAACTGGTTGCCTGTAGACGCAATCGAGATCAAAGGCACCCAGCCGGGACGTCGTCACTCCCATGCATGCGCAACCTATGCGGGTGCCGTGTGGATCAGCGGCGGCATCATTTCACGACGCACGCCTCACCACAACGAGCGCGCGGGCTCGCTCGACATCTTTTCCGCTACAATTACACGCACCCCAGCTTCCAAGTTGAGCTGCAGCCTGGGCGAGGGCGTCCCATGTCATGCGGGCTCCCTGCGTCCTGGTGGCCTCGTCAGGCGGCGGATCAGCTGGATTCAGCACACGCCGCAAGGACCTCAGCCGCGCTGGCGATTCGGCCACACACTCTCAGACACTCGTGCTGGCCTCCTCATGTTTGGTGGACGACAGCTGCTCCCACACCGGCCTCTAGGACAGCAGATACAGGGACCGGGTTCTCAGTCTCCGCTATGCAATGACCTGTGGATTCTGAGGGGCGCTCACACCGTCACAAACAACTCAGCGGGATCGCCGGCATCGCAAGTCGTTATGCGCTCGGCCCTCTCTGCCAAGCAAGGCGCGTGCAACCCGAGGACCCCTGCTCCTGATCCGCGCCTAGGAGGGAGTACGCGTCCTCTTTCGAGCATCCGTGCTGTGTCCGGCTGTAGCCAATGTTGCACGCCTGTCCACCCACGGCTCCCCGCGGCCACTTGTCCTCCGTTGAAGGGAAGGGCAGTTGAGCTGGCCCCCTCCAAATCTTCGGGTCTCGACAGCCTCGCCCACACTTCACGAAATTACGAGGAACTCCTACGGCCAGCATCGCTCTACTGGGAGCGCATCGACACTCGGGGCACGCCGCCATGTGCACGCGCCTTCCACTCATGCGTGAGCATAGGTGATCTGTTCATCATTATGGGAGGCGAGGGCGAAGCAGTCGTCCCTGGTGTGGAGGGACCACAGCCTATTTATTTGTCGGACGTGCATGCCCTCGACCTCACAGACCACTACCATCAACCCAATGACGCGCATGCGGCTATCTCTGCGGTAGACCCTCAGCACACCACGCTGTACAAGCGCAAGGCAGAGGCAGTCGGGACCGTCACCTGGCGGCGTACCGGAGGCACTGGCTTAGGACAGGCAGGACGGCTGCAAACACTTCCTTGGTGGCGGCAAGTCACGCCACGCGGGTCGAATTCGGCACCACCCGGCTCTCTGGCCACTCTGAGCCTCATGGACAGCACGCTCATCGTCTTTGGGGGCTTCAACAATCTCGCTGATGCAGACTTATCAGACCTGCATGTCGTGCAGCTCGCATCTTCCTCATGCGAGTAGTGCACTCCCGGCGAGCATGTTGTGGAGTTGGCGAGCATGTTGTGGAGTCGCAGCAACTTGAATATATTGAATCAGCCAACATCTTCTTGGCCATTGTCATCAATTGTGTCATGACGCCCACACATCGCACCTGTACGCCGTGCAGCTTGCTCGCTTTTCGGACAGGACAACTTGAGCTTCGTCGACCAGTGAATGTATGTGGTGCCTCAAGCGGGGGCAGTGTCTTGATCGAGAACCGAGGGCCCTTTTTCCTAGACACGGCTCATCTTGATGATAAGGCCACTCTGATACTCTGAGCGAGTTTCATCATGCAAAGATGGTGACTACCTGCTTGAAGCCATTAATGGCACCCGCCGCCAACAACATGCCGGACCCAATGGGGCAGACGTAAGACTGTGATGATCATATGACTCAGCTTCGTGTGACGAGGGACGACCAGCTCCTGCCTCAATCGCAACGACCAATCCATAAAATGAAGCATTGCTTGATCTTTGGAAATTCGTGGCGTGATCTTCTTTCTAGCTGTTCTCGTTATGCAAAGACGCATGCATCAAGGCGCCAGCACTCAGCATGCGGTGGCTTTGCGCCCTCAAAGTGTTGGCATGCCCCCCATCCAACTCCTACTAGTCTTCTCAAGAGACAAACAACTACGGGATTTGCCCCCATATACATATACGCCGAAATTTGTTCCAGGATAAAACTCGTCAAGATACCTACTATTGCTACTATGTCACTTCAACTGAATTAAGTTTATACTTAGTTCCGATGGAGCGCGCCAACGGTGCTCTTCTCGTCCTCGGCCCCCCCGTAGAGGGAGCCCCCCCAGCCCCCATGGAGCAGTCGGCGTGAAGAAGCGACAGCGCCCTGCCAGCTGTAGGGCGGTCAAACAGTGTTTGCTTATAAGCGGATAAAGGTACCCAGCTTTATAGGACGAGTCCTACAATGTAGGACGACGTTGTGAACTATGAAGACACGGTTCAATCTAGGAATGCGGAGCTAGGATTTGGTTTCAGTGTTCATCTCATTGCCCTCATTGAGTCCTCCTAGAGGCTCAAGACACCATTCTCAAAGCATAATGAGTTATTTGCCTCTCAGAGGGAGAGAGAGGGGGGGTTTTGCACCCCCCCCGATGGAGTGCGGTAAGAAACGGGCCCCGTTTGCGTTAGCAAACGGGCGAAGGGGGGCGGCTGGCGACAGGAGGAAGAGAGGAAGGGAGTGGCTCAAGACGTCCTTGTGACAGGTATCGGGGGGCGCAGTCATTTATTTCTTCGAGGACTGCTCGCGGCGCGAGCTGTAAGGGCCGTTCTGCTTCTCGACGAGAGCCCCCCCCCCCCCCCCCCCCCGTGTTTTTCCCGGTGAGTCGCCCGACGTAGGTCGGTCCGCCTCACTGGTCACTGGGTTTTCCCTCATTGTAACTTGTGGGGAGTTATAATGGGGCAGCCAGGGGTTTGCGAGGGGGGAGATTTGAAGGGATGCATATGTCATATGTGTATGTGTCTGTGCCATCACTTCAAGGCGTGCGGGCAAGTGCGCTGTGGGGTGTCGTGATAGTACCGGGCTAGTGGGAGTAGTGGTACTAACGCTCAGTTGTTTTATTTTATTGGCCCACATGGGGCATGGAGAACGAGCGATGAGCGATGGGGGATAGAGGGAGCACGCGGGGACGGGACGGATGGCGCGGGCGCGTCCTCGGACCTCCCGAGTAACCTCAGGAAATTCGCTCGTACGCTTGGAAAATGCATTGTCGCTTAAAGGCGCTCACGGTTCCCCTTCAGGAAGGTGAGCCCTTCTTTTTCGATAGCTTTCACCCGGGTGCTTAGTGTGATTTTCGATGCTTGTGCGAGGCCGTCGGCTTCTACCACGAAGTAGGCCGCTATGTCTTGAAGGGCCTCATACGGCGCCTTGCGCGAGGAGGGGCCCTTCCTTCTCAGCTTGCCCTCAATGGACTCGATTTCGACTTTGACCGCAACGTCCGTTTGATGGACGCGGATGGTGGTTTGGAGTCCATAGCGGGCTTGGAATTGTTGCATGCAGTCTTCATTGACTGCGATGTGCCAAGGGCCCCTCGAGGAGCGGGCCCAAAAGTCTGGCTCGGGGTCAACACCCTCGAGCTCGAGCAAAAGTTCGACAATGGCCGCATAGACCGTCGTGTCGAGTAGCACTAGGTCGCCCGCCTGGCTGAAAGACATTTTGTAGGTGGCGTCTGAGTCTGCTTGTTGATCTTCATTCTCTGATTCTGGGTCCTGAGGGACAGACCCGCGAGGAGTAGGGGTTAGTCGCGTCATGGGCTGTCGTGCATGGGGGTACAGCGGCTCAGGCTCAGGTTGTCTTGGGGGTCTTGGTGTGGGTGTGGGTGTTGGCTTCCTCTCCCTGTGTAGACAGAGATGCATGATGCTGTTTTGTTGTGTCAGGCAAAATGTCAGAATGTTGTGCCCATAGGGGCCACCCGGCCGCGGGCCGCGCCGCCGAGGCGGCGCGGCCCACACGTCGAGATGAGAGTGGCCTCTGCCATAAGGCATGCCCAGTGGATTGCAGGGCCCTCCTGCCTGTTGCTGTCTCTCTGAGTCCTGCAGTCTGCTGTCCCCCATGGGGGGGGCCAGCATGGCTGCTGTGCGTGGTGTGGCCGAGGCCACGGGCCGTGTGGCGCGACTGGAGTCGCGCGCACCTGATCGGCCTCTGAGGGCGGACGCGGTCGCTTAGCCAGCGACAGGTCCATGTGGGCAGGAGGGCCGCCCTCGGCGGGGGGGCCCAAGGAGAGGGGAGTCGCGCCGGCGCGCTCCATCGCGACCAAGTATAAACTTAATGCCTGTGTAAAGCACTAATATTCGCATACGAAACCGACTCAGCGCGAACGGCCCAAGCGGGCATGGGAAGACAACCCAAGAAAAGAATAGATATAGGCGACTTAAGGCCCGTATTCCACATAAGCGACAAGGGTGGGCTCAAACCCAGCGAGGAGCTAGCCGAGCTAGCCACCAAGCTGAAGCTGAGGATCGCACACGATGTCGAAGAGACCGAGGAGCGAGGCAACGGAGACGATTAAACCACTGATACAACGAGCAAGGGAGGGCACCACTAGAGGCACTGCGATCTAGACGGGGCCCAACCACCAAATCACGGCCGGGAGGACGTGACATACGAGAGAAAAAGACCAAAAGGCCTGCCCGGACCCCACACTCCACACTCCAAACCAGGCCTTAGTGCACCGAGGCCGAACCCTGGAAACCAAAGAAATAGGAAAGAAGGGGGGCAGGGGAGAAGGTGGAGGGAGGGAAGATAAGGGCGATGGAAATAGAGATGGATGGTCCTATAGACGGTAGGTCTATAGCCCAGAATCTTCAGATGTTTTTTTTTCTTCTCGTGTTATGAGTCCAATATTTCTCGTAGAAGCCCTTCCCCATGAGCCACCGTACGAAATAGCTGT